>JAJAGP010000222.1:0-423937 GCA_025084515.1 Ancistrus triradiatus
GTTCCTTGGTCTTCATGATGCTCTCTGCGCTTTAAACAGAACTCTGAGACTATCACAGAGCATGTGCATTTATACGGAGACTTGATTACACACAGGTGGATTCTATTTATCATCATCAGTCATTTAGGTCAACACTGGATCATTCAGAGATCCTCACTGAACTTCTGGAGTGAGTTTGCTGCACTGAAAGTAAAGGGGCTGAATAATTTTGCACGCCCCACTTTTCAGTTTTTTATTTCTAAAAAAACTTTAAAATATCCAGGAAATTTCGTTCTACTTCACGATTGTGTCCCACTTGCTGTTGATTCTTCACAAAAAATTACAATTTCATATCTTTATGTTTGAAGCCTGAAATGTGGCAAAAGGTTGAAAAGTTCAAGGGGGCCGAATACTTTTGCAAGGCACTGTATGTATAATATGTGTGTGTGTGTGTATATACACACATATATTATTATGATTTATTAATAATACACCTTTGTTGGGTGTCACACTGTCATGTACAGTGGTGCTTGTAAGTTTGTGAACCCTTTAGAATTTTCTATATTTCTACATAAATATGACCTAAAATATCATCAGATTTTCACACCAGTCCTAAAAGTAGATAAAGAGAACCCAGTTAAACAAATGAGACAAAAATATTATACTTGCTGATTTATTTATTGAGGAAAATGATCCAATATTACATATTAGTGAGTGGCAAAAGTATGTGAACCTCTAGGATTAGCAGTTAATTTGAAGGTGAAATTACTGACAGCTAGACTGGACTTCGGTGACACAACATAATGAAATAGATCTACTAAAA
Organism: Ancistrus triradiatus; assembly: GCA_025084515.1. NCBI lineage: Eukaryota > Metazoa > Chordata > Actinopteri > Siluriformes > Loricariidae > Ancistrus > Ancistrus triradiatus. The sequence continues at coordinate 803 of JAJAGP010000222.1, forward strand.
AGAGAAAAAGAAAGAAATCTGTCACGCATGGCTTTTTGTCTCCTGTTTTTATGGCTGTCTACCTAAGCCCAGCACTTGGCAGAGGAACCGGCTTGACTCTGTTTGAGTTGTGAAAGCACAAATCGCAGTGTAGGAGTTGCTTTTCTCTTCTTTCCCGCCATCTGGACGTAAAACATTTTATTTATGCTGTGATTTGCAGTCTAACTCCACAGTGACATGAAACATCCTTCTTTCCAGGAACTGCGCTCTGTTTGCACAACCAGCCTCTTGGCAGCTCTGTTTGTTTACCTAAAGCCCACATACACGCAAGTTAAGCGCACGACCACAAAGTATTTGAATATGTGATGATGCACGGTGCTTCTGACAGCACGGCACATTCTGACCGTACCACTGATGCACTGTGTCAGGGCATTTTAGGGAAAGTCCCACAAAGGTCACATCATATCCATAGCACAACGAAGCGCCATCCGATCAACGTCCGTTCACTTTATCCACCAAGATCTTAAGAATTATAATAACTTATAATAGGAAATAAAAATCAGTCATTCATATATGTGTGTAATGACCTTACCGGTCGTGTGCTCGCTGGCTCATTAGCTCACGTTTGGACCAGACACTGCTCTAACTCGGTTGATGTGTTTAGAGACTTGTAACAAGCTGTAAATGGCGTTTGTAAGTGTATGTGCTTGTCCTATTGTGAGTAGTACTCCTTTGTTTGTCCCCCCACTACCTGTATATTTTCTCTAACCTACAGTAGTGTGCAAAGGTCCTAGGCCACCATTAGATTTGTTGTTTTAGCAATGGTATGATGACATATTGTCAACAACTGGACCTTAAAATCTCAACGTTTGATTTGTCACTCATACACATCATACTCTTTTCCACTGATCTTCATTCCAATCTTTGTGAGCTTTAGCACATCTTTTCATCCTGGTCCCTTCCAAAAAAGAGGTTTCTTGGCTGCCACCCTTCCAAAAAGACCATTCCTGATCAAGCTTCTTTGGACTGTAGAAGGTTTAGCATGCAGTTTACTTGCGAAAATACCCTTTAATGATAATAAAATGACTTTGACTATGGCTAAGACCTGGCAACCCCCTGCTTATGAGTCTCTGGCAAGAAGGAAACATTCAGGAAACACAACTGGAACACAGTTCTGTAAATTCAGTCTGAACTTCCTACACTTTATAACCAAACCAATGCAATTTTGAAACACAACTGAAACCTGCCCTCACTAGAGGTGGGATACAAACTGATGTAGCCTGGAGTGCTGATTTGCAGTGCCAGTTCTCTTAACACCTCAAGATTCCCTGCCTGGGACTGAAGGTCCAGATATATGACCATTCATTTCAGGTGTGTGATTTCCTGGGAATGTTCAGGCTGCACTTTGTGTCTTCCTGATGCACTTTCTATGTGTTCGGCAAATTGGCCATAATTGTCTAGAACACACCAGGAGAGTTGGGTAGGGGTGTAACGATGCATCACAATCCTAAAATGTCACAATGTGCATTGTGCAGTGGGATGATGCTTTCTGCGATTGCATTTTTTGAACACCAGAGGGTGCAGTCATACGTGATACTCTCATACGCATATCTTGAACAAATCATTAGCTGCAACTGGCTTGTTTGTTTATTTTAGCTTTCAATAAGATAGCATTGAGTTATTTCAGTTTGGTGAACGGTTACAATTGCACATGTTGTCGCAGCATTATTTGTAATCTCATTTCTTTAAATTACTGTACTTCATAAATAATAAAGGAATGTTTCCACTTGAGTAATTGAGATAAGACACCAGAGCATTTTGTTTACAAGTTTAGACTTCAGTTTCTTGTCATTTATTTTAATTGCAGGGGCCTAAAGTTTAAATACTTACCCAAGAAAGCTATGTTGTGCAATGTGCATTGTTTTGCATTGTTTACACTTCAGAAAAAAGGAATGTCTTTAGGGAATGTCTTATTGTGAGAAAATCAAATTGTATTGTTACACTTCTACTAAACAGTGATGAATTTCAATAAGGATTTTTTTGCTGTACTGTTTGGCTCTGGTTTGTGTTGCACCTCACATTTAGTTTTTGTGTTCATACTTGTGAATTTGTGTTAATTCCAACAATTCTGGTCCTGTGATCCATTTCCAGTAATCGAACAATAGCAAGGTGCTAGAAAATAAGTATTTCATTACTGCCTTATGATATTACACTGCCTACAACTCTGCTCTTGAGATTCAGAGCAATTTCTCTAGTTCACATAAGTGGCCATCTGAAACACAAGGAGAACAATTTGGGCTTTTACAGAGTGCACATGGTCAGTTTGGAGTCTAGACATGTAGACCCATGTCTGGTAAGGGTCACCTAACTTACTTGAGCTATTAATGAACTGGAACAAGTAGCACAAAGGGGATTATCTACAGGGAAGTTGAATGGAGAAGTAGCCAACTGCAGGATAAAAATAAGAGTGTTATTAACATCTTTGAGGATCTTTTCACCTTTGGTCTCCATATTTGCAAATATGTTCAACAGTGCAACAAGATTCCAGTTTATCTTTACATGATATTGATGCTTTGCTTAAGGATTATGGGGTGGTTAAACATTTTTCAGCCGTGTATAAATGTTATATGAATATTACACACAACATTATCATTTATGTGTCTGAACACATGAGCAGACAAGTGGGACTCATTTGCATATGAAATGTTAATTTGTGAGTAGCATGATGTCATATTGGTGCCCAGCTCTAGCTCAGGTTTAATTCCTAACAATAATAAACACAGACGCTGCTTGTGAGGAGTTTGGCATGTTCTTGCCAGGTTACTCCCACCACTTCAAAACATGTAAGTAAGTGGACTGGCTGTGTGTGCCGAAGGGCTCTCTCCACTGCATATTTAAACATTTATGAATGCTTAAGAAGAAAAATTAATGATTTTTTAAATATTATTTCATTTTGACTTTTTTTTTTTATCTGTCAAGCGATTGAATCTGTGCAGTTTGGAATTTCCGCCACTGGTTGGCACTGTTCAGCATTATTATTATTATTATTATTATTATTATTATTATTATTATTATTAATAATAATAATAATAATAATAATATCCATTGTCAATTTTTTATTAATAATACTAATTCACAACAGCAATATAATAATAATAATAATAATAATAATAATAATAATACTTTTGTTAGTGTCTGAAGCCTATCCTGGAATTTATTGAGTGCAGGCAGCGCACTCTAAATAGGGCACATCTGTACATAATAGTACAAGGCAGGGGTCACTGTTGCAGCAACTGTTGGGGGATGCTCTCCATCCTGCCTCTCCTCCCTCAGACATAGCCACTCAAGCCTGTGTGATGCTCGACCCTTGGTCCCTGTGGAGGTAGCTAACAAATTGTTACTGCATCAGCCAAGCACTTTTATTGTTTTTTGTATTATTATTGCTTTGTTTTTTACTTTTATTACATTTTTTACTTGCTTGTCCTGATTGTGGTCATGGGATGATCTGGTGCTTATCCCGGAGCATGCCATACAGGCTTAAGCATGGCATGGGCAGGATGGCAGTGCATTGCAGGGCATGGCAGGGGTTGTTGCTGCAGTGCTGCGAGATGCTCTCCTGTACTGCCTCTCTTTCTTCACTCAAAGCCTGTGCGATGCCCGACCTGGCGGCGAAGTTGTTGCTTAATGTTCTATTTTATTCTTATAATTCTAACTTGTCTTTGTCATAATTAATGCCATCTTAAATTATATGTACTATTGCAGATAATATATTTTTCTTTGTGTCAGATGACAGATACTCTCATTTACAATTTACCATGGAATATATTCATTATTTGCATTGTTGTGTCACTCTATATTTTTTCATACAAAATCCATAATAATTTACTTTAAAATACACGTTAGTCATGTTTTCACTCAGTCCTGCTACCCTAACATATTCCCACTTCTGAAAATTAAGGAACAAACCACAAGTCACATGTTCAATAGGAAGTTGTATCATCTGGATCTTCTGAAAACCAGGGAAGATCAAAAGTAAGTTCTCTCTTATTTTTTTATGTATATCTGATGATATTGTAACTATGACTGAGAAGGCCATTCTCAACCTATTATCCTGTTACCTAAATTATTTGTAATGTTATTTGTTTGCTGTAAAAACACAATTTTGATAATTCATTAGAATGTGCCCAGTGTACTCATGCTATTAGTATGGACGCCATGTGGCTACATTTTATTTATTTGCTAATTCTGTGCTGAAAACTCGGTCCTGTTATTCATATAAAGAGTAACAGGACTGAATAACAGTAATGGGAGAAACAATGTAAACATAAAGTTGCCTGAGATTGACCAATACTCATTATGAGTGGTGAAATATGAATGTTTGTTTAGGTTTAGTGTTGAAAAAATATGGAAAACCAAGTTTAATTTTTGAGTTACAGCAAGTATGGCACCCATTCGGCGGAATAACTCATAACTGGGTAATGTTTACAGAATACACATGACGTAAGGGAGATGAAAATCACACTGCGAAAGTTATTTAATATTAGTATATTCGTACTTTGAATTTTTATGCTAATAACAAATATCGTTCGGAGAAATGATAGTCAGGTGTGTTTATACGAGTGGTCGGTAGGTGTCAGTAGAGACGTCGTTGCTACTACAACCACTTCCTGTACGAACACTGTTTCGGTTTCACAAAGCTTGGATTCAGACCGTCATTTTTGTTTTTGTATGGACAGCGATTTATCTGCGAGCACGTCTTACTGATGACTGAATTTCATATTTTAGGTAAATATTCATTGTCTAAAATAATTGTGAGAAATTTAAATAAATAGTCTCGTTTTCATACCTTGATAATTTGCAACACTGGACTAAGTGGGATGGTGCCCAAATCGCTTCCTGTGTGACATGTAGTGCACTAGGTAGCGTATAGAATGTATTGTGAAATAATTAAAAGTAGTGCATTGATGTGGGGTTTATGGAGACATTTGCGATTCAGCCGTGTGCTTGTTGTGTGGCCGTTCAGTTCGAGTTTTTGTATATTTGTTTAAAGAATATAGACGATTTTTATGAGACTGTGACTTAATAACATTATGAACAAATAAATTATATAAACGGTATAAAGCTTCAGACTTGTATCAAACCTGGAACTAAGACATTCTATGTACAATTGTTTAAATTGTATGTAATTACATAACGACTACCCATTATTTGTTGTTTTTAGTGTAGACTTAATGATTTTGGGATTATTTAAGCTGTTTGTAGTGGCAACATAAACTGTCTCCGTGATAAATTGTCCTCTTAGTGAGATAAAATGCCGAAGAAATTGGATTAAAATACATAATGAATTACATGCATAAATGAAATACAAATACAGTGAGACAATATATTAGAATTGTCCTATATGGTAACAAATGTGGAGAAATACCCTGAATAATCCTCATCCAGATTTGTAACTCATATTTAATATTTGTATTGCTGAAATAGTATATTTTGCAGGTGTGTTACTTACTCTTTAAAGGCGTTAGAGACATGAGAGAACACCTTACCTAAGCAATTCTCGAACCCTTGCAACACTTTATATGATATTTATATAAAAACTACTTAACCTCTTCTCACAGAGGCTTTTAAATGCCTTTTTCACCTGTGTAAAATGTCCAACTTGGGGTTGGAGTCCCTTCTCGGAGTTCCCAAGTAGGAGTCTCCAGTTTAGGGTGTGTTTACTTAAATCTTCTACTTCAAGAGGTTCAAGATTTGGTCTAAGATATTTGTTTGTTTAAGGCCTGTGTCGAGGTAATGTTTTCATTTCCCCTCAGATGCCTAATGTTAATCCCAATGGATCTTCTCCACCTGTGAGTGGAAATGTAGAAGATCTATACCAAGTGCAGAAACTTTCCTCTCATCAGCCTGTAAAAGAAACAACAGCGAAACCTTTGCCATCTTCCCTGAGCTCTAGCGGGCTGCATTCAGTGGATTCTCGCGATCACACTGTTCTCCTACCTCAGCCTGAACAACGTCCAGAGCCAGTGGAGTTTGCCACGGAGAATGTGAATATCTGCCAAGCACACGGCCATGAGAGAAGCAGAGACGAGGTCGTCAAAGAGATTAGCGTCAGCAGCACTGCTTTTATCGGTCCAGCCTGTCGACCACAGCCTTCGATAGAGGATGAACTGAGTGAGTTCTATAAAGAGCTTAAGCAGATCGACCACCAAGACACTGTTGATGGAGATACAGGAGGTGACGTCGGCATCTCTCAGACCTGTGCTCCGGCAGTCATCCAACCTTCTGGAAAAGAAGTCAGAAGAAACGATCACAGGAATGCTTACAGGCCTTATCCACCTTCACACATCCACAGTGGGTCTCAGAGGGACGGCTGGAATGCTCAGAGATGGAGAACGCCTCCACAAGATGGCTTACACTCCTATAGCTGGCAACATCAATGGCAGCCTCCGCCATTTAGACCTCCATATGGCCCTCAAGTCTTCCCATTTCAGGGACAGTTTCCTCCTGTTCCACCAGGTAATCCCCACCCCTGTCTGCCTCAGGTAAATCACAGCAATCAGCTTCAGAACAGCAACTGGACGTCATGGGAAAGGTTCCAGTGCCCTCCTGGATATAACAAGACAGCCGAACAGTATGAAAGGAACCCATCCGACTGGCACAAGCGTGAGGAACAGGGTCATCACGAGGACCAAAACCAGCAGGGCGATGGCACGTCTTTGGTTTTGATTTTGATGAGAGGACTTCCGGGTTCTGGGAAATCCACTCTGGCCAAGTAAGTTTTGAGCATGACGTTTTGTGAAGTAGATAGCAGAACCCCAATGCAGACTATGATTCAGGGATTAGAGACACGCCTTCACTAGTATGAATGGTGACCCCCAGCCAAGGCTGCATTAGCTGCGTAAGTGCTACACAGACTGTGTTTGGTTCCAATAGTAATATCGATTATTATAGAAGTCTCAAACATGAGCTCGAGTCACGAGATGCAGGCAGTGGCGAGCGAGGGAAAAGGAAGCACATGACAGACACTGTCCGTGGCTCATCAGACGGAATGCTGTCATGTGCCAAAGCTTCTCCGTATGCTCAGATCACTGTTCCGCATTCACAGATGCCTTTCTGTGCTGGTGTTTGGGCCGTCCTTGTGCTCTGCATTAAAAATACCTTCTAAATGGCGTACTCGCACCATTAGAGTGCACCGAGTTCAAGCCTTTTTCCCCTAAGCAGTGTTTTTTCACCATCTGAGGCAGTGGTCGAGTTGTGCTTACCTATAACTTACCTATAAACAGGGTGTCTATAAAGTATTGTCCTTCTGAGAGCAAATCAGACTCAACTCAAATATCAAATATCAACTCTACGCTTTGCAGACAGATGTTGTCCACCGGTCCCAGCGGGTTAATACTGAGCACAGATGACTACTTCTGCCACAAAGATGGCTACGCCTTTGATTCTACTCAGCTCGGAGATGCTCATTATTGGAATCAGGAGAGAGGTAAGCCAAGACTTTCTTTATCTTCTCAATGGGATTAAAGTCATAGGTGTAAGTCGCCTCACAGCTTTGGCATCCCAGTTCGATCTTGACCTCAGACCGCATGTCCTCTCTAAAGTTTGTAAACCCTTTAGAATTTTCTATATTTCTGCATAAATATGACCTAAAACATCATCAAATTTTCACACAAGTCCTAAAAGTAGATAAAGAGAACCCAGTTAAACAAATGAGACAAAAATATTATACTTGGTCATTTATTTATTGCGGGAAATGATCTAATATTACATATTATACATACAGTGCCTTGCAAAAGTATTCGGCCCCCTTGAACTTTTCAACCTTTTGCCACATTTCAGGCTTTAAACATAAAGATATGAAATTGTAATTTTTTGTGAAGAATCAACAACAAGTGGGACACAATCATGAAGTGGAACGAAATTTATTGGATATTTTAAACTTTTTTTAGAAAAAAAAAACTGAAAAGTGGGGCGTGCAAAATTATTCAGCCCCTTTACTTTCAGTGCAGCAAACTCACTCCAGAAGTTCAGTGAGGATCTCTGAATGATCCAGTGTTGACCTAAATGACTGACGATGATAAATAGAATCCACCTGTATTATCAAGTCTCAGATTAAATGCAAGCTCTGATGATAGTCTCAGCGTTTCTGGTTAACTTTGTTTTTTGCAGAGAGCATCATGAAGACCACGGAACACACCAGGGCAGAGTCTGAGATACTGTTGTGGAGAAGTTGTTAAGCCGGATTTGCGATACAAAAAGATTTCCCAAGCTTTAAACATCTCAAGGAGCACTGTGCAAGCGATCATATTGAAATGGAAGGAGTATCAGACCACTGCAAATCTACCAAGACCCGGCCGTCCCTCTAAACCTTCAGGTCAAACAAGGAGAAGACTGATCAGAGATGCAGCCCAGAGGCCCATGACCACTCTGGATAAACTGCAGAGATCTACAGCTGAGGTGGGAGACTCTGTCCATAGGACAGCAATCAGTTGTACACTGCACAAATCTGGCCTTTATGGAAGAGTCGCAAGAAGAAAGCCATTTCTCAAAGATATCTATGGAAAGTCTTGTTTAAAGTTTGCCACAAGCCACCTGGGAGACACACCAAACATGTGGAAGAAGGTGCTCTGGTCAGATGAAACCAAAATCGAATTTTTTGGCCACAATGCAAACCGTTATGTTTGGTGTAAAAGCAACACAGCTCATCACCCTGAACACACCATCCCCACTGTCAAACATGGTGGTGGCAGCATGATGGTTTGGGCCTGCTTTTCTTCAGCAGGGACAGGGAAGATGGTTAAAATTGATGGGAAGATGGATGGAGCCAAATACAGGACCATTCTGAAAGAAAACCTGTTGGAGTCTGCAAAAGACCTGAGATTTATCTTCCAACAAAGCAATGATCCAAAACATAAAGCAAAATCTACAATGGAATGGTTCACAAATAAACGTATCCAGGTGTTAGAATGGCCAAGTCAAAGTTCAGACCTGAATCCAATCGAGAATCTGTGGAAAGAGCTGAAAACTGCTGTTCACAAACGCTCTCCATCCAACCTCACTGAGCTCCAGCTGTTTTGCAAGGAAGAATGGGCAAAAATGTCTTTCTCTCGATGTGCAAAACTGATAGAGACATACCCCAAGCGACTTGCAGCTGTAATCGCAGCAAAAGGTGGCGCTACAAAGTATTAACGCAAGGGGGCCGAATAATTTTGCACGCCCCACTTTTCAGTTTTTTATTTCTAAAAAAAGTTATCTTAAAAAAATATCCAATAAATTTCGTTCCACTTCACGACTGTGTCCCACTTGTTGTTGATTCTTCACAAAAAATTACAATTTCATATCTTTATGTTTAAAGCCTGAAATGTGGCAAAGGTTGAAAAGTTCAAGGGGACTGAATACTTTTACAAGGCACTGTATATACATAACAGCTCCGTATACACGTCAACTGAATTCTGAATTAATGTTAGTCAAAGCACTGTGCTGTTCGTGTGTGTGTGTGTGTGTGTGTGTGTGTGTGTGTGTGTGTTTGTGCCACTGTCGGCGCCACAAGTGCACAAGTGTAGGCTAAATGAGGCCGGCACAGAATCGGATCCATCAGACTGATCGTCCAATCACGCTGAAAACCAGCCAATTCCGGTTACTGGTCGATCGATCGCTGCATCTCTAGTTTGAACCTTATCTCGAGTATTGTTGAATCGATGTTCATAGTTTCATAGTTGCTTTGTGTTCTAGCCAGGAAGGCCATGTCAGAGGGTCACTCACCTGTCATTATCGACAACACTAATGTTAAAGCCTGGGAAATGAAGCCATATGTTGCAATGGTAAGTGACATTAATGCACTTTTAGGTTTAACATGAGCTGTGACGTGAACCTGAAACATGGCAGATTTAGTCATGTCCCTCATGAGCAGACTTATTGATTGCCTTGTTTTGCAGGCGTTAGAGAACGGGTATCGAGTAGAGTTTGTCGAACCTGACACCATGTGGAAATGCGATCCTGTCGAGCTGGAAAAGTAAGCCAACAAAGTTTGATTTTTGGGACTGTGGTCCACAATTGCTTGGATTGCGAGACTTTTTGCTATTTCGTATACAAACCTCACCTCGAGAGAGGAAGCTTTGAACCGTAATGGTTCAGCACTGTGATGCAGCTCTCTGGCGAAATGACCGTTTGAGTTTTGTTAACAAGTTGCATGTTGTCAGGTTCCTGTCGCCATGGATTCTGGTTACTGGGGCATCTTGTCAGCGTGGCCCACTGTGTACTGGCGGAAGTTACTGGGGGCCTTGGGGGGCTTGGGGGGTTGGTTATCCCATGGCACTCCAGCAGTGACTCTGATCCAGGTCTGAACTGCTGGTTACATGTTTCATGAATACATCTCTTGTACATTCTGTGCTCTGTGGTGGACTGTAGTGGGGCAGCAGTTAAGATACTGGACTACTGACCAAAAGGTTTAGGAGTCCGAGAAATGACAAGTTGACTCTGTGGGTACCCACTGCACAGCAAGAAGGTCCTGGGTTCAATCCCAGGGTTGAGCAGCCTGGGTCCTTTCTATGTGGAGTCTGCATGTCCTCCCTGTGTCCATGTACTCCAGATACTCCGGTTTCCTCCCACAGTCCAAAGACATGTGTGTTAGGTTAACTGATTACACTAAACTGGCATTGACTTGAGTGTGTGTTATATGTGTGTGTGTAGATATAGAGTATAGATATATATATATTATATATCATATAAATATATTATATAATATATATATAATATATAATAATATATATATATATATTTATATAGCAGCATCAGTGGCCGTTTCAGCCGTGGTGTGAAAAAGTGTTTGCCCCCTTCCTGTGTTTCGGAACATCAAACCAATTTAAATATTAGTCAAAGACAACACAAGTAAATATAAAATTCAGTTTTTAAATGAAGGTGTTTATTATTAAGGGAGAAAAAAATTCAAACCGACATGGCCCTGTGTGAAAAAGTGATTGCCTCCCTTGTTAAAACATAACTTAACTATGGTTTATCACACCTGAGTTCACTGCCTCTAGCCACACCCAGGCCTGATTATTGCCACACCTGATCTCAATCAGGACATCACTTAAGTAGGACCTGCCTGAGAAAGTACACCAAAAGATCCTTAAAAGCTACACATCATGCTAAGATTCAAAGAAATGAGTAGCCTATGTAGTATATATAGTAATACAATTATTGTATAATATAGTATTCATTGTTATAACAAACAGAAAGCAGACTGACTGTCAGTGTCTCACTATTTGATTTTTATTTGTTGATTTCATTACATTTTTGTCAATGATGGTCAATTGTAAGCACTTAAAGATCTACAATTTAAATTATTTTTTCAGTATTTAAGTGAATGAACCGTGTTCTGACATTATATTCATGTACATTAATTTATGAAGGGATGTTTCCACACGTATTACCCAAGGAAAATAATCCAAATCGATGCTTGACAAAAAGCGGGATTTTTTTTTTGTTTCTTATGAAGGTATTATTTTCCACACTGTTAACTGCCCTAATGCTGATACACACTCCTATTTAACTAGATTCGAAGTAACTGGAGTGAAAATATTTTTTCTTACTCCACGTAGATCAAAAGCCTTGAATATAAAAACGACTCATTAAAATCGGTTGAGAATTAATTAGGTTATTGTGCATTTTATCCAGAAAAAACGCAGCTTCTCCGTTGACTTGTGTTTGTTTACAAGGCAGCCTTGCCTGGACCAATATGGCGGGCACGTTGACGTATCTCGTCAACGATCCGAAGCAGCCGATGCGATGTCTAGGTTTTTATGTTCATAAGACTGTAAAGCCCTCTGGATTAGAACATTTGCTAAATGTTATGAATGTAAAGATGTTTAACCTTCATGTCTTTCTAGTTACTGTAAATAAACTCTTGTGCTTATGTCTCCAGGAGGAATAAACACGGGGTCTCGAGGGACACGATAGCAAATATGCTACATCGATTCGACTTCCCGATTAGCGTGGACATTGTGATGAATTCCTCACAGCCTCGCCATAAAAGCAAAGAGAAACGGACAATACCACACAGATAAAAAAAAAAAGATGTTTAGTTGAAAATAATTTTAGACCTTTTGTAAACACAATATTTGTAAATTATTTGTGATAATAATGATATTTTAAACTTTGTTTTAACCTTTTATTATTTTGATTGGATATTCAGAAGCTCGATATTTTTGAAGTCTTTGAAAATAAAGCTGTATAAACCTCATGTGCAGTGTCATTTCTCATACTGTCTATAAACTGTTAATCAGAGAGCCATATAAATATTAATAGTAAGCCGTTAATGTTACAGGTGTAACAATATCAGTAAGCTGTTAATAATCACAAACCAGACACCAGTTTTTTATGGAAAGAATTGGGATGTTCTTTTTTTAAATAGTGAATTTTATTTTCTTAGGTAAACAGTATTGAAAACTTTCCTTGGACTCTCTTTTTCCAATGTTAAATTGGATTATTTCTGATTATTATGCATCATTTTGTGTTCAGTCAGGAAGGTAAACAAGTGGAATACTACTGGTTCTCAGGTTGAGTGTGGAACTATATGTCCATTTTTAATATTAAGCTTCTTATAGTATAGAACAGAGTAAGCATATGAGCCCTCCCTAAAATTAGTCATATACGTAAGTATCTTCACACCATAATAACACCAGTCTTTAATTTGTTCATACAGTACAGTATAACATATTCCATTGGCTCTATGTAAACTTCCCAGACAAAAAAATCATCACCATCAAAAATTACTTTGCTTTCAGGCAAGAATTGACTGCCTGAACAGCACAGGTCCTTCACAACCAATTTCTGATCAAACACTCTGCAGGGAACGCCATACCATGAACATATGGAGCAGAGTGGCACGTAAGAGACTTTTGCTCACTTCTGCTCACAATGTTGCCTGGTTACAATGGGTGAAAAGATGAAAAGTTTGACTTTAAATGTTATTGTTATCTGGTCAGTGTTATCTAGCAGTCACACATCTGAACTCGCCTGCAAAATCCCCAGATGTGAATCCTTTTGGAAATCTGTGGGACTATCTGGAACAATGAGAAGGACGCCAGTGAGGGCATCCACGAAATCTAGCCGAACTGCGCAATTTTTTGATGCAAGAGTGGATGAACATTAATGTCGCCTACATCCAGAAACTTGTCCAGTCGAATCGAATCGAATCGAAGCTGTTATTCATGCTCGTGGAGGTATTGCGCGCAATTAGGTGTTTCAAATCGCAGGTGAGTGTTTTTGTCCAGTGAACTTATTTGAAAAGTGTGCCTATGGCCAGTAGAGGCCGCTGTTGCTCCATTCTATGCATCCTTTCAGCATTAGTGTGTAAATAGTGACAATAAAAAGATTACAGAGCCTGTAGGGGTGGACAAGTGAGAGTAGGTGATAAAGGTAGATGGAGGTTGGGTGAGTGGTTGAGAGAGCGGTAGAGGGAGAGAGTGGTTGAGAGAGATTTAGTTAGTGTGGGTGAGAGAGCGGTAGAGGGAGGCAGTGGTTGAGAGAGGTTTAGTTAGTGTGGATGAGAGAGCGCTAGAGGGAGGCAGTGCTGTGAGAGAGTGGTTAAGAGAGGTTTAGTTAGTGTGGGTGAGAGAGCGCTAGAGGGAGGCAGTGCTGAGAGAGTGGTTAAGAGAGGTTTAGTTAGTGTGGGTGAGAGAGCGGTAGAGGGAGGCAGTGCTGTGAGAGAGTGGTTGAGAGAGGTTTAGTTAGTGTGGGTGAGAGAGCGTTAGAGGGAGGCAGTGCTGAGAGAGAGTGGTTGAGAGAGGTTTAGTTAGTGTGAGTGAGAGAGCGGTAGGGGGAGGCAGTGCTGAGAGAGAGTGGTTGAGAGAGGTTTAGTTAGTGTGGGTGAGAGAGCGGTAGAGGGAGGCAGTGCTGTGAGAGAGTGGTTGAGAGAGGTTTAGTTAGTGTGGGTGAGAGAGCGGGTAGAGGGAGGCAGTGCTATTAGAGAGTGGCTGAGAGAGGTTTAGTTAGTGTGGGTGAGAGAGCGCTAGAGGGAGAGAGTGGGTTGATAGAGAGGTTTAGTTAGTGTGGGTGAGAGAGCGGTAGAGGGAGCAGTGCTATGAGAGAGTGGCTGAGAGGAGGTTTAGTTAGTGTGGGTGAGAGAGCGGTAGAGGGACGCAGTGCCTGAGAGAGAGTGGTTAAGAGAGGTTTCGTTAGGTGTGGGTGAGAGAGCGGTAGAGGGTAGTGCAGTGCAGTGAGTGAGGAGTGTTAAGATGAGTGTTTAGTTTACTGTGGGTTGAGAGAGCGGTAGAGGGAGGCAGTGCTGTGAGAGAGTGGTTTGAGAGAGGTGTAGTTAGTGTGGGTGAGAGAGCGTTAGAGGGAGGCAGTGCTGAGAGAAGTGTGGCGAGAGAGGTTTTAGTTGAGTGTGGGTAGGGAGAGCTAGAGGAGAGAGGGAGGCAGTGCTGAGAGAGTGTGGTTGAGAGAGGTTTTAGTTATGTGGGTGAAGAGAGCGTTTAGAGGGAGGCATTGCGGTGAGAGGGGTGGTTAGAGGGGGTTTAGATTAGTGGGCGGTGAGAGAGCGGTAGAGGGAGGCAGTGCTATGAGAGAGTGGCTGAGAGAGGTTTAGGTACTGTGGGTGAGAGAGCGGTAGAGGGAGGCAGTGCTGCTCGTTGGATTGGTGCAGCTGCAGAGAGAATTGGCGCCATTTTGAAGCGGACAGCAGCAGAATCCGACAGAATCAGACAGATTAGAGGGAGACCAGACTGACTGCAGCTCTTCATCAAGCCCAGGTACAGTGGATTTAAATGAAAAGAGTCCCGACTTGTTGTCCGGAGCTCACGGTGTGCAGCTGCTTCATCCCGCCCGTGTTAGTATTGAATCTCGGGCAGTATTGTACTGTTTGGAGCTCGCGGACTCTTACTACTGTAGTTAGCCGCTTATGCTAACACTGTATAGCGGTGATCTATAACGGCTGTCTGCGCTGGGTTGAAACCGTTCAAAGCGACTTTGCTCATAAAGTCCCTCTTGGTTTCAGTTTGCCTCCCTGTTTGGCTTCGTTTGCATGTTTTTGTTTTTACCAGCTTGTGTTTGGCGCACCGGTATTTGTTTGTGTTAACTAGCTTTGTGGTTAGCATGCTAGGCTAGCTGGTTATCTATAGCAGCCTGCTGTAGTTTATTAGCGCTTCAAGTTTGTGTGTCTGAGCCTTTATTTTATGAGGTTTAAATGAAACCGAGCTGCGTAAGTTCGAGTTAGGAGGTTAAATAAATGTTAAAGTCTCAGCTTTATGTAGTCGTGCTTTGGTGTGATATTGATGTTAGTTAGCTGTCATTGGCAGTCCCTCTCATTGCATGGTGTTTAATGTTGTGCAGAAAAGCAAGTCCGTTTCAATACAAACATCACGTATATTATGCTACAAAGCCTCTTTTCGGAAAACATCTACACAGCATCACAATTAGACTTATTTTAGACATCTAATGTCTTGTTGTCCGACCATTATACAGTATCCGGCCACTTTATTAGAGACAGCTTGCTAGTACCCCCTTGGACCCCCTTTTGCATTCAGAACTGCATTAATTCTGTGTAGCATAGATTAAATAAGGTTCTCAGAGGTTTCGGTCCATATGAAGGTGATGGCATCAAGCAGTCTCTGCAGATTTGTGGGCTTTTCATTCATGGTTCGGATCTTCCACCACATCCTTGTTTTTTGGAATGAGGTCTCATGAGTGTGAAAGCCATTTGAGTACAGTGAACTCGTTATAATGTCCAACAAGCCAACCCGAGATGATTTGAGCTTTGTGACAAGGTTCATTATCTTGCTGGAAGTAGCCATCAGAAGGCTGGTCATAAAGGGAAGCACATGATCAGCAACAATTCTCAGGTAGGAGGTCAGTGTGCCAAGAAAATATTCCCGCTCACCATTTCACCACCACCAGACTGAATCGTTGATACAAGGCAGGATGGATCCATGCTTTCATAGTGTTTGCGCCAAATTCTGACCCTATCATCTGCATGTCGCAGCAGAAATCAAGACTCCTCAGACCAGACAATGTTTTTCCCCCTCAATCTTCTATTGTCACAGTTTGGTGAGCCTGTGTGAGCCTCAGTTCCTTGTTCTCAGCGGACAGGTATGGCATCCGGTGTGGTCTTCTGCTGCTGTAGCCCATCTGCTTCAGGGCTCAGAGATGCTCTTCTGCATACCTCGGTTGTAGCGAGTGTTTAGTTGAGCTACTGTAGGTCAGCAGTTTCTGAAATCCTCAAACCAGCCTGTGTAGGACCAACAATCGATGCTCGGTTTGAACTTCAGCAGGTCTTCGTGCCTAAATGCATCAAGTGCTGCTATGTGATTGGTTGATTAGATATTTGCTTTCACAAGCAGTTGAACAGGTGTACCTAATAAAGTGGTCGGTGAGTGTATGTAGCTAAAGCAAACTGCTACGGGGGGGGGATGAAAATATTGTTTTTTATGATCTATGTTTCTCAATTACTGATTTTGACCTTACTGTGGAGGTGAAAAAGAGTTGTTTATACTCATCAGTCAGGAAAAGCTTACAAAACCATCTCAGAGTTTGCAGTCAGTTCATTTTCAGGTGTATTGTGTACAGACGTTCCCCATTTTACGATGGCCTGACTTAAGATTTTTCGACTAATTTCTAATATGTATTTTTAATTTGGTGGGATACATTTATAGTTGTCGGAACATACCCCCGTCATGATTCAGGGACTACCTGTACCAAGTTCATTTTTATCCTCACCAGGAGTGGTCGAGTAACAAAGATCACCCCAAGAGCAAGGCTTGTATTAGTCCACGAGGTCACAAAGGAGCCAGGGGAAACGTCTAAGCAACTAAAGGCGTCATTCCCATTGGCTAATGTTCATGTACCCACCTTACAGAGAATGCTGAACAACAATTGTGTGTATGGCAGGTTTGTAAGGAGAAGACCACTGCTCTCCAAAAAGAAACTTGCTGCCTGTAGTTTGCTAAAGATCATGTGGGCAAGCCAGAAGGCTACTGGGAAAAAACATTTAGGTAAAGACCTAAACAACATAGCCATGTTAGTGTGACCTTTGTCCTGATTTGTTGGGTGCGAATCTCTTAATTGCTAACCATTATTGAAATAGGTGAGTAGAGTCACTGATGAAAAGGGTTACATGATCGAACCTAGCTCTGTAGTTGACTTAGGTCTGAACTTCTTACCTTCAGCCTTTTAAATTAGGTTGGTATTGGTCCTTGTATATGTCGTTTACAGACATGGGAGTAGCAGGTCCAACTATCCAGTCGACTTGACCTGATAATGAAATGTAGCTATGTTTGTTTTGAAGAAGTATTGTGCTAAACAAGATTATCCAGATTTAGTTAGAAAGGGCATAGCATGTGTATTTCTGGTGGTTATACAGTATAATTACCATTTGGGATAGCTTCTAGTATTACGTAATTATTTTGATCGGTCTTTATTAATTGAATTAAGCAGTTATTGTGGCAAAATCAGCATGTTTCTGTAGCCAGTCTGCCAGCAGAATGGACTCACACCATTTCCTGTGATAGTAGGGACATCAGGCTTATGGGTTTGACTGTGTAGACTGTTTTTTATCTGCTGCTGTTGTACTGCAGTATTTGTAGTTGTCCTTTGTAATGATAAATTAGTCCATCCTCATTCATCTTCCAGTTTTAAAATGCAGAATGAAGTTCCTCGGCACAGACGCCATGGAACATGGTTAAAGAAACCGAAATATTGCCTCGCTGAGGCGTTAGCTTTCCTTCTTCTGAACAAGCATGTCCATTTTTACTCTGAAGAGCAAGTTTAAGTTCGTAGACTTGGGGCTAATGTCTGGGCTGATCGGTGTATGGCAGCATTGTTTGCCAGGCTGAATATGTGTCTTTCTAGATGTGTGTTCAAAGTTTGTGGTGTTATGTAGTTGATGCTGTGTGTGTATAATGTATAATTAAGTGCATCTTTTCTACTGAATGGCATAATAAAAATGGAATAGTATGGTGGTAATGTGTATTAACTGTAGACTAGAATGATTGCAGGAAAGCAAGAGTAAGTGCAAAACTTAAAATGCAAGTCAGGGCATGTTAAAGAGAGGAAATAAATAAAATTCAGTAATGCTGTACGCTTTAATGTACTAGTTATCAACATAAGCTTATTGTCTGGTTCATTCTTTGTGTGTCTGTATTTTGTTGATAATAATCATTAGTAGAGATGCATCTGTCAGTCTGATCAGAATCGGATGGTTTTCGGCCAATAATTCTCATATAAAAAATATTCTGTGCCGGTCACATTTAGCCTGCACTTCTGAAGCCAACAGCAGCAAACAACCACACTCATGAACAGCACAGTGCTTTGACTAACGTTAATTCAGAATTCAGCTAGTCTCGTGCCGCTGGCGTGTTTGTTTCCCGGTCCCAACGTTTAGCGCACAGCTCTGGTCTGTTTTATGTGTACATGTCTTTTTATGAGTTAGTAAAAGCTCATAGTGCATGGTTTTAATTGTGTTGTACCATTCGTGCCTGGGTTATGTATGATTTACCGTCTGTGTGAAAGTGCGACCGAAGTGGGGTGAGTTTCAGTTTAGCATATTTGCTTTTGCTTGTACCCTTGCACTGACTGAGAAAAGGCTTTTATCAAGGCTGGTAATAAAGACCAATTTGAGAATGATTGCAGTGACTGATGTTTTGTGGCCAACGCCGCAAAGCTAGTGAAGGAATGGAGCCAGGTCCAAGCCTACAGCCCCTGCTGTGTTTCTTTAGCAGTTGTTTCTGTATCAGGTCATTTATAATTCTTAGACAGAAAGAAAATCGGAATCGGCCAGTCTTTGCAGAATTTCGCACAGATTGCAGAAAATTGCAGTCGGTTCATCTCTAATGATTAGACCGTACTTTGGCAGTGAATATCTTGGGTCTAAAATATCCAAACTTTGTTTGATCCCATCTCTCTGAACCACCTGTATTGGCACCGTGCCTTCAGCGTTGTATTTCTGACTTGCCATCTGTTTTTTGTCGTAAGGCACTTTTTTGCAGGATGATTCCTCAGAAATTTGCATTGTGTTTTTTATGCTGGTACCTTGGCTGATTTGTCATAATCTTCATATTCTGCACGGGGGTTAATTCACAGATGGTGAAATAAGTTGCTTGACATCTGCCTTCTCAAAGCCAAACCACTTCCATGTGAGTGAGGATGAGTCACGTCTAGCAAGTACATTCTAATGACGTAGATTACGAGGCTGCTGGTGTCTGGATTTTGTCTCCGGGTGCATTTTGTTCACTCATTTTTAACTTGGGCTTTAATGTAGATCGCTAGCTTGATTTGTGGCACTGGCATGTATTCAGCCCATGCATCTTACCTGGTTACGTGACGCAGTGAATATGTGAACTCTTAAGGTGTGGATTTGACTCCATAATCTCAGCTTGCACAAGGTTAAGCAACAATTAAGATTTTATTACAGACGATACATATCGCACACCCATAATATTACATGATCGGCCCAAGCCTACTGTCTGGTCATTTTTTTCGTCCTAGTAAGGACACTCAGCTGTCATTTCATTCACGCTCATTTGCACCCTGTTCAAAAAAAGTAATGGATTTAGTTGACTTAACGTTTTACTTGAGTTCTAAAATTGTTTAATGAAAGGCAGAATATTTCATATTGGCTGCAGGATGTGCTAATCAAATGCCGCTCTTGTTTGGTGTAAAGAGAGAGGTATGAATGCACTCGACAAGATGGCTACAGAGCGTCTTTCATTTTAGCGCCTTGTCATAAGCTAGCATAATGTGCATATCAAAAATAGCGTTGTGAATCTTTTTTACACAATAAATGCAACACCTCCTACCTATTATGTTTCAAAATGGCGTTAGATTTCCCATCCCACCAGCCATGAGAAATATTATTAGAGGAATGATATTAAATCAGAGTAGAGAAGGGCGACAAGCATCAGCTTACTCGTGAAAAATAACTCCTGTCCTGAGCCATGACGGGGAGAGCAGTGAAAAGAGATGGAGGACTAGGAATTGAGAATGCTGTAGGTAAAGGTTAAAATGAAATCCACTTAAACGTACAACTTTCAGATCCAATGGATGAGTGATTAGTCCTGTTTTGAGTTTGACCTCCCTATAAAACTCGTGTTCTTTTGTACTTTAAAGCAGGAAGCACACGTCCGTATAATTGAGATTTAACACATGGTATGCTCTTTTTTTAACATGACAGCACAGTGAAGCAGCTCACCCTTCATCCTTCTGTTTTTATAGAGTCGTAACCACCAGTCAGTCTCAGACAGAGGTGATCATTATTAATTAATTCGTGAGCGGGGCAGTAACTAGGTACAGATTGATTGAATGTGACTACAAGGTACTACATCAAGGTCGTGTAACAAAGGGGATATTTTTGTGTTTTGAGTTTGCATTGTGATTGTTCTGGATTGTAATGTTCAAGTTATTGTGTTGTTAAAATGCTGTTCGTGTTTATTTCGTTTGAGCTCTCTTCCGAAGAAGAGTGCTCATTAGAGATGCATAGGAACTTCTGAAATCGAATATTTTTTGGCCTGAAATTTTTGCTCAATGAAAGTTTAATGTCAGGCTGGGCCAGAAAGCGGAGACAAATGCAGACAGCCAGTAAATGGAGCTTAGGGAGCAAATGCTTGAATGCCCTCTGTGCTCAAGTTAGACCGCCTTTGTGCTCTCCGCCAGAGATGCTTTTTAAACGCCTTATGCTTCGAGCAAGGGTTAAATAGTGGAGGAAGATTATGGAATTGTGGAACGTTTAAGAGGAATGATTACCCTAGCGTATAGGATCTCCAGGCAGGCATGTGAGGGAGCGAGAAAGTCTGAAGAAGGCTTTAAAAATCTTTTTAATGGTAATACAACTTGGAATGGAATTAAATACGCTGTTTTTTTCACCTTCATTCTCTTACACCAGTCATGTTCAAATATCTACGTAGCAGTATTGCTGTCAGTTTTCCTCAAAAATGAAATTTGAATGTTCCTTGTGTTCTAACCGGAAATTTGAATTTTAAACACAATTTTAAAGTAAAAATACGGCCAGTGAACACATTATATAAATCAATCTTATTTTCTGTGTCCACAGAAGTTAAACACTGCTATTGTTGTTGTCATCGTTATTATTATCAGTGGAATTATAAGGTAGGAAAGGCAGAGTTATTCAGTTGCTCATAGAACCATGACTATGTGGGTTAAAAGCTTTTTCACAGGCTCTCCTTTGCAGATAAATGGATTTCAGTTTTCATTTCTTCATGCTTTAAAGGTGAGAAGAACCTGTGTTGTAGCTGAGGGGGTGGAAAATTGTTTTGAAGCAGAATCTCACTCTTGAGAGAACTAATCTCTATGAATAGACTGCATGTGGACTCCTGAACTGGATGTAAACGAACGATAGACAGCACTTCTCAAAAACCTTGGTCTCGTCAGGACTGGTCCCAAATTATGCTCCTCCGTTCTGTTTTTAACCATCCAAGCCCTTAGGAACTAGGAATGGCTGTATCTTTGGTACGAAATCAATCCTGAAGAGGAGATTTGACGTTTGAATGGAGATTTTCTGTATTAAAACGTCCACCTTTCTTGTTTTTACAGCCAGTGTTTGTTCTTTGTGGATCAGTACTAGACACCCTGACCCTTATCCAATACTGGCATTCCTGGGCCTAAATGTTGATGGAGGGTATACCATAACACCTTCTGTTTCACACCACATTCTATCATCCTAAAAAGTGCATCGCAGTGGTGACATCATGATTGCAGCTGTACTAATTTGACAGCCTCCTCATTGGGTTAGTGTGCTAATTGGGATGCGGCCAGATTCTCGATGGCTTGTTAGGCAGATTGTTGCTCGAGTGTCAGTTTGCAGTTTATCTTGTTAGCACATATTTCCGTGGAATAAAGCTGCTCTTTTTATCTGTGCGCTCAGTAAATGGCTGCGTTGGGTTTAAAAGCCAGACGCACTAGACTGCTGGGGGATTTCATTCTGCTTTTCACTATTTACATTGTCAGTACACACAAACGACCTCATAAAAATACATTTATTTGGCCTGAACTGCACGAATGTTTGAGGATGAGTAAGAAAAAGGTCAGCGGTTTACTAACATCAAATGAAATGATCACATCAGAAATGCGAATGTCTGGTCATTTAAGGAGGCACTCTGTTTGAAGGACAGTGCAGCATGGTAATGCAAGCAGGAAGCACTTGAGAGAGAGAGAAAGAGATGCAGGGTTGTGTAGTAAACAACTGCAGATGTTTAAATGAGCTGAGCTGAAAAAACCTCATTTAAACTCAATCTATTTAGAGCTAGTGCCGATTACGCTCATCGCCCACTTTATTAGGTGCCTACTGCTCGTTAAGGCACGTAACTAATCAGCCAATCACATGGAAGCAACTCGGTGCATTTAGGGATGTGGACATGTTCAAGACAACCTGCTGAAGTACAAACTGAGATCAGAATGGGGAAGAACGGTGATTTAAGTGTCTGGATATTTGTAGGACTGAGTATTTCAGGCACTGGTGATCTACCCTGATTTTCATGCACGGCCATCACTAGGTTTTACAGGGAGTAGTCCAACAAAAGAGAAAATATCCAGTGAGTGTAAGTTCTACTGTGTGAGAATGCCCTATTCATGCCAGAAGGGAATGGCCAGACTGGTTCAAGTTGATAGAAAGGCAAGAGTAAGTCAAAAGAGAAGAGAATCTCTTAATGCCCAGCACATTGATGGGTTACAGCATCGAAAGACCACACCGGGTGCCACTCCTGTCAGCCAAGAACAGGCAACTGAAGCTACAATTCACACAGGCTCACCAAAATTGGGTAACAGAAGATCGGGAAAAACGTTCCTGGTCTGATGAGTCGATTTCTGCTGCGACATTCAGATGGTAGGGTCAGAATTTGGCGTAAACCATATGATAGCACAGATCCATCCTGCCTTGTATCAGGCTGCTGGTGATGTAAAGGTGTGGGAGATATTTTCTCGCTCCCCTTTGGGCTCGTTAATACCAATTAAGGATTGTGTAAATGCCACATCCTACCCGAGTATTAATTGCTGACTGTGTCCGTCTCTTTATGCCCACAGTGTACCATATCACAAAGCTCAGATAATCTCAGACTGGTTTCTTGAACATGACCATGAGTACTGATGGATCCGTTTTGCTTCTCTATCAGTGTGTTTTCAGTGTAAACTTACAGTGCGTGCCGGCACCACAAATCGAGCTAGGGTTCCACCTAAGAGCCCGTGACTGAAGTTAAAAATGAGTTATTGGACACCGCCAGTCTACGTTGTTAGGTTTAATTGGCTCATCCTCACTCGCATGGAGGTGGTTTGACTTGAAGATGAACGTTGCTTAAAAGTCAGCAACATGGAAACCATGTAAGACAGCAGTTGCCGTTAAAGACAGCTCAGCAACTAACTTGTTACCATTTGCAAACTAACCGCCATGCAGAATATGAAGATGGTGACGAATTTCGAGAGTCGGCTGTCCACGACAGGCTTAAACCAGTTAAGGCACCAGCAAAAAAAAACACTCAGCAAACCTTAGTGGAAGCATTCTTCAAAAAATGCCTTGCAACAGAAATAGACACTTCAATTCAGGCTGTTGAGAGAGTTGGGTTGAAACAACTTTTGAATACTTTAGATCTAAGATTTACATTTACAGCATTTAGCAGACACCCTTATCCAGAGCGACTTACAATTGATACAGTCTTACAATCCAAGCAATTGTGGGTTAAGGGCCTTGCTCAAGGACCCAACGGTGGCAGCTTGGCAGAGGTGGGATTTGAACCCTGGACCTTCTGGTCCATAGTCCAGTACCTTACCCGCTAGGCTACCACAGTCCTATACACTGACAAAGTATGGTTATGGACAAAATCCCAGAAAAACACAATATCAAACACACCCATGCTATGGATTGGTGGAATTTAAACTCTCTAGGGATGATTTTGTACTGATGAGGTTTTATTTAAAATTTGGATTTGCCATCTTTTAACTGACGTGTGACCAGCCTTTCTTGTAGAGAATAACAGCCATGTGCAAAAAGAGTTTGTAATTCATTTAATACAATTCCAAAATGAATCGCAGTGCACTAAATTATTCATGCTGTTCTGTTCACCCAAATCTGTAACGATTATTTCTTTATGCAGTCAGATCCGGTCTGTTTATTTTGTGCGTAGTTTGCATATCTGTCCTGGTGAGATGCCTGATACTTTGTGTCCAGATGACAGTTGCAGTTTAGTTTGGACAGGTGCCGACCTCTTGCAAAATATTATTGCTTAGTTGCTTGGCAGTGAGATTTTGTTGGTTGCTGTCCTATGAGAATTTGGCTGTAATTGAGAATTGATTCAATGAAAAGCTTGCTGGAGTGTTTTACTTAGTATTTATTCTGCTCGAGTCAAACAGATCATCGTTGTGTACAAACAATTCCCAAGTACTTGTTCGTCGTGTTGTGTATTTGAACTAATATATGACTTGTGAAACGACTTAAGTCGCATGTTTGACCAGTTTTCTTTGTCAATATTTAGTAACTTCTCACTGAAACTGAGCGATTTGAA
Organism: Ancistrus triradiatus; assembly: GCA_025084515.1. NCBI lineage: Eukaryota > Metazoa > Chordata > Actinopteri > Siluriformes > Loricariidae > Ancistrus > Ancistrus triradiatus. The sequence goes on from JAJAGP010000222.1 coordinate 25,282, forward strand.
AGTACCTGTTAAGTAGGAGCTTTAATTGGCTCAGATACTGATCTGTGCACATTTCTGATAATAGCCCGAAGGTTTGTGTTGTTTTGGTTGGATTTTGGACTTTTTGGTGCCAATTATGAGATGTTTCTATGTAAAAAGTTTCGATATTTATTTTGTAATTTACTTTATTAGCACGTAGTTCTGATTGGTCTATTTAATTAGTCGCAGCTGCTGCTGACTGTTTGGTTTTCAATCAGAATGTAACTTGGTGGCATTTTTTCTCTGCAGCACACTAGTTGGAGAGCATGGCTCACTCCAAGAATCGAGCCACAGATGGCAAGATCACCTACCCACCGGGGGTGAAGGAGATCTCCGATAAAATCTCCAAGGAGGAGATGGTGCGGAGGCTCAAGGTAAGTTCATTAAGTCGAGGGTTATTCAACAAGCATTTCTAATTCTGCAACCCCAAATCAGAAAAGGTTTGAAAATGCATATAAAAAGTGTTTCTTTCATTTACTTTGACTTTTCTTTCATTGACAGTATGAACCTGAGATATTTCATGTTTTTTCTGGTCAGCTTCATTTCATTTGTTAATAAACATCCCTACATTTCAGGCCTGTAAAACACTCCAAAAAAAAAGTCGACACAGTAAAGCATTTACCGGTTTGTAATGTTGCCATTAGTTCTCACCACGCTTAAGACGTTTTGGCACAGAGGATACCAAGCAATTTTGTGTTTCAGGTGTTGTTTTGTCCCAGTAAGATGTGCAACAGTAGTGGGTCGTTGTCACATTTTTGTGTTTCAGAATTCTCCACGTTCTCTATTGGGGACAGGTCAGGGCTGCAGGCAGGCCAGTCCGGTACCCGTACCCATTACTTCTGCAATCATGACTTTGTATAATGTGGTTCTACATTGTCTTGTTGAAGAATGCAACAAAATTTGACGTCTTGAAGGAAGGATATGTTGCTCTAAAATCTCCATGTACTTTTCTGCATTAATGCTGCCATCACAGAAGACACTGACCCAACCCTATACCCTATAACCTGGCTTTTGGACTTGTTTCTGATAATAGTCTGGATGGTCCTTGTTTCCGTCTTTGGTCCAAAGCACACGGCGTCCATTTCTTCCAAAAAAGGTCTGAAATACTGATTGGTCTGACCACAATACACATTTTCACTCTGTGATGGTCCAACTCTGAGCCCAGATAAATTGACACCACTTTAGGACAGGGTTAACATAAGGCTTCTTTTTTTGCGCAGTAAAGTTTTAAGTGCCATTTGTGAATGTAACTCAGTATTGTAGTGTTTGATAAAGTAATCCCTTGCCCATGTGGTTCCATCAGCTATTGTTGAATGGCGGTTCTTGATGCAGTGCCGTCTGAGGGTTCGAAGATCACATGTGTCTGGGTTTAGCTTGCGCCCTTGCCCTTTGTGTGCTGAAATTCCTCCTGATTCCAGTACAGAGGGAAATATGCAATCCCTTCTAATCTTTCTTTGAGGTACATTGGTTTTAAAGATTTCATTCATTTTCTGACACATTTGTTGACAAACTGGAGATACTCTGGTGATCTTTGCTCATCAAAGACTTTCCTGGATGCTGCTTTTGTACCAAATCAGGATTACAATTACCTGTTTGAAATCACTTTATTATTTACATTATTTATATTCATTACTAGCTCTAAATTGCTTGTCCTAACGGTTTTTTGGAATGCATTGCAGGCCTGAAATGGAGGAATGGATGGTTATTAACAAATGAAATGAAGTTAAGTTAACAAGACAAAACATGAAATATCTCAGGTTCATACTGTCTTCAGTGAAATAAAAGTAAATGTAAGGAAAACTGTGTGTGTGTGTTTTTATATGCATTTTCCATACTGTCCCAACTTTTTCTGATTTGGGGTTGCACCTTAATTTGCACATTTCTTACACAGTTGACGCCCTACACAGGGAATAATACAGGTGATATACAGTGGTGTGAAAAAGTGTTTGCCTGACAAAGTGAAGTACACCAAAAGATTCTTAAAAGCTACACATCATGCCGAGATCCAAAGAAATTCAAAAACAAAGTAATTGAGATCTATCAGTCTGGAAAGGGTTATAAAGCCGTTTCTAAAGCTTTGGGACTCCAGTGAACCACAGTGAGAGCCATTATCCACAAATGGTGAAGACATGGAACAGTGGTGAACCTTCCCAGGAGTGGCCGGCCGACCAAAATTACCCCAACAGCGCAGCGACGACTCATACAAGAGGTCACAAAAGACCCCACAACAACATCCAAAGAACTGCAGGCCTCACTTGGCTCAGTTAAGGTCAGTGTTCATGCCTCCACCACAAGAAAGAGACTGGGCAAAAATGGCCTGCATTTCAGAGTTCCAAGACGAAAACCACTGCTGAGCAAAAAGAACATTAAAGCTCGTCTCAATTTTTCCAGAACACATCTTGATGATCCCAAGACTTTTGGGAAAACATTCTGTGGACTGACGAGACAAAAGTTGAACTCTTTGGAAGGTGTGTTCCCCATTACATCTGGTGTAAAAGTAACACACAGCATTTCAGAAAAAGAACATGATAGCAGCAGTAACATATGGGGGTGGTAGTGTGATGGTCTGGGGCTGTTTTGCTGCTTCAGGACCTGGAAGACTGGATGTGATAAATGGAACTATGAATTCTGCTGTCTACCAAAAAACTTCTGAAGGGGAATGTCCGGCCATCTGTTTCGTGACCTCAAGCTGAAAAAACGAGCTTGGGTTCTGCAGCAGGACAATGATCCAAAACACACCAGCAGCAAGTCCACCTCTGAATGGCTGAAGAAAAACAAAAAGAGAAGACTTTGGAGTGGCCTAGTCAAAGTCCTGACCTGAATCCTATTGAGATACTGTGGCATGACCTTAAAAAAGGTCGTTCATGCTGGAAAACCCTCCAGTGTGGCTGAATTACAACAATTCTGCACAGATGAGTGGCCAAAACTCCTCCACAACGCTGTAAAAGACTCATTGCAAGTTATCACAAACGCTTGGTTACAGTTGTTGCTGCTAAGGGCGGCCCAACCAGTTATTAGGTGTAGGGGGCAATCACTTTTTCACACAGGGCCATGTAGGTTTGGATTTTTGTCTCCCTTAATAATAAACACCTTCATTTAAAAACTGAATTTTGTTTTTGACTAATATTAAAATTGGTTTGATGTTCCAAAATATTTAAGAATGACAAACATGCAAAAAAAAACTTTTCACATCACTAGTGTTTTTAATGGTTGTATTTTTATTATAGATGGTGGTAAAGACCTTTATGGACATGGACCAGGACTCTGAGGAAGAGAAAGAGCTGTATCTGAACCTGGCTCTGCACCTGGCTTCAGATTTCTTCCTGAAGCACCCAGACAAAGATGTCAGGCTTCTGGTGGCCTGCTGCCTGGCTGATATTTTTCGTATCTATGCTCCAGAGGCACCTTACACGTCACCAGACAAGCTGAAGGTACGTGAGCCTTGCGAATAGATAAGGATTGCAAGATACAGGATGCTTTTGTATCTGCTTGGTTTTTAAATGGCTTTTTTCTTGAGCTTTCTCGTAACTTTGTGTAGTGTTTATGTATAACAATCAGTCTGATCAGATCGGCATTGATGCTCACTTTATTAGACAGATTGGGTATGAACCAGACGTTTCCGATACACTGTCTATATTGTTTCTTAGCTGTGGCTGCTTTTTGCTGGAAGAGTTTTATTCTGATACGCTAAACGTCAAAAACACTAGTGTAGGATACAGGCCACATAAAAATGAGAAAGACCTACCAAAAATCAGATTTGTGAAGTAAACTGGATTTGGGTTAGGTTGACATAAAATCGCCATGGACCCGCGGTGTAAGCGTAGCCTAAGAGTGTACTCCCAATAGGTGATCCGTACCATGCCTGGGCACATTTGCCACCCAAATCGCGGTTTGTTTGATTAGTGTGGTCACTTCGTACCCGGGTGCGGCACACTGAACCTTAGTCGTTTACGTGGGCTCTCCACGGATCTGAATTATTTGTCCAGTACATCCCACACGATCAGATTAAGAACTTGGGAATTTTAAATCTAACGTCGTCGTCTTGTCATGCTGCTATTCCCGAGCAGGTTGTGCCTTGTGGGATTATCTTGCTGAAAGAAGTCCTAGAGAATCTTATCCATGAAGGGGTATACTTGGTCTGCATGTTTAATTCTGGGGTTGCCAGATCCAGCGAGCGGGATGGGCAGGGGGCTGGGGTACAAGTCAATGGAAAAAGAGGCCAAATAAAGCCAAATCTACATGAATCGAATACGTGGACCTGGCAACCATGGCGGAAGGCTTGTGCACATGCGCCATTATAATCATTATTGGATTTCTTAATCTGATTTCTAAGTCGGAGTATGCTGTATACATGATCGCTTAATCAGATACTTGCAGAAATCCGACTATGATCGGATTATTAAGTGCATGTAAACACTCCTTGTCAGTGGTTCTAATGTTCTGTCTGATCAGTCTCTATAAAACTTTCAGTGACTTTAAAAGGATGTGGCAATTTGTTGGCATAAATCTTCTTTGGAAAGAGTTTGGCATGACTACCCCAAGAAGAAGAAATAAGAAGTTGTGTAGGAGTAAATGCAAAAGCAACATTCAATGAGATGTACGGTGCACAAGTAGAGAGAGAACAATTTAAAGTTTCAGTTTCCATTTAAAGAGAATTTCTGCTGTTTCTCTAATGCCTGTGTTCTCTCCTGCTCCCAGGATATATTTATGTTCATAACTCGACAACTGAAAGGATTGGAGGACACTAAAAGCGCCCAGTTCAATCGATATTTCTACTTACTGGAGGTACGTGTCTCCATGCTGCTTTGTTCGTTTTCAGTATGCAGTGTACTGGCCGCTAAGCGCTGTGCTCATTATTTTTCTCTCTCTCCATTTGAACTGACAGAACATCGCATGGGTGAAATCCTACAACATCTGCTTTGAATTGGAAGACAGCAATGAAATATTTACTCAGTTATACAGAACGCTTTTCCAAGTCATCAAGTGAGTCTTCTCTTGTATGTGAAAGTCTTTGTGCCTGTGTCTGTGTCCTTGTGTAAAGTGATGACTTCGGTCCCACCATATTGTTAATGCACACATCAGCTGGCAGCCTCCGTGTCCTCTCGGCGCTCATAATTCAAAAGGGCAGGTCCGTAGTTTACTGCACACTGATGTAATTGGAAAGTGGTGGCTTATTTATTATGGTGTAATGAGCTGTCAGCCTTCTGTCTGCTGATGTTATTTCTCAGTGTGTCAGTGGTGCAAGGCTGAGGCGGGTCGTCTTATTGGTTACAATCTGTAAGCAGTCTGGAGCGGTTAGTGACGCTCAGTTGTCTAGTCAAAATGCCTCAAGAACTGAATTCGATGATTTCCGAGGTGGTCGAGAACCACTAGTTATTGGTACAGAACCCTAACACATTCCACTGTACAACACTTTTCTGCGTTCTAGGGACTTCACTATGATTCATCAATCATACCAGAGACTGCGTTACCCTTATCCCCGAACTCAGCTTATAAAACCCTTAAAATCGGCTTAAATCACTAGTAATATACATGCATTGGGGAGCAGGTAATAGAGAATCGTGCAGAACATTGCTCGGTGCTCGCCAAACAGAAGTGCTTGCTGACAGCGGGGCTGTGTTAGTGAATGAGAAAGCATTAAAAACATGTGCAAAGAAAGGCATTCGCAAGAGTGCCCTCCGACGCCAGTTTCTCTACGTGCTCGCCTCACTGTTCTGCCTTTCTGTGCAGTCCGTTTAAGAAATATTATCTACACGCCATTCACATGTTTTCAGAGCACACAGAGTTCAAGGCTTTGTTCCTGAAACTGTTTGTTCATGATCTGCATTCGTCTCTGGTCTGACATGGTCTAAAATTTCTTTCAGTACTTTCTGTTGGGTGAATTTTACCATTTTTCTAGTTAGGGTTGCAGGGGTCCTGAGAACACAGGGTGCTGGAAGGCATCACCGGGACTCGAACCCAGGTCCCCACGATGGTGGTCTAGAGAATTAGACCACTGCACCAGCCGAGTGTATATTTATTATAGGCGATATTAGAAAAGTCAAAATGTAACGTGTTCTAGGACACAATGGTTTCATTTTTTAACATTGCAGCAAGATATCAAATGACATGTTTTTTCTGCTTCTACGACTTCTAAAGCAGATGGTGTTCTTTTATGTCCACTTAGAAGTCACTACACACACATTAATCACAGATCAAAGATTAGCTTTGATCACTCTTAATAAAGACACTGGTAAGGAAGAACATCCTTGGGGAGGACTTTGAATCACAGCTGCATAAGGGAAAACATCCTTGGTGAGGAAGGATAGTTCTTGATAAGAACACCCAAGGAGAGGAAGAAAGTCCTTCTTGATAAGAACTTTGAAAGCTGGGAAAAGGTTCTGGGAAAAGGTCCTTCCCGTTCCAACACGGTGAATAAATGGTAACGATCTCCTTCAAGCTTGTTGAGCTCTGATGTTGAGTGAGCAGCATGTAGCACATAGTCTCGATATGTCTCGCTTACCGCCGCTGTAAACTTTCGTGGGTCCTAAGATGGTTAGTGATAACAGTCAACCAAAAATCAGGTGTTAACCACCATAGTGTTTAATGGATTTATAATAAACAATAGCACTTGAATTGCATCCAGTTGTTGTTTTTCTCTCCCTTTGAGTGTATATGTAGTGTTTAGGTATTCAATACAACTGCTTTAATGCGTATACAGTGGTACCTCGGTTCTCGACTTCGATTCATTCCAGAAGGCTTTTCAAGAACCGAATACAATGAGTACTAAGCAAATTTTCCCAACAAGGAATAATGTCAATTGAATTCATTTGTTCCAGACCCCTAGAAAATCCACACTGTATAAGGCATTATATGCATTAATGGAGTTGTATTGTACAGGTGCTCCCCGATTTATGAAGGGCTTACATTCCGACAGATCCATAATAAGTTAAATGTAAGATGAACTGGGGAGCTTATCGAGTGTTTGGTGCATCATAGCGGAGACGAGGCTGAACTTGGCTTCTTCCTATTTTCCGGTCCACCTTAAATGACTGCAGTTACATTATGGTGCCTGTAGATGGAGATTCCGCCTCGTGATTAGTAAGTTATTGTTTAAAACACTTAAATTAACCTGCAGATGCCCAAAATCATAAACAAAAAAGCTTTTTATAATAAAGTGTTGGAAAAACTCATCTATTTAGTGATTAATATATTGAAAGTGCAAATCACTTGGTTATTGGTTAACTAATTGCAGCCTGTGTTCTGGAGGATTCGATTCCTGTTTTGCTTTCGGTTGGCTCTAATAAACTAACCTTTTTAGGACCCATGGAGGCTTATTGTAGATGTAAAATTAAAGAAAAACACGTTAAACACAGCGCAGATCTTCTTCGAGCGAGAGCTATTGTGAATCTGAATCACTGAACCGAGTACCGAGCGACTGATGAGGATTGACACACATTTTAATAATGCTTCGAGAACCGAATTTGACGAGTTCCAAGGTGGTCGAGGTACCACTGTGTAAAACTGTAGCATATGAGACATTAGTGAAAAGTTTTTATATATATATATTATATATATAGATATATCGAGATATATATAATATAGAGATATATATAATATATATATATATATATAGATATATATATATATACACACACACACACACACACACAACACACACACAAGCACAACACACACACACACACACATATTATATATATATTATATATAGGATATATATATATATATAATAGATAGATAGATTGATATATATATATATATATATGGTGGTTTAATGCATTTGAGTTTTGAACTTGCGGTTTTGTTTGCAGCAATGGGCACAATCAGAAGGTGCACATGCACATGGTGGATCTGATGAGCTCCATCATCTGTGAGGGAGACTCTGTCTCTCAAGAGCTTCTAGACACCGTCTTGGTCAACTTGGTCCCCGCCCACAAGGTACGAGATTTAAATACCCCATTTGTCAGTCACACTGCGGAGCTGCAATGTTTACTATTAACACTGAACCTGACTTTACTTTGGCTGCAGAATCTGAACAAGCAGGCGTATGACCTGGCCAAAGCCTTGCTGAAGAGGACCGCACAAGCCATTGAGCCTTACATAACCAACGTGAGTCGTACACTAACACAAGAGCTCCAGTTTGGTTCAGTCTGCCTACATTGGTCATTAGGTTTCATAGGCGCAGACAGTAGTGTGATGTGCTGGTGGTCTGTTCCCTCCAGTCCTCATTAAAAGTGATACATTCAGAGGGTGGATGTAGTGATAGGACAGGAGGCTGGAAGACTGTAGGACTGTGCCGTTATCTTTTTATTACTGCTCTCACTGGCCACTTTATTAATTACAAATGCTTAGTAACGCAAATGTCTAATCAGCCTGTCACATGGGAGCATCTCAATGCATTTAGGCATGTAGACATGGCAGGGATCTCCTGCTGAAGCTCAAACTGAGCATCAGAACTGGGAGGAAAGGTGATTTAAGTGACTTTGAACGTGCCATGGTTGTTGGTGCTAGATGATCTGAGTATTGGCACCAGCCGAGGCTGTTGATCTGCTGGGGTTTTCATGCACGGCCATCTCTAGGGTTTACAGAGGATGAGCCGAAAGGATGAAAATATCCAGTGAGCAGCAGTTCTCGGAGTCAAAATGCCCCCCAGCGGTAATACCGTGCTATTTCCTGAAGATGGTAGGCAATCAAAAAATTGATTTCTTCATGCATGCAAAACTAAGGGCACTCATATAATGGACTATTACACGTGGACTTTAGAACAACAACAAAAGTTGGAAATCCAGGAAATCACGTTGTAGGATTTAAAAAAAATTTTTTTATTGTAAACCATGGTGGAAAATAAGTATTTAGTCAATAACAAAAGTTCAACTCAATACTTTGTAACATAACCTTTGTTGGCAATGACAGAGGTCAAACATTTACGTAAGTCTTCACCAGGTTGGCACACACTGTAGCTGGTATTTTGGCCCATTCCTCCATGCAGATCTCCTCTAGAGCAGTGATGTTTTAGGGCAACACGGACTTTCAACTCCCAGCTCTCTGCAGGTCATTTATCAGGTCCCTCCGTGTAGTTCTGGGATTTTTGCTCACCGTTCTCATGATCATTTTGACCCAAACGGGATGAGATCTTGCGTGGGGCCCCAGATCGAGGGAGATTATCAATGGTCTTGTATGTCTTCCAATTGCTCCCACAGTTGATTTATTCACACCGACCTGCTTGCCTATTGTAGTTTCACTCTTCCCAGCCTGGTGCAGGTCTACAATTTTCTTCCTGGTGTCCTTCAACAGCTCTTTGGTCTTGGCCATGGTTGAGTTTTGAGGCTGTGGACAGGTGTCTTTTATACAGATAACGAGGTCAAACAGGTGCCTTTAATACAGGTAATGAGTGGAGGACAGAAGAGCTTCTTAAAGAAGACGTTACAGGTCTGTGAGAGCCAGAAATCTTGCTTGTTGGTGGGTGAAAAAATACTTATTTTCCACCATGATTTACAGTTAAATTCTTTAAAAATCCTACAATGTGATTTTCTGGATTTTCATTCTCATTTTGTCTCTCATAGCTGAAGTGTAGCTATGATGAAAATTACAGACCTCTCTCATCTTTCTAAGTAGGAGAACTTGCATAATCAGTGGCTGACTAAATAATATTTTACTCCACTGTAGATGACTTGGTGAGCTGTGGCTGTAATTGCTCTGTCGGAGAAAAATGGGATTGACACATTATACAGAGAATGCATTCCCACGATCGAATGCTTTCTCTTCTTATGAGTGTTATATGGTTTAATCATTAGACTGTTTATCTATCCTCTGTGTGATCATTCGTTTAATGCCACAGGTAGGCAAACACAAATTGCGTTAAGGTAATTTATTGAGCGTAAACTGATGCTCTGAGGCAGGTTAAATTGCTGCGGTGTTTGAGCTGGTCAGATGTTAAACTGCCTTTGTAATATCATGAAGCTTTGCTAACCCACAAATCCGGTCCAGTCCCAGACCCATCATTTGGTCCGGTAGAATAGGAAAGTACTGTTGGGCGATCTCCACATCCCATTTTAAATACACACACGTTGTGTATTTGTGTGCCATTTGTAGAGAGGAGTCTTCTGAACATCCTGCTTGCATTCAGCATCGACAGTACTGTCTGTAAGCAGTAGGTTTGTGAGCTGAAGCTCTAGCAGATCTGTGTTGCAGCTCCTGACAGTGATGGACGGAGACGTGACGTGCGGTCATGTTTTTTCTCAGTTCTTTAACCAGGTGCTGATGCTGGGGAAGACTTCAGTGAGCGACTTGTCAGAGCACGTGTTCGACCTGATCCTGGAGCTGTACAATATCGACAGCCACCTCCTCCTGTCGGTGCTGCCTCAGCTCGAGTTCAAACTCAAGGTGAAGTGAGAATCATCTAATGTAGCCTAACGCATGGTTTAATGCATGACTGATTGCGTTCATTACGTCCTTTTAATAGTGTTAAACTTGGGCTAACGATAAACGATGGGAAGAAGCCATATGCTGCTGCTTTGTTAATGGTTCATATTGGTTCATCTGTGTGGTATTTGCATACAGATGACACTGGCTCTGGTTCTGTGCGCATTTACTAATTTATTTCGAGTTATGTAGGCTGAATGAGGTTATGCTCAGCTAGCCGCTTCAGTCATTATTTATGATAAATTGCATATTCGTGCCACGCCATAAATATACGCACATCGTATTGCTCGCTGTGCAGACTTTCATTAGGTCTATGGAAATGGGGGGTGCGGTAGCCGGAATGCTGAATAGACAATTTTTTCTTCATTTGAACCAAATTGTGACTCGGTTTCTTGCTGCTGTGCTTACGAAGAAGGGTCATTTTTGTGTCTGCAGAGTAATGATAATGATGAACGCCTTCAAGTTGTGAAGCTCTTGGCTAAGATGTTTGGGGCGAAAGATTCTGAGCTCGCCTCCCAGAACAAACCTCTGTGGCAGTGCTATCTCGGCAGGTAGAGTTTCTTCACTCCTCTCACTTTCTTGTCTTCCAATCTTTGACACTTCATATTAAGATCAGATCTTTTCAGCAGAAATTTTTTGAATGTGCCGACTTGCTGTTTTTCTACAATTTAAAGTAGATCACCTGACAAACCAGTTACCTCAGGGATAGGTCTGTTGATGATCAGCTGTTAGATAATGAATTACATCACCATTGAGTCATTTAGGAGACACTCCTATCTAGAGCCACTTGCAACTAATAGCCTTAAATTTGCATGGCATTCAATTGTGGGCGGCAGCTTGGCAGTACTGGGACTTAAGCACTGTATCTCATGGTCAGTAGTCCAGTACCTTAAACCCTGCACCTTTACAGCTGTTTCAGAACTATATTCGCCAGCATTTGTCCTTAAGCTTTTCAAGTTAAGCAAAGCAACAGCACACGATTGGCACTTTTACACCCTGATTGATCCCTGTGCTTGTTGATTTCTTTATATTCTGAACAAAAAACATTAGCATAGCACCGAAAGTTTGGTCTCCAAATGAGAAGAAAAATGGATTCAAATCAGAAAAAGTTGGGGCGGTATGGAAAAATGCTAATTAAAAAATATATGCAGTGTTCCTTATGTTCCTTACAGTATGAACCCAAGATATTTCAGTTTTTTTCCTGATCAACTTTCATTTCATTTGTTAATAAACATCCATTCTTGAATTTCAGGCCTGTACACGTTCCAAAACAAGTTGGGACAGGGACAATTTAGGTCTAGTAATGTGGTAAAAAAAACAACTAAATAATGATATGTTTTCAAGCAGGTAATGTCAACAGGTGATTATAATCATGATGTGGTACAAAAGCAGTATCCACGAAGGCTGAGTCTCTTATTATGGAACTCAGTTAATTCAATAAATGCTGCTTTCCCTTAATACTGTGTTACAGGGTATTAGGAATCCTATTCTCTGGTCTGTGTTTTTGTTAAAAACAAACTGATTTGCTATTAGGAAATTTATTTAATGTGGTTTATGTAGTAATTAATGTTAGTGTTTTACTGCTGTGCATTTTAAACTACTAAAATGGTCAGATTTACAACAGTACCATGGTACAGGTACTATATGATCATTACATTGTGTGATACTTACGTTCTGTAGCCAGTTTGAATAAAGCCAGCCAACTTGATGACTATTAAAAGGACTTTTCTTACATAAAAATGTAGGATACAGACTGCATCTGCTTTGGCTGCTTAGCACGTCAATGACGAAGCTTAATATACTTCTTACTAAAGACGTAATTTGCATGAGTAGTATTTTGACTTGGCCATCTTTAAAACAGGTTTTGGGTAAACCTTTGTGTGCGTCTCTGAAAGGTAGCGCTTACATCACGATACGCACTGAGTATCAAGACCAAAAACTGCCTTATTCCCCCAACAGGTCATATAACCTCAATAAAGGCCTCCATCACAAACAGATGGGCTACAGAATGGAACGAACAAAACCCCCTAATAAACCATGTGAGATAAACCTGGGCATAAGATCAAATAATACCAAACAATAGGAAAACAGATGGAACCAAAATACACAAGGTGCAGGACTGGACTCGTACGTGTGTCCCTAATCAAAGGAGAAGCAGCACCGAAATGTCAGACATTTGACAGCATATTAACCGTAAAGCATGTTCTTCTGGAATGTACCAAAATAAGAAAAAAGATGCTACACGGCAACAAATGAAAGAAATGTTCAGCAGTGAATCAGCAGGAAACATTTTGAAAAGCCTGGTGGAAATAATACTAAGTACAATTTTTAGTATTTATGCAGGTATGCATTGTGTAACGTTTGCTCTAACAGACGAGGTCTTAAAAGTTACAATAAATTATAATAGGAAATAAAAATCTGTCTCTTGTCTTGGTCACCTCAGCAGCCAGAGGCGGGAGTCAGTCATTTACTTAAGCTCAGTCTTACCGGTCGTGTGCTTGATTTGCTCGTCAGCTCAATTTGGTCTAATGCCTGTTCTACTGAGGTTAATGTTAGGGGAAGGTGTGGGTGTAGCATGAATTAGGTGAAGCAGTTCTTCATTGGCATTCATGTCAATGGAAAGTCCTGACAGGATGGCAAGACTGTGTGTGTGTGTGTGTGTAGTGTGTTTGTGTACATTTTTGTTATATAGTAAAACGGACATTAACCAGAAAGCAGCCCAAGGAGCTGGACTGGCTGGCTTTTAAATAACCACAACAACTGGGAAAAGTAGTTGATTTTTAAACGCTTGGGTTTTCTCAGGTTTAACGATATCCATGTTCCTATTCGCCTGGAATGCGTGAAGTTTGCCAGCCACTGCCTGATGAATCATCCTGACTTGGCTAAGGATCTCACGGGTGAGGGAGAAGTCTTTTCAAAATGTGTTAGTTATTTTGGGGAATGGGAATCTTGTTGTTGACGTATTTTACTGCTTTGTGCCTGCAGAGTATCTTAAAGTGAGGTCTCACGATCCAGAGGAAGCCATCCGGCATGACGTTATCGTTTCCATCGTGACTGCTTCCAAAAAAGACCTCGCACTGGTCAACGATCACTTGCTGAACTTTGTTAGAGAGAGGACACTGGACAAAAGGGTGAGCCAAAGTTGCCTGTTGGTGTGCAATCGGTATTGCTTATAAGCATAAGTATCTGACACTGCCTTATGTTTATCTGGATTATTCTTGTATAGGAGTGGGAAGAATGACCAGAACTTACGCTTATGGCTGGACGGTGTGCTTGTACTGTGTGAATTCTGAAGATTTGGCTTTAGTGTTTGTAGTGCAGGATTTCTAGCTCGTAGACGCTTGCTGTAAATGGAGGAAACACTTCTCGTTACCTCAGAGAGAGCTGGGTGTTTACATGCATGAGCAAGGACAGCAGACGAGATGAAGGATTCCTCACAACAAACTGAAGAATCGAACCTGTAGAATAAAAGGGAAGCATGGTGTGTGAACATGGGACTGTGGTAGCCTAGCAGTTAAGGTATGGGACTATGGACCAGAAGGTCCAGGGTTCAAATCCCGCCGCTGCCGCTGTTGGGTTTTTGAGCAAAGTCCTTAACCCACAATTGCTTGGATTGCTCAAGCCTCATAGCTCGAGCACAAGCGTGCATAGAACATGAACACCATAGAGATTTGGGATAGCAGTGACTCGTATATTTCGCTTTGGATCAGAACCCTTCCGATAATGATGCATTTTGGCGTTTTCCACGCTGGCTCTTTTCTCACTTCATATCATCGCTGTTAAAGGATGAGACACTCTTCGCTTGTGACATCAGTGCTTTTGGCTAGTCACTTTGAAGCATATTAGCTCTGTGCTTTCTCTCCAGGCCCACTCCATTTCACCTCCCTAATCTAATCTGCAGCCTCTTTGGGCCGCCAGGCAGAGGAGGCCAAATGAAATAAATTGAACCATAACTCTCATATAGCAATTCTTCGGGCTTTGCAAAGCACACACGGGCACAAACCTAATTGCTCCTCGTTCTGTACACCTGCGTGACTGATGGCACCGCAGACACATTACAGCTCTAACATGGCAAAAAGCCTTTTATGGAAACGTTATTTAAAATTGTAGCTGCAATGCTTTTCAGAGATCGTCTCGCGGCTTTTTATGTTGATAACTGCGATGGTCGTTGTGTGTATTAATAACCGACTTCTTTCAGCAGAAAACTAACATCAGTTGCACATCGTTCGCCACGGGAGAGTGAAGATTTATCTGTGCACGATGCATTGCACTTATTGTTCAGCCCCTAAATGGTTGTTGTTGCTTATGAATGCGCTGTTTTTCTCATTTAGAAAATGCTTCTTTTCCCCCAGACCTAATAACAATGATGTATGGCAGTGGCTAATGTTTTCTCAGTAGGTGTTTTCTTTCTCCCTTTGCAGTGGAGGGTACGTAAAGAAGCTATGATGGGTCTCGCTCAGATTTATAAGAAGTACGCGCTGCAGGCAGAGGCCGGGAAGGAAGCATCCAAACAGATCTCGTGGATCAAAGACAAACTGCTGCACATCTACTATCAGAACAGTATAGATGACCGGTGAGTGACCTGCCTCTTTAATAATGCAGTCTAGTGTATAGTTTTGAAACAGGGGGAAATGCCTATGAAGTTTCAGATCTACATTACTGTGCAAAAGTCTTGGGTCACTATTAGATTTGTTGTTTTAGCAAGGATATAATGACCATAAATAACTCGGGACTGTGATAGCCTAGCGGTTAGTACTGGACTATGGACCAGAAGGTCCAGGGTTCTAATCCCACCTCTGCCAAGCTGCTGCTGTTGAGTTCTTCAGTAAATCCCTTAACCCATAATTGCTTAGATTGAAAGACTATCAATTGTAAGTCGCTCTGGATAAGGGCGTCTGCTAAATGACGTAAATGTAAATATTGTCGATGACCGGACCCCAACATTTGAAACTTGGATTCATCACTCCATAATACAGGTACTTTGTGGCTTATGATGGGGAAACGTTCCGACAAATCCATCGTACGTTGACTTTATTATAAATCGATGAGTTTAATATAGACTGTATATATGAGCGCAGCCTACAGCTTTTCCTCACTGCATTTCCCAGCACTCATCACTGATGCCACGCAGCTCCCAACATCGCGCCTTGTCGAGTTCCCTCATCTAGCACAGAAGAGTATTGTAGTTCAGGCCTGCCTAGTGCTGAGCGTTTCTCTTGCCTGGGGAAATTCCAAATTCAGAGTACAGCTTCTGCTGAGTGTGTATTTATGTTTAGTATCAGATAAAGTTGAAATACAAGTCGGGCCATCGTAGAACGGGGACTACCTGTACTCTTTCATTCCAGTCTTTGTCAGCTTTAGCATATTTTGGTCGTTTCTCCCTGTTCCCCTTCCAAAAAAGTGGTTTGCTTGCTGCTACCCTTCCAAAAAGACCATTCCTGATCGAGCTTCTTCAGGCTGTAGAAGGGTCAACTTGGTAATTGTTGGGTTAAGGGCCTTGCTCAAGGACCCAACAGTGACAGCTTGGCAGAGGTGGGATTTGAACCCTGGACCTTCTGGTCCATAGTCCAGTACCTTACCTGCTAGGCCACCACAATGGTGCATCTAATATGATGGTGGCCTAAAACTTTTGCACAATACTGTACATAAAGAAGCATTAAAACAGTATTTGTAACAAATCATTTCGATTGCAGATTCTGACTGTATTGTTTATATGAACTAAATTTGGCAGTCTGATTTTTAAAAAAATCTCAATTTACATGCAGCAAGTATGATCCGTTACACACATGCCTAGAGCATGTTTTCTCTTGCTGTGCTTGTTTTTCTACAACCGTTGCAGTTTCAGGAAGAAAATACTATTAATTTACATATCAAACAGGTTTAGGAGTGGCACCTTGACTTCTTATTCAACTTTTTGGACCATCTGAGGCTGATGGAATATGTAACTATTCACCATGGAGAGAACACGGGGCAGTAATGCGTCATCCTGCATTCATATTGAAATGTGTGAATTCCACAGAATAGGCTTTCACTTATCTCTGAACGTCTTCAGAAAAGGTTTTGTCCTTTTGAGTCATGAAAGAGTCTGCCAAGCTCTATGGTCTCAAACCGGAGACATGCAGCACGGTGCCATTGAAATATCCTACCCCTTGCATAATATAGTAATCATGTAGCGATAGTATTAAAATTACTGCTCATGACAGTGTCCTGAAAAGCCTAAATTGTACTCGTTACTGTGTATGATCAGTGACATGTTTAACAATCCCCGTCTAATCTAGAACATGAATGTATAGTAGCTTTAATGAGTTCTGCCATCTTGTAATGTGCCATAATCGGCAAAGGATCGAACAAGACCGTGTAAGCTCCAGGTCTTCTTTTGTTAATCAGTTTTGCTTCATAGACACGTCCCTGTGCTCGTAGTACGAATTCTTGTAAGCGTGCTTCTGTTAGCCCTGTAGCACTTTCAGTATGGAGCTGTGCCACTCTGAGAGTAATGAGAATGAAGTGTGAGTTTTTATCCAGACAGCCGCCTGAGTACACATTCCCTGAAGGTCAAAATAGCTGTAGGGGGAAAATCTGATATGATCAATGAGATGAATGGAGAACTTCAGCAGTGCCTGGCTTCCTAAGTCTGTGCTCTTATGTAGGATTTGATGTCTTTTTATCGTATTGGCGTTTTGATGCTGAATCCTAACGTGCCCGTTTCTGACAGGTTGCTCGTAGAAAGAATCTTCGCGCAGTACATGGTGCCTCACAATCTGGAGACTACAGAACGGATGAAGTGCCTGTATTACCTTTATGCCACGTTGGATTCAAACGCAGTAAAGTAAGTTTCCTCTTCTAAGTTTTCATGGCAAGTCCATCATGATGCATGTGACAGTGGAACATGGAGGTGCACCAATGGATCGGCCGGTTTTCGGTGTGATCGGTTATGATAAATAACCGATCAGTACTACTAGTGCTAGTGCTACTAGTACTAGCTACTAAATAGTGTCTTTCCTATGTCCTCCTGAGATTCAGGAAAACTAAAGTTTGATCATTTCAGTCATTTTGAAATGAAATCTCACATATAGAATCTCACAGTAATACAATTTGTTATTATACAAGTAAACATCATAAAATGACCATTGGCATTTGAGAGTTCCAGAAAGTCTGGATTGATTTTGTTGTTAACAGGTGGTGTGTGTAACAGTTAAATACATTTAACATCATTTTTTTAATGGTAGTACATATTAGTTATTTGTATCACTTGCTTTGTAGTTCCTCCCAAATTATTGCCTGTAATTGTTTGGTGCAAAAGCACCTATTGATGAACAAATTGTTGTGGTGCTGTTCCATAAATCATTGAGGTTCAGCCACTGATTTAAATCTTATGTTCACATCTGATACTCTTTAATATCGAGGTTGAGAGCTGCATTGGCTTGCCCTAATGCATTGGCAGGTATTAGACATGCTTGTATTTTGGATGAATTTGTAATGCCAATGCCTGCATAATTTGTTTAATGAAAGATCCGTGTAGTGATAGTGGCTTAATGGTTCATTCCTTCAGAGCCCTTAATGAGATGTGGAAGTGCCAGAACATGCTGAGACACAATGTCAAAGATCTGCTGGATCTGGTGAAACAGCCAAAAGTAAGTACCCACTGATCTCTAATGCTTATACCGAAATTTATCCTTCCCAAGTGAGAAATGGGTTTAAGTTGCGTTGCATATTTCTCCTTGTAGTCGGACTCTTACAACAAAACAGTCTTCTCCAAAGTCATGGTCATCACAAGTAAGTCCCAGATCGAATTCTTCCAGAACAATAGAGCAGAAACGGCGCGACTGAACCGACGTGCATTCTTTCTGGTTTTCTTAGAGAACCTGCCAGATCCGGGCAAGGCACAGGATTTTGTAAAGAAGCTGGCCCAGGTTCTGGAAGAGGACGACAAGATCAAGAAGCAGCTGGAAACGCTCGTCAGCCCGTCCTGCTCCTGTAAGCAGGCTGAAGTGTGTGTGGTAAGAACCTCTCTGATATCAACTCTTATGCATGCTGATATTGCTTTAAATGTTCTTAAGCCCCAGGGGACCTAAATATTAGCTTTCTAATTAGGTTGCTCTTGGTCTTGTAGACACGCGTGGTATAAATTATGTATAATGCGATGTTTTGTTTATTCTGGAGCTCAGGGGAGGGGAATAAAAGCTCAGAAAATTGTAAACAAACCTGACATCTGTGATGAACTTTCTCCATTTGCGTCGGTTTGCTTTCAGAATGCACTAAAATTTGGCCGCTGCAGCAAAAAATGTCATTCTCTAATGCAAAAAGAACAAAGGAGGCAAATTTTGACTGAAGAAAGGTTGATGTCAGGCGGGGCCAGAGTGCTGAGATTAATTTAGCTAGCGAACAATCGGAGCTTAGGGAATAAAGGCATGAACACTGGGCCCTCTGAAAGACTGTCAATGGAGTTTAAATAATGTCTTTAATGGAGATCATGAGGATGGCCGATACATGAGTGAGTAAGCATCATGGGTGTCGTGGCCTAGCTCTAGACTGGGATTGGGATTAAAAGATGCCGTTACCATGTGCACTGCTCTTAACAGTTTATTTTTTGCCAGTATCTACACATCAGCCTGAACACACACCACCAATTTCTAGTGCATTTGGGGTTCTGGTCCCTGGATAATTCGGTTAGGGTTTAAGTAGTGTTTGGGGATTTGTCTTTTCTCTTTTCAGAATTTGCCAGGTGCCTAAAATATAACATTTCGATATTTTACACTCTTTTTGCTGGAACTTTTGTATAGAATGAAGAAACTGCTGTGCTTATCGAATGCTACCTTTGTACCAGAACAAAAGAGTAGCTTACATTTGTACTTTGGGATCAAAAACTGCTTCTTCACAGAACCATACTGAGACACAGACGCTCATTATTTTCTTTTGGAATCTAGCTTTGCTGTTCTGAAAGCAATGATTTCTGGTTTGAGTCGGGGTTAGAGTTGGGATAGAATGTAACTCTGGCGTGTTTTATCCTCATTTGTGGTTGTGTGGGTTTCTGCAGAAAGAAATCACTAAAAAACTAGGCAGCCCCAAGCAGCCCAGCAACCCTTTCCTAGAGATGGTCAAGTTCCTGCTGGAGAGGATCGCTCCTGTCCATATCGACACAGAGTCTATCAGGTACAGACCAGTCCATTATACATCCCGTCTATAATCCTGCCACATTTCCCTAACCACAGCTTCACTGTCCATTTCCCTTCCACAGTGCACTTATCAAACAGGTGAACAAGTCCATAGAGGGAACAGCAGATGATGATGATGAAGGTGTTCCCACTGAGCAGGCAATCAGAGCTGGCCTGGAGCTTCTCAAGGTAGTAATGCCCATTCTGGACTTTATAATATAGTTTAAAAGAACACTGTACAGAGTATGTAACCTACCATGTGGCTATGGTACTGTCCAGTCAATGTCTTTCAGTCAACGTCCTTTGTCACAGCATGTAATGCGGACATTGCAAGGCATATATCTTTTATATCATTCTTGTTTTAGTGATTCCATAATTTTTACTCTCTGTAGGTTTGTATCTTAACGTGAGAGTCCTTAGTTTGCGTGCTCATAGTTCGTTTCTTTTGTACAGACAGACTTTCCAGGCAGTTAAAGTACTTTTTAATTACTGCTTTATTGTTATTGTTGTCCGTGATTGATGATGACCTGTCTGTGATGAGTAACAGCAAAGTCATTTAAAAAAATGTCTATTTCCAGCCATAAAAGACCAAACTCTTATCTCTTTGAATGGGCAGAGTCCTATATATCCGAAACTGAAAGAGAAATTAATGTTTATAGTGCATATTTAGAATCGCTGGTATAATCTGACAAAAGTTATATAACTTAAATGTATTGTTGGGTTCAAATAACACAGAAAAATAATTTTTAAGGATATTCTGGCTACTGTGCATGCATGTCCCGCCACTACAAAGGGGCCAAGACCCGCTCCGACACATTTAGTAATATGCTGATTGGTTCTTTCTAATGACTGGCTTCTGTACTGCAGTCTCATTCATATTTCAACCAGTATCCTCGTTATATAACGTCTCTGATAACAGACAGGGGCTGCACATCATCTGGCATTGCAAGTTTAAAGTGCCACCTACTGGTTTCTTAGCAGGGTAGAATTTCATTGCTGGCAACACGTGTCATATTTTTAGCTTGGCGAGGGGCGAGTTGATGGCTTTTCGAGGTGAGAAATCCATCCTGCCATGACAGGAGGCGAGAGATGAGGTTGGCGAGAAAACGAGGTCAGACTGTAATAACAAATGAAAGAGTGATGAGCTTGTTATGCCCACAGGTTCTGTCCTTCACTCACCCTGTGTCCTTCCACTCGGCTGAGACGTTCGAGTCTTTGCTCGGCTGTCTAAAGATGGACGACGAGAAGGTGGCAGAGGCTGCTCTGCAGATCTTCAAAAATACAGGTGGAAAGCTGGAGGAAAGCTTCCCACACATCAAATCGTGAGTGTGCTTCTGAGCTCTTGCAGCTCTAATAAGGGCTTTAAGCATGGCTGTAGAGACCTGTTCACAGATTTGATTTGATGCTTTAGCCTTTTGGTCCATTAAGCTGCTGTAGTCAGCACAAATTTTAGCATAAGGCATGCTGGCTATGACATACTTAATGTTTGTAGAATTAAACTTTGTTGTTTTCCCCACTAAACAATGTCTTCATGCTTCTTCCCCCTAGGGTTCTTTTACCAGTACTGCAGCTCAAGGCCAAAAAAGGCCCTCCTCGCCAGGCCAAGTATGCCATCCGCTGCATACATGCCATGTTCACTAACAGAGACACCCACTTCGCACAGATATTTGAGGTGAGCTTTTAAAAAGCAGTCTTTCAGTAAATCTGTCAATAGACCTATCTGGTTGAGGTTCAAATTGCGTCATGTTCTGGAGTCATGTCCTCTTTCACAGGAACTACTATGGTTTTAATTCTGAAAATGTGCACAATATATTTGCTCGATCTGCCAGAATTAGATTACCCCTCCATATGCGAGGTTTTGTCACTGAGGAGATGTGTAAACATTCAATCATAGCTGTCCCGCTGATAAACTAATTCAGTCGGAATAGGGCTAATGAGCGTAATTACGTTTATAAAGTAATCTTATGTAATCGAATAATCTGCAGGTCTACATGAGTCATTCAGTAATTACTTCTCCTTCTAAAAATATATGTCCTGCACCTCTGCGGTTGCTTGCAGAGTAACCTGCCAATAAAAGATAGAGAGCATTATCAGCAGGCTTATTTCAGCATTTTACACTCACGGTCTTATTTATTTGGTTAAGAATTCAGTTAAGAAGTTCTGATTGAGAATCTCTCTTGTTATAGCCCCTGCATAAAAGCCTGGACACCGATAACATGGATCAGCTAATTACTCCTCTCACTACACTGGGCCACTTGGCCATGCTGGCCCCGGAGCAGTTTGCCGGGCCGCTCAAGTCCCTGGTGGCCAATTTTATTGTAAAAGACCTGCTGATGAATGACAGGGTGAGTAGAAAATGGCACATACTGAGAGGTCTTGTGTAGTGATTGCCGGATTCTGTTCTGTCAGAAAGGACCTGTCCTGCAGCTCGGCGTGTGCATGAATGCCATCTGATTTTTCAGACCTCTCTTTTGTCTCCTAAAGATTCCTGGCAAGAAAACTACCAAGCTCTGGGTTCCAGATGATGAAGTTTCCCCTGAAACACTAGCTAAGGTGGGGCACGATAGCGTCTCGTCAAATGCTTACCAGAGGCATGTCGTACCTTTAGCAGTTGGAACTTTGTTCCCATGAGTGTGAGCTTCAGTCGTCGGGATTGTTACTGGGGTTTGCCGGTGTAGAATATTCTGCCCAGTGACACTGACAGGCTGCTCTGTATAATATCAGTACAAGTCTATATGTAATGGAATCGAGTACGTCTATTACATGAGTTCTTCTCACTGTCACATTCAGATCCAGGGAATTAAGCTGATGGTGAGGTGGCTGCTTGGGGTGAAGAATAACCAGAGCAAGTCTGGTAATTCCACACTGAGGATGCTCACTGCCATACTTAACAGTGATGGAGACCTGACTGAGCAGGGGAAGATGGGGTAAGTGCTAGTGCTGGGCGATGGGACCTCAGATCAGTGTCATGATGAATTGAACATTTTACCTTTACCTACGATTGCTGAGTCTTCAGTACTTTATTGTAAAATAAGCTTTATCTCAGTGTTTCCCAACCACTGTGCTGCAGCACATGCAGTGGGGCAAAAAAGTATTTACACAGCCACTGATGGTGCAAGTTCTCTTACTTAGAAAGATGAGAGGGGTCTGTAATTTCATCATAGCTACACTTCAACTATGAGAGACAAAATGAGAAAAAAAATCCAGGAAATCACGTTGTAGGATTGTTAAAGAATTTAATTGTAAATCATGGTGGAAAATAAGTATTTGGTCACCCACAAACAAGCAAGATTTCTGGCTCTCACAGACCTGTAACTTCTTTAAGAAGCTCTTCTGTCCTCCACTCGTTACCTGTATTAATGTTTGACCTCGTTACCTGTATAAAAGACACCTGCCCAAAGCCTCAAACAGTCAGACTAATGTGTTCAACTAAACAGGCCCAGGTTTCACACTGAATAAGGTAATTGAGAATAGATTGTCATTATATTTCAATAAATGTACTTTTTGTGACATTTTTCTTTGGTGGTGTGCCTTGTGATTTTTCTAATGTAGGAAGCTACTGTGTTTACTATAATAACCTGCCTGGTTTATTTCAAAAGCTTTGTGATTTTTAGCCAAAAAGTAAATCTGTGTTTTAATCCGGATGCATGTGTAATGTCTTTAGGAAGCCGGACATGTCCCGTCTGCGCCTGGCGGCCGGCTGTGCGGTTCTGCGTTTGGCCCAAGAGCCGTGCTACCATGAGATCGTCACTCTGGAGCAGTACCAGCTTTGTGCTCTCGTCATCAACGTAAGACTCGCCTCAGACCCATATATTGCTGCGCGTTGCCTCTTTACAGCCCCAGAGCTCTTAAGTCATCTTTAATAGGCAGCCTCCGTTGCTTTAATGACTTGAAATGGAGCGGCGTGACCTCGGTGTCAGAGTCATGTGCTGCATCATTCCGTCAGCGCCGCCGCTGGTGTTATGAGACCACACGGTGCCCATTTTACTCGCTCCAGGAGGCTCGCCTGCCAGATTGCACACTTAGACTGAATTTGATCCTGAAGAGAGGTCGGCAGAGTTCAAGTTCTCGTCCACCTCCCAAGCGTGTTGCGTGATCCTCGGTCATAGTTGCTCGGCCTCCTGCAAACCATAGTCTCCTCATGTTATTTGCAGTCCTGTCATGCTCCCCAGTCATTTCTTCATTCCTCCGCTCATTTCTGCATTAAGTCATTAAGGCGCCTCTGTCCTCAGGATGAGTGTTACCAGGTGCGACAGGCCTTTGCACAGAAGCTGCACAAGGGACTGTGCCGGCTGCGCCTGCCGCTGGAGTATCTGGCTGTGTTCGCCCTGTGCGCCAAAGATCCGGTGAAGGAGCGCAGGGCTCACGCTCGGCAGTGCCTGGTCAAAAACATCAACCTGCGAAGGGAATACCTCAAGCAGCACGCCGCAGTCAGCGGTGAGGCCACCTACACGGTCATACCTGCATTCATTACACGGTCGGACTGGGAAATTTCCACCTTATGCTTGATTTAAGCACTAACTCATTTAATACCTTCACTGTTCTTAAAAACGTTTAACCATGTCAAACTCCATGCCGCATTCTAAGGACCATTCCACACCTAGGCTGTACAGATGAACCCTTTAATCTTTCGCAGTACTAACATCTAGACAAGCATTGGACCAGCCATTGAAAAGTTTAGGCTGGATGTCACAACGGGACACGAGCTCTGAAAGTGCATTCTATAAATAAGGGGTTAAAATAACAGAGGGTGCATTTACATGCATGACAGGTAAGAGGAGTCAATACGCTTGCCATTAGGATCGAGGGTTGAAGCTTGTGAGGGTGCTTGAGATGGAATCGGGAAAACTGGATAAAGAGATTTCAGGAGTGATACTGAAATGCACTTGAAGATCATTTTGGCATTTTAGAAATAATTACAAGCAGCACTTGCTTTGCTTTGCTTTGCTGCTCGGTGTAGATGAGCCGAGTTAGAGTAGCAGCAGAAATGACAGACAAGCAATCTGTAATCAGTGTCGGTGATATTTTTTAACGTCATTCAAAAAACAAAGCAAAAAAACCTCATGTTCAGGATTTCAGTCAAGGATTTTTTTGGTGCCTCGGTACTAATAGAGCAAAACCTGTAATATGCAGATGTACAGATTGTTTTGAGAGTATTCTGACCAGTGTCGTTTGGTTAAATGGCATCGGGTTAGTCCTGTCTTGATCACATTAATATCAGTGACTTCATCATAGTTTCATAGTTTGTTCAGCAACACTTGCTTAAGGAAAATAGTCAGCTAAAGTGCCACCAATGTTGAGAAAGGCCTAGAGCTGGGGTAACAGAAAACAACTATTGAGTCTGACAACGTTTCAGTTCCAATTTGGGCCACTTTGCTATATGGTATTGAATGTGGCCGCAGGAGGACGTGTCTGCAGTGTCAAAGGAAATAAAAAGCTTAAAAGCAAAATTTAAGGAAACCAAGGACATGAACCAAAGAAATGGCTCTGGTTTTATAACAGGCCCCATTTAATATGTCCATGGTCAAACGGTTCCAGTGTTTCCTCTAGGATTATTTCTCTGGAGTCGTGGCACACTCTTGATGCTAGACTGGAGCCAGTAATGGTTGGACAGCTTCACAGAAAGTTCAGAATGTCAAAGACAGTGTTTGCCTACATTTGTGGCAGCCCAAGGTATAGCAAGTCAAGTCAGATCTATTTATATAACGCTTTTTACAATGGAGCATTGTCTCAAAGCAACTTTACAAGTTTAGATTATCTCCTAATATCTACGTCCATCCCAAATTGAGCAAGCCTAGGGCAACAGTGGCAAGGAAAAACTCCCTGAGTGCTATAGGAAGAAACCTTGGGAAGACCAAGACTCAAAAAGGGACGATGATAAATCTAAGAACGAAACTAAAGTCATGGAGTCATACTTCAAATGAAATGTGAAATATGCCCATCGGCATTAAGTGGCCCGGTTATGGTGGGGCTGGAGCTGATGACGGTAGCAAGAAGATGAGTTCCAGGAGCTTTCAGTCTCAGACGATTGTAATTGACCTTATGTTACCACATATTTCAGATAAGCTTCAGATTTCAGTACCATATATGAATGTGGCTCAGATCCTAGGAGAAATGGTCTTACTGAATTGGAAGCAGAATTGAGCCACTTTTACCTGTAGTGTGAACGTAACATTAATTGAAGTTTACATATTTTTAGTTGAATGACTCATGTCTTTGATTAAAAAAAAATGAATTGCTTGGCTGATAGGACCCAGATAAAATCTGCTGTGCTTGTCAGTAGTTAATTTTATTACTCTGACTTAAGGTCAATTAATTGAATTGGTTTTATCTAATACAGTCCGATGACTCTTTTGTAATTAACTGTATCATTCGATCAGTTTTCCCATGAGCCTAAAAAATCCTCAGTTATCTGCAGTGCTGTGACTCATTCTTTCTTCGTGTTCAATATAACGACTCAACCTGTGTGGCTTGTAGAGAAACTGATCTCGCTCCTGCCGGAATACGTGGTACCATACGCCATCCACCTGCTGGCTCATGACCCAGACTACGTCAAAGTACAAGACATTGAGCAGCTCAAAGACATCAAAGAGTGAGTCATGAACACCAGTGTGTGAGAATCGTGCTTTTTGTGTGAAAAGGGAAAAAAAACAAGATTGATATTGAAGGAGCTGTGCTTTTATTCTTGAAAATGACTTCTCTTTCGGTGCTTTTCATCTGCAGGGCATTATGGTTTGTATTGGAGATCCTAATGGCCAAGAACGAGAACAACAGTCATGCATTCATTAGAAAAATGGTGGAGAACATCAAACAGACAAAAGATGGCCAATCTCCTGATGATGCCAAGATAAATGAGGTATCTGCAATGGAGTAATGGATTTTTGACAGTTGGTGTTTTGTCTTTTCCCTATGATTTTGCAGCAAAATGATGAACAGTCAGGTCTTGTAGTCGACTTGCTGGATGTAAAATATGGACATAAAAGCTACTGTGGTACAAGGGACAAATGTTTAATTCTGGTTACCAGAGGAATGTCTGCCTAGTAACACATCTCCTTGTTCTCACCATTCCTACCAAGAGCTCATGCGAGTGACAGAACTTTACTTTGGACCAATTGAAAATGGACTTCTGGTCCAGTGAATCCCGTTTTCTTTGATGTGTGAAGCATTTACTTGGGGAAATGGTCACCATGATGCACTTTGTACAGAAAACAAACCAGGGAAGGAAGTGTGATGTTGTAGGTAATGTTCTACTGGTATCCCTAGATCAAGGCTTTCATACTGAGAAGAATCTGACGTGTGTCACTGACCTAACCATTAAGTACCAGGTGGTTTAATGTTTTGGCTTATCGGCGTCTGCCATGCGAGTGCATATATTTCAAGACGGGAGAGAATTTCTGTACCACTGAACAACTGCTGTTCCTCGATGAAAATTTCCACTTGATGGAATATAAGTCGACAGACTCGCATAAAAAATGCAAGATTCTTCGCCTTCACCGTCCTCATCCCATCCATCACCTTACTGGAAGGATTTTTTTTCCAATTTGTGGAACATAATGGAATTCAAATGCCTGCTTAACCTGTCTGGGCTGCACATGATTTCAGCCTTTAAAAATTCTGTGTCAGACACTTGGTTTGCTTTTGCAGGATTGTGGCAGATAGATTAATTGCCAAAAACAAGCACAGCTGTAGGTAAAAGTGTAGGAAAGTGAATCCTGTAGTAATTTTGCATTACGTTTTAAACGGATACCATCGGCTGTTCTTGTCATGCGTTGTGCTCCGAACCTCAGTACTTTACTAAAGCCTTATTTATTCTTCTCTTAGAAATTGTACACCGTTTGCGATGTAGCCATGAACATTGTCATGTCCAAGAGCACTACGTACAGTCTGGAGTCACCCAAAGACCCTGTGCTGCCGGCACGCTACTTCACCCAACCTGACAAGGTGCGATTGGCAGTCTAAGCACGAACGGAATTGGCTCACTAAAGGTTTACATTTCATGTACCTACTGCACCCTCTTTTCTGGTTTTCATGAAACCTTTTCTTTGGTTATCTTTCAGAATTTCAGCAACACAAAAAATTATCTTCCTCCTGAAATGAAGTCATTTTTCACCCCAGGAAAGGTACGGTTCTCACACTCGATATTCCATTTAGTCTTTTTCTTCTCGAGGGACTCCGTTCTTCTAATCGTGCATCCTGATGTTGTTGTTCTCCACCTCCAGCCGAAATCAGCGAACGTACTCGGTGCTGTGAACAAACCATTATCCGCTACGGGCAAGCTGCAGACTAAGCTGTCCCGCATGGAGACCATTAGCAACGCCAGCAGCAATTCAAATCCCAGCTCCCCCGGCCGCAGCAAAGGAAGGTCGGTCTGCTGCACTCATATTTCTGTGTGTGGGTGTTTAGAAAAAGAGACCAAAGAAGGAGCAACCATTTATTCTTCAGATGCTCAGTTTAGGAATAAGAGCAGAAGCTGATTGGAAAAATGTATTTGCTTAGAATGAGCTTGATTTTTTTCAGTTTAAGGGGACATCATTGAGTCATTGGAGAGTGAGGTTTTTACCCTGGGTTTTTCCCGACCTATCACAGTCTGGATACTAACGAGGCTATATATAACCCTTATATAGTCACTGACTTAACACCATAGGATATTCATGGGACTAATTCTTTTTTTCATCAGTACAGCCTTTGCAAGAGAAAAACAACCTCAGTTTTAAGCCTAGTCATGTATTTTTTTTTCTAGTATTTTTAAGAGTTGAACTTTTTTGGAGGGCCTAGACTAGTTAAAAGGTATCATTCAGACTGGCTGAATAGACCTGCAAGTACATTTGCATCACAAGGCAGGAGTGATTACAGCTCCACTGCATATGGCTCACGTCACCAGAGCACTTCAGCTTGGAACCAGGCCTGCACTTAGACATGGCAGAGCTCTTCTGTAAACCCAATTAAACATCGCACAGTATGATTTATTACTGGACATAAATGGCTATAACGAGGCATCCAAGTTGTGGGTTTATAAGACTGTGGGGGACAGTTGGGATACTGTCAATCAGTTCCACAGAAATCTGGATGTTGAGTGCAGTTGGACTGTTTGTAATCAAACCTTTCTCATGATTATTTCTTCAGTTATTCATATTGTGGGTATGTGATGTTTTACATGGCGCCCCGGTGGCGCTGTCTAATGCATTAACCCACCATGCCAGTTTGATTCCTGTCACGATGGGCATCACATGCAGACACGAATTCAGTGGAGCTGCAACAGCGACCCCTAGTGAACCCAAGCCATGTGTACATCTGTGTCCCATGTTGTCCAGGGATACACGTGCAAACCCCCTGTAGCCATGACCAGGAAAATGAATTGAGATGATCATAATATTCGGACAATTCTAGTGATTTTTAGACCGTTTTAGACTATCAGTGTTCTACCTTCTGCAGGGTTCATGGGTAACGTTTTCCCCCAACTTGCCCAGTTGGGTAAGAAACTGGAAGGTTCACTTTTCCAAACCAAATTTTTACTGACCTGAACAAATATTTGTGTTGTGAAGTGTTATGGACATATAAATATGCACACATAATATAGTTAATACATTTAGTTAAGGTTTTCGTTCTTCAAATTAGTGTACATTCTCACAATATAATATAACAGTGCAAATCTACACAAAAACTAACTAAGTCACACAGTATAACTTCGCACTTAGAGTAGGAATGCACTGAAATGTTGAATACTAGAAATATTGAACAGAAGTAATGCACTGATAGAATAGGGCATTTTGTTTACAATGTTAACCCTAATGTTAAGTTTTATTGTTTAAAAACAAAACTTGTACAAGAAAATGTCATTGTCATTGGTTGCACTACAGAAATAATGTCTTTTTGTGAAATGTAAAATTGATAACCATAAGAAAATCGAATCGTGACCTCAGTATCGCGAGCAGAGTGTATCGTCACACCCCTACAGAGGAGTCAAAATCAACACATGAAAAAATGTTTTCCATGAGGGATAGAAGCTGCCGACTCAATTTGCTTCCTTTCACACTTTGCTGACTTTCCTGTGCGGCTCGCTTTTGATGTCGTTTGTCAACAGATAATATCACTGATTTGTTTTCACTGGGTGCACGAGTGGATAAGATCTTTTTTTGCATGATGAGGGTTAAATATTTCAGTGAATTGACTTTGGCTTCAGTTACAGTGTTCTGTTAATACATTATGCACCCCAGCCAATCAGACATGTTATTTGCTATTCCGCCATCAGGTTTAAATTGCCCGGGCATTCAGGCAGTCGTTACTGTTGAGCTCTGCCTTCTGAATACAGTACTGAGTAGGGATGTACTGATTGTGCAAGTTCTCCTACTTAGAAAGATGAGAGAGGTCTGTAATTTTTATCATGGGTACACCTTCAACTATGAGAGACAAAATGAGAAGAAAGTTTTTTAAACATTTTTAAAGAATTTAATTGTAAATCATGGTGGAAAATAAGTATTTGGTCACCCACAAACAAGCAAGATTTCTGGCTCTCACAGACCTGTAACAACTTCTTTAAGAAGCTTTTTTTGTCCTCAACTTGTTACCTGTATTAATGGCACCTGTTTGACCTCGTTATCTGTATAAAAGACACCTGTCCACAGCCTCAAAAAGTCAGACTCCAAACTCAACCATGGCCAAGACCAAAGAGCTGTCGAAGAACACCAGGAAGAAAATTGTAGACCTGCACCAGGCTGGGAAGAGTGAATCTACAACAGGCAAGCAGGTTGGTGTGAATAAATCAACTGTGGGAGAAATTGTAAGAAAATGGAAGACACACAAGACCATTGATAATC
This sequence comes from Ancistrus triradiatus, assembly GCA_025084515.1. Lineage (NCBI taxonomy): Eukaryota > Metazoa > Chordata > Actinopteri > Siluriformes > Loricariidae > Ancistrus > Ancistrus triradiatus. Next base: position 55,688 of record JAJAGP010000222.1, read on the forward strand.
TCCCTCGATCTGGGGCCCCACGCAAGATCTCATCCCGTGGGGTCAAATGATCATGAGAACGGTGAGCAAAAATCCCAGAACTACCTCGGAGGGGACCTGATGAATGACCTGCAGAGAGCTGGGACCAAAGTAACAAAGGCTACCATCAGTAACACACTACGCCGAGAGGGACTCCTGCAGTGCCAGGCGTGCCCCCCTGCTTAAGCCAGAACATGTCCAGGCCCGTCTGAAGTTTGCCAGAGAGCATATGGATGATCCAGAAGAGGTTTGGGAGAATGCCATGTGGTCAGATGAAACCAAAATAGAACTTTTGGTAAAAAATTGTCGTGTTTGGAGGAAGAAGAATGCTTGAGTTTGCACCATACCTACTGTGAAGCCATGGGGGTGAAAAACATCATGGTTTGGGGCTGTTTTTCTGCAGAGGGGACAGGACGACTGATCCGTGTAAAGGGAAGAATGAACGGGGCCATGTATCGTGAGATTTTAAGCCAAAACCTCCTTCCATCAGTGAGAGCATTGAAGATGGAACATGGCTGGGTCTTCCAGCATGACAATGATCCCAAAACACACCACTCGGGCAACAAAGGAGTGGCTCCGTAAAAAGCATTTCAAGGTCCTGGAGTGACCTAGCCCAGTCTCCAGACCTCAGCCCCATAGAACATTTGTGGAGGGAGTTGAAAGTCCGTGTTGCCCCAAAACATCACTGCTCTAGAGGAGATCTGCATGGAGGAATGGGCCAAAATACCAGCTACAGTGTGTGCCAACCTGGTGAGGACTTACAGGAAACGTTTGACCTCTGTCATTGCTAACAAAGGTTATGTTACAAAGTATTGAGTTGAAATTTTGTTATTGACCAAATACTTATTTTCCATCACAATTTACATTTAAGTTTTTTAAAAATCCTACAATGTGATTTCCTGGGTTGTTTTTTCTCATTTTGTGTCTCATAGTTGGTGTACCTATGATGAAAGATTTGCCCCACTGTGTATGTGTGTATTTTTTTTTTTTTTTTGGAAATGACTGAATTCCAATGCACCTGTTCAGTGTCTAGGTATTAAATATGTATATATTATGTAAATGTCCTTTTTTTTATAAATATCACTTATTAATATTTTATACCTTTGCAGATGCCATAAACGCAGTCAATAACACAGAGATGATGATCTCAGTAACCAGTCTTGGTGTTCCTTTGTCAGTTAGGAAGCTTTACAAAGAGAGTGCCCCACATAGGAAGTAGGCAGCAAGGGTACTCCCTAGGTAATGAGACAGACCCGATGAACACTTGGTAATGCACTAGTGCATTCAGGTCAAGAGTATGTATTGTTCAAGTGATCCTAAATAAATATTCTGTTTGCATTTCTTTAAAAGGAAGGCGCAAATGCGAACAAAATGCTCACACTGTAGAGCCCTGCTTAGACACAGCCGACATGTTTTCTCCATTTAAGAGCGCCTCGCTCCATGCTGGTTACGATCTGATTGCGTAATCAAAATCGCCATTGTTCGGTATAAATTATTCGGCCTTTTCACTTATTTCCCACCGAAAGTGCTTTTTTATTTTTTTTTATTTATTTATTTATTTTTTTGCATATTCTGTGCACCCCTAGTACTGAGGAGGGTTTTTGATTAGAGATGCACCAAAAGTTTGGCCACAAAACAAATGGCTGAAATGTTTACTGAGAAAATGTAATTAATGTCAGACTGAGAGCGGAGATGAACGCAGATGTTAGCAAACCACGCAGCCTGGGGGCAAAGGCCTGAACTCTGAAAGCCCAGTATAAGGCTGCATGCCAGCTCCTCTACTGGGGTAGGAGGGTCCCAGGCCAGTGAGCTCCTCAGTGTATACCAAGGCAGTCAACTTCTTGGTACATGTTGGTCAGTTATGTCTGTCTCTCATGACCAGTCCAGCTACAGATAACCAGCAGCTTTCAGGGTTTAATTATAAATCTTTCTTCCCACTGTTGCGGTCCCAGAATGGACTCCGGTGACATGGACCACAGCGAAAACGAGGACATCTCCATGAAGAGCCCGTCTGAAGCAGACAAGCCGAGCAGGGGCCGCAAGCGAGGGGCCGCCTCCAGCCAGGACGACAAGGCTCAGGACTCGAAACCCAAACGCGGACGTAAGAAAGCCGCCAACACCAGCATGGATGGCGGCGACGAGCAGTGGGCGGAGGAGAGCAGCCTGGTCGACACCACGATGGAGATGGAAGATGAGCAGAACAGTCCGCCCAAGAGGGGGCGCCGTGGACGGCCTCCCAAATCCGCCGCAGCCAAGGACGAGGCGCCCAGCAAAGGCAGGAGAGGACGCAAGAAGGCCGCTCCTCCTCCGGAAGAAGAGGAGAACGATGAAGAGCAGGAGGTAGAGGAGGAGGAGGAAGGGGAGGAGGACGACGACGATGCAGGCAGCGAGTACATGGAGGTAAAGCCCAAAGCCAGACGAGGACGCAAGCCAAGGTCAGTTAAACAGCCAGGACTTGGCTAAAAATGTAAACGTTTTGAGCTCAGTGAATAACGGTTGGGATTCCCTTCAGAACGGAAGCATCCGAGACGATGGGCGATTCAGTCGAGTCCACCCCACAGAAGAGAAGAGGGCGACCTCCAAAATCACAAACGGCAGCTAAAAAATCAGGGTATGTGACGCACCACTGAATGAACTGTAGAATATTCAGGTCTGGACTTTTTTTTCTAATACTGCATACAAGTTTTCTGTATTTCTGGTTATGTTCTATATTCTACTAAAGAGACTGATAATATAATTCTATATGGTGATTAAACCATTGCTAAAACACCAAATCTAATGGTGGCCTAAGACTTGCAGTCCTCTATATCCCAATTTCCCATGGGATTACAGCATTACCTGTACCAGAACCTCCAAAGAACTTGAGACCAATTGACGATGAGCCTGGTGATGATACAACAGACTAAGCAGAGAACATTCTGAGACACTTGTACATTTTAGAAGCAAGTTTATACATATTTTACGTGTAATAACTTCACTTAAAAACCATGTCTGATTTGAGTGCTGCATAAAAAGGTATTATTTAAGTTTGTGATACAAAAAGTACAAAATTGTTGCTCAGTGTCATTGCTTTGTGTTTGTGTTGCTACAGTGCTGGAAGACCGAGAGCAGCAGCAGCTAGCCACGAGGACGAGTCTGAAGAGGAGATGGAGACGTCTCATCTCAGTGAGGAAGAGGCAGAAGAGGAGCAGTCGTACGACTCGTCACCTAAAGTAAGCCACCAAATCCAAAAACTACCCGCATCGCACAACTGCATACGTTCTTTATTATTTTATATACAGGTCTGCGCTGTTTGACGTCCGCACCACGTTCTGCGAAACAGGACGTTGACCAGACATTACCATAGTCCTGTTCTATTAGGATATTTAGATGTTTATTCGAAGCAAGCAGATCAGCAAGATCATAGTCAAGACAGTTCAGAGAGTTCGTAACCTGGGCCGGATTCACGAAAGCTTTCTTAAGTAAAAACTTGTGAATGTTCTTAAGACAATTACTAAGTAGTTCATAAGAATGCAGTTCTCGGATATTATCTTAAGAAAGCGATAATTGTTTCCTTACGACACTCATCATTGTTTTCTTACGTAGACATTTTACAGCTTACTATATACTGCGTAAGACAGTTTGAATTTGTATTGATCGTTATTTCCGTTAGTAGCTGAATCCTCTCTGAGGACGGCAAAATGGAGGAAATTTAGACCAAGTGTTCAAAAAGCTTTAGCAAACAAGAAATGGAGGGGATGGTGGAAGAAACTTTCCTTATGAAGCCTTTTGTAGTTACGGTTGACCTTCACTGGGAAGGCTTTTAAGCATTTAAAAAAAGTGTAAGCCTTATTTCCAGTAACTGAATTGTTTAAAGTTTTAAATTTCGATGCTTACCTTCAACTCTTACAGCCCAAGACGAGCGAGGTTATCGTAAGGTTAGGAAAACATTTAAGAACATAACGTGATTGGGCGGGCGTCAAAGGGCGCATAGCTGTGCTTTATTTATTTGGGGGGTTTTGTGTTACTTCCCCTTCTCCTCAACTGGGTAATGCCCGGTTCCCCTGTTGATATTTCCTGTGGCGTCCCAAAGGGAGGAGGGTTGTAGGCCAGCGAATGCCTTCATATGTCTTATTGCTTCTAACCACTTCTGTTTCAAGATCAAGCTACGCACTATGGCTAGAGCATGCACTCACACCCCGTCTTCATCTAACAATGGCCAACAGGGGTCGCTGTCGCCGAGGCAGAGACGTACCCTCATCTGAGCACTCCTCTTTTTGACATTTTCACTGCTGAGTTTGACATCTGTCAAAAGCAGAAAGTGGTTTGACCTCATTTGGAATGCCTGCTCCTTAGTGGAACTTTTTTTTTTTTTGTTCACTGTCCTGTGCAGGTGCGGCGGAGAGCTGGAAGGCGAGATCGGAGATGAGAGCGCTGACGCCCTCATGCCAGAGAGATTCATGATGGCAGAGCTTAAAAGCCCTGGAACATGAAAGGAGCGTTGGGACTTTTTCTTGGAGCCGTGTATCTGCTTGTGCTGTATTTTGCTGTCTTTTCCGTCGTACGCTTTCCGCTGCGCTTCTCCGCCATGACCCGTGGTTTGTTTAGCATTGCTGTGTGCTGCCCGTGTGAAGATCTCGACGAATGTAAATAGTCTTTTGTTCTGTCGCCTCTGCCCAGAAAATCCCCAACCACCCCAAGTTTAGGGAGAAAAACTGTATAGCTCTTACCCCATCAGCTTTAAGTTGTTGCACCAGCTGTTTTGTCCCGGTATTGTAAGGAAAAACAAATGGAAAGCAACTTTCAGCAGTACTCGTGTCTCCAGCGTGTTTCTTGTTTCAGTCTGTACTGAGCAACCTAAGTACCTGTTTTTGTAGTTCCATTTTTTTTATTTGTTCGTCATTTTACTCTTTCCCTTTTTAAATCCATTGTGTAATTCTTGTGTGCTTATAATGTGGATGTGCAAACGGGAGAAAAAACAAAAACAAACACTGGTGTGAAGATAAAATCACGTATTTGTAAACTTTCCCTGCCCAGTATTGTTTTTATCAGTGTTTAGAAGAGGGAAAGTACAGTACAGATCGTCCATTTTAATATTGGCTGTGTGTTGCGGAACAGTTACGGAGTAAAATCCCCCGACTTTTTCAGTCTGCTAAACCAATAAAATATTCTGTTTAAACACTGCCTGTTTGCTGACCAAATAAGTTTGCTTGTCTTTTTTTTATGAACATGCAAGAATGAAATTGTTTGACTAAGGATACTGATGGTTGTGAAATGAAAAATGACTGTAAATAAATTCATTGACAAAAAATAATGCATACACACAAATGTCAGATTGCTGCAGATATGCAAATGATTATAGGTGTGGTCTGATTAGACAGGGTCTTGCCACTAGAGGGTGTTAAAGTGCTTCCCTCTGCCATATAAATTGGCTCTCAGAGGCTACTTTTGGCTAGTGTACCTCTTGGTGAGAGATCGTTGACTAGACATGCCTCTACGATTTGCTCGAAGACATTTTGTCCAGCTGGGGGCGCCTCATTGGACTGGGAGAAGCAGGATGGTCGTTTTGATGAACTGTCCACCATGTAGGCCGGTCTGAGCTACCTGTTGGGAGTTTTTTGGGAGCAGTGGTTCTGAGGCCCCACACACGCTTTGATCCACCGACAAGCACGAGCAGCTCCCACAGTTTTGTCTGCCATCACTACACACCCCTGTCTCTGCCCGGACCATTTCCAGGTGCTTAGCAGAAGGAAACTTGTGGTCACGGCACCCATTTTGTGTCCTGTCATTGACAGCCAGCCACTGTTACCTTCAATTGCAGTGATGTCATGAACGAGAAACCTGGACTGCTATGGACTGGAACTGTATCGTCTTTAGCGCGTAGGTTCTGTTTGGGATCCAATGACAGTCTGGTTCGAGTATGGAGGCCTCGTGGTGAGCGCTTCAGTCCTGCCTTTGCTGTGGAGCGACACTGATGAATGAGGATCTACAGGTCCTGCTGCAACATCTGCAGCCAGCGTGTCACAGGATACTATACGGAACCGATTTGCCTCCATGCCCAACTGTATCTCCTCTTGTATCCAGTCTAGAGGTGGCGTAACAGGGTACTAGAGCCTCCTTTCAGTTGTATAGTTGTCCCCAAATAAACGTATCCTTTCGCTCGAATATTGTAATCACTTACATGTGTCAACATTACCTTCATGCATATGAAGCTCCTTAGGGAGGTTTTTTTTGGTCAGTGAGTGTATTTGTCTGTTAGGATTTGCTTCTGGATTACATTATGTCATGATTACGTTAACGATGGGAGAAGTAGCAATAATGACATGGTAGAAGCCTGTGCACTAGTCATCAAAAAGTCAGGTGAGAGTCACCTGCTTGTTAAGTTGAAAAATCCTCCAGAAATAGAGGTGAAAGCCAGTTGCTGTTACTCATCGCCTGGATTGGAACCCCTGGGCTGTCCTTGCAGTATGAAGGTCGGGTGGTACCTTGTGGAACCTTACCCGGTTCCTTTCCCATGATGTTGCTTTGCCCGACCTAGTAAATTGCAGGATGGACCCCAGGTAACCCCTGTAATCCTGACCAGGATAAGCTGGATCTAAAAGGGAATTTTCACTAACGCAGTGATTATACGCATAAATTCACAGTTTTTATCAGGCACCCTTATTCACAGCGACTAACAACTGGTACAAACCTAGTGTCCATTCCAAGCCATTGTGGACTATGGTCCAACCTGTGGCAGTATGGCAGTGCTGGAACTTGAGCCTCAACCTTCTGGTAAGCAGTGTGATATCCAGTACCACTGAGTCTCATATACAGTCATGTTCAATACTATTAAAAATAACTTTTCTTTGAATACCCCAGCTTGTTACCAAGATTGAGGTGACAACAGAGAGCCAGGCCCACAATACGGTACCCTTGGAGCAGAGTGCAACAGTGGCAAGTTGATACAGCCAGGACTTGAACCTTCAACTTTTTGATCCAGAGCCCTAACCAATGTCTCTGATACATGATTATGCGCTACGATCAAAGCAATTGATGGTTAAGGACCTTACCCAGTGGCCCAACAGTGTGAGTTTGGCCTTGCTTGGACTTGAACCCTCAACCTTCTGATCAGTAGTCCAGTACCATGACCACTGACCCACCACTGCTCTATTACTCCTTCATGAAGCAAAGCACCATCATCACCAGTGGATGCACATTGTGAAAGACTGTGTGTTTGAATTCAGTGGTAGCGACAAAAAATATTCCAGAAATCCACAGTTCAATTCCTAGTCTGCACTGTGTCTGTTATTTCTGTTGTCATTTCAATTGATTTCCCCCTCTGTTGCAGATACTGTGACCCTTACTGTGTGAGATGCCTGACCTGGCTGGGAGGAACCGCTGGGACTTGAACCCGAGTCTCTGTGCTAGCAAATTGTCGCTGCACCACCAAGGCACCCACACTTGCATCCCTAAATTAAAAAAAATTCTTAATTGAGTTCATTAAGCGAGTGAAGGTTTGCTTCCCAAGGAGGTTGGGTCCCTTTTTGAGTCTTGGGGCTCCCAAGGTTTCTTTCTTATAACTTCCATAGAGTTTTTCCTTGCTACTGTCACCCTAGGTTGCTCAATGTGCTATGGACCTAGATATTTGTAAAGCTGTTTTGAGACAGTGCTCAGTTGTCAAAAATAGTAATAGAAACAAACTAGACTTGACTTGTTTTTAAGTTTTTGTTTGATTAACTTAAGTAGAAACTCAACACAATATGTAACTCGCTACAGGTGTCCAAATACATAAATCCTTAACTGTCACTAAACCACAAGTCACCTGACAACTGAGGCAATCCTATTATGGTCAAAAGTTGTGCATTGACTAGGATAATTTTAACAATAATGGTTTACATTTTATTATATTGAAGACTTTAAATGTAAAATCATTCCAAACGATTTTATTTAGCAGTATTTGTGATTAAACTGCTTTGATCTTTTTTGCGTGTATATGGTTGGTTGCACTAACTGACAAACTCTTATTTGGATTTTGGAATACAAACACGGTATGTAAGTAGTTGTTACGCTCACATAAAGGATGTATACAGATTGTAGGTATTGTAAAATAAATATAAAAACAAATGCGAATTTGGCTACAGAAATACACGTCATTTCTATTCTTCCAAGTTGATCTTGTCTCGTCACGCTTTTGGTTCGTTTTGCTGCGTTAACTGTCACGTGACTTCAACTGACTAACGAACGTCCTTTTGTCGTGTCCCAAATCACGCCTTGTAGTGCCCTAACTAGGACGTTTGGGATAACATACCACGCTGGACGCCTAAAATATAATATCCTGCGCCTTTTTTAATATTCCACAATGTATTACGGTTGGTTGGCGCAGTACGATATACATAATATTATAATAGACTTTTGTGGTTTATACAGGAATGGTGAGCATAGAGCGAATTAAGACACAGCCCTAGGATCTGACAGTTACTATGGCTCACCCGTATTGTGACAAGTCCCGCCTTTTGGTACAGGTTGAACGAATTATGATTGGTGGATTCTACTCACTCTTGTTTGTTGATTGGATAGACTCAATGTCGATCACATCACTGTAGGAACCATACACACAGGTGACATATATTAATAATAAACGCGTTTTTTAGAATTATAAATAAGACATATTACTAGAAGTGTATCTTTACTTTTGGCCGTCCACTGTTTTTGTTATTTAAGCTAAAGCTTAAATAATCACTTATCAGTAGTGCAGCAACTGAAGGAGCGCGTTGTATCAATGCGGGTGGGAAAACAAGAAGAGCTGTTAGCTGCCGGTTTACCAGGTAGAGAGGTTTATATGGCGGCTGTTTAGTCGCTTCTCTTTTTGTTTTCAGGATGTGAATCCCTGCCGTGAAAATGAGAATCTTAAAGCAACGGTGTGCACGTCTGTAGGAGCGGGATATCAGGGTATACAGGTAAGCACTGCATCCTTTTTAGTGGTTCAAGTCAAACAGAAATCCTAAATGAATTTCTACTCTGTTCCAAGTTCAACATTCAGATCCTTATTAGTAGTTCCACCATAAAATCACATCGACATTGCATGCCAAGCTAAGCTGTGTAATAATAATACGAACCTTTATTCATATAGCAATTTTAATTTAGGACGAAATCTAAAATGTGCCTTACATCAAGTGTTTAGGATTAAAGACATGGGAAAACGATGCCTAACCAATAAGGGATTTGCGTACAAATCAATGGTCATTACTGAAATTAAGAAAGCTTAACCATTAAGGGAGATTCTAATTAAGGATACCATAAATGGTCCGTGTTACAGTAGTCCAAGTAGTTTTAAATTGGCTGTTTAAACGCACATGGCCTTCCCAATGCTTGCACAACAACACTTTTATTAAAAACAATGCACAGTCATTTTAGAAATGACCAAAATTTGTATAGGCTAGGTTAAACATTCAGGTTTAAAACTGAGCTCTTTGAGCATGTAGAATAATCTGGAATCCTGTTAGGGGTGACATCAAAAATACCTTCCTCAAGCTGAGCATTATACAAGATCTTGGGGCTTCTGCAATGTCACAGTATTTATTTCTGTCCAGAGCTACATTAGTTTGCCCCACAAAATCTTGTATTGATGATGGGAGATTTGGACCAGTGTGCAAAGTCTTCTCCAGCACATCCCAAAGATCCTCAATGGGATTCAGGTCTGGACTCTGTGGTGGCCAATCCATGTGTGATAATGATGGCTCATGCTCCCTGAACCACTCTAACAATTTGACCCTTCTGAAACAGATTCACAATTTTTTGTCTTTTGACATGGTTGTTTAATAAATGAGAAGCTGCTCACTGCATCAGTTAGGGTTCAGTAGCTTGTTACCAGCTGAAACATAATCACCAATGCAGTCATTATCTGATGGGAGGCTTGGAGATGGATGGATGGAATAAAAAGCTGTTCTGTGGATACAGGTGGAGTAATTTAGTCATATAACATTCTGAATGAAACAACTGGGCTTGCTATTGGGTCTGAATCCTTTAAATCGTGACATAAGGCAGTATGAAAGCTTACCTGTTACAGTTCTCAGCACTGCTATTTTATTGTATTCTATTACCTGATAAGCTGAGACCAAGTGAAGTTATAACCTGCATTGCTTTTACCTTCTACACAGGTAACTGCTTCTTTATTGCTTCTGGACTAAATAACCAGCAGATCATCCCCCACTATTGCTTGAATTGCACACTAAGATTGCATAAGTTGTAAGTCGCTCTGGAAAAGAGTGTCTGCTAAATGTAAATGTAGTGTGGCATGCAACAGATTCGGCCTCCGTCCCAGTGTGCGCCATATAGCTCGGGGTGCCTCTGAAGAGGTGGAACTTAGAAAAAATAGGTTTGTGTTACTACAGTGCCAATCCCTCAGTCTTTCGGGTGCCAGATCTTTGGTCTTTCCTCTGATTTAGGGCACGTACCCTTTCGTTCCTTCCTGGGCCCAGACCCTCCTGAGCTATTAGCGTGCAAGACCCATGAAATGGTGAGCTCCGTCAGCAAGTTGAAACGCTACTGAAACCCCACCACGCCAGAGGTAGATACCAAATGCCTTCCAGACCCAGGAAGGCATTGGACCGGTGAGCTCATTTGCTGGTGTGTTGATTCCTCTCACCTTTCCCTCATTTCTTAATCATTTCTTCTGCAATTTTAACCCTTTGTCAAAGTCAGAATTTTTATTTGAATTTGGGGGCAAAAAAATTCAAATGGACTGTTTGATGCCCCAATCGTTAGAGTGAAGAGGCTTACGAATTCCGAGGTTCCACTGTAAAAAGGTTAGTTAGCAGAGCCAAACGAAAGGAAATCAGGAACCAAAGCCTCCAGAACACAGGCTGCAGTTAGCTTAGCAGCTATGCTAGTGCCCTGAGTTCACTAATAGAGTAAGTGTTTTACTTTTCACTTTCAATCCATTGCTCACCAAATTACATGGGATTTTAACTCTTTATTACAAAATGAGCTTTGTGATAATGCTTTTGGCCAGCTGTAGGTTAATGTAAGTGTTTGAAACATTAACTTCTCATTAAAGTGCCATACTTTCAGATGTGTTGAGCTTTTTGTTGAGTGTAATTCTGATGTCTCAGTGTTGCGTAACTTTGGTGCATGTCCATCATCTCATCCGACTCCTTCAAATGAGTAGCAAATGTCTTTGTGAATGCTGTCATGATTGTATAGCATGTTGTTAATGTGATGAAATAATAAGACTGATCGTTGTACACCAAGTAGCAGCATAATACACTGATTGATGGTGTTTCTCCAAGACGTAGTAACGACTCGCATCGTATTTGCCGAGTAAATGATTAACAGTAGTCTGATCATTAGTTATCCCATTATTTTCTGACTTGAATACATTTCTCGGTGGCTGTGTGAGTTTAATTAACTGCGGCTTCGCTTTCTCAGAGCACAATCCCTCATCTGCTTAACATATCAGCTAATACATATCACGTCATATTCTTAGGTCCGCATGCAGACATGATCATTAAAGATTAATGCCTAATCAAAGCCAGTAATCCACAGACTAATGATCAGAATATTGTTCAGTATCTGCCCGACTGTGTCTCGGTGGACGTGAGCTGAAAATAGTGGCTGTAATGAGGAGCTCCTGTGCTGTCTGGCGCTGCCTCCCACACAGACTGTGGTGTCCTAGAATAGACGCAACTTCAGGTCGTTGCATGACATGCATTTCAAAACCAGGTGCGGCACAGACGCTGTCGCCTGGCAGATCTTGTTTGTGACGGTTCTAAGGACGCACCACTTTACATTGTGCAGCATTCTAAAGATCGGGCGCATTTTTCCCTCATCCAGTACAGCAGTCAGCCAAAACAACAAAACCACCTGGTCTGTACCGACGTTTAGGTTGGCGTTACGTGTCCAATTAATGTCCGCATGAATGCCTGGACCCAGGGTTTTCCAGGAGAATAATACCTGATGCATCATACCCCATTCGCCGGCTTATCATCTTCCTACACAGCAACCTGGAGCCATTTTCCAGGTAAACAGTGCCTTGCTCCAAGGTCCAGTTTTGACAAGCCCATTGTAGGTGCTCTTGACAGTAGGCAGAGGTTAGCATGGTGGACGCTAAGGCAGCCCCAGAGTTAGCAGGGAGCATTGCACTGTGTGTTGTGATGCATTCATCCCATACCAGCATTAAACATTTCTGTGATTTGAACCACAGTAGCTCTTCTAGCCGTTTGGACCGTACAGGATAGGATTGCATCAACAAAAAAAACTTTATCGAGCCATTCATCAACCAGAGCCAGTCGCAGTTCTGGCATGCTGTAGTGTTACACATGCGACATCTAGTGGCAGATTCTGTAATAGGTTCTGTGCTCCATCTAGATGCTGTAAGGCAAGGCATATCTTACCACAGAGATTTTAAGCATTGGGCAGCATCAGAAACAGGGAAGCTTGATGCTGGTTTTGAACATGTGAGGAAATGGAAACTCCAATATAATAAGTTTATCTTTATAGTGCAAAGCTAGAGAGAATATGGAGACAATCCTTCAGAACAGTGTGGAGACCCTGAGGTTCCTGGACCATGGCCTTCAAAAAAGAAATCAGCAATGGCGGAGCTCTTTGGGGGCCTCCTTGATCTTTACATAGAAGAAGGAGTTAAAATAAAATATCTTTCTTCATCTTGTCTTGAAAATGTATCGTGGAGCCAAAACACAAATGGGGACTGTGGTAGCCTAGCAGGTAAGGTACTGGACTTTGGACCAGAAGGTCCAGGGTTCAAATCCCAACTCTGCCAAGCTGCCACTGTTGGGTCCATGAGCAAGACCCTTAACCCACAATTGCTTGGATTGTAAGACTGTATCAATTGCAAGTCGCTCTGGATAAGGGCGTCTGCTAAATCCTGTAAATGTAAAACAGCAATACATATCGTATCATGAAATTTCTGTATCGGAGGTACTTGCCAGTACTGACCAGGAGCACGCCACAAACCCTGTTGACCCAAGTTGCTCAGGTCTTTACTCCTCAACATTTCTCTCACATCTAACAACCACGAGAACCTACAGATCATGTTTCATCTAATATAACCCAGTCCTTAATATATGCTGACATGATCAACATGATGTATTTGGTCGCTGAGTGGTTTTAATGTTCTGTAATGTTCTGATCAGTGTAGGCTTTATATAGATGACGCTTCTAGCTAAGGCCCACAGCATGTACTATGAATGATGCATGACCAATGTTTTCACTGCTGCTGTGGTCACCAAATGTGTCTGCACTGACTGGACCAGGAAGACGAAGGGGGGAAAAATTGCTGTTCTTAATTACTTTCTAATTTTTCTCAAAGCCATCTTCCTAGTTTTCTTACCATGTAATTATTGTTGTCGTCGTCAAATGGAAGCTATTAAGTAAACCAAGTCCTGTATGTAGTACACAGTACATTATTGACCAAACATCCTAGGAGATGCATGGATGCAGATTAGTAATGAAATTAATTTGCAACATTTGCTTGAATGTGGCCAAACCATTAAACCTTAAACTGAATGTCCCTTGGCTCACTTCACACATTGTGTTGTATGGTCAGTCTCATAAAAGCAAATCGGAAGGCAGACGGCGTGGTCTGAGAGGCGGGCGCCCTGTCTGCATATCAGTCGGGTCGGTCGAGCCGCAGTTCCCACCAGGAGTTTGCACACGGTCAAATGAATTCAGCTCACGTCTCTCCAGCATTTCTGCATCATCTGATCTGTTCTGAGAAGAACAGGAGGAGGAGGAGGAGGAGGCCCTTATCTGGAGTATGTGTAGGGCTCTCAGCTCTGTTTTTGAAGTGTGCTGTTGTGCTAGTCGCTGAGGAAATTGATGTGTTCTGCTAGGAAGAGTGTGAACCGAATTTCTGTAATTGACTGAGATGGAGTAGAATGTGATGAAAGGAACTGAACAACAGAGCCAGTGTAAATTTGAGAGATGCTGCTGATACTGATTCTAAAGGACTCATGAGATTAAAATGTACATATCATTGTTGTTTGTCTTAATCCTGTTTGTCAGCCAAAATTTTACATGAGTTCTATGGAGGAATACTAGCAGTTGGGCGGCACGGTGGCTTGGTGGGTAGCACCGTCACCTTGCAGCAAGAAGGTCCTGGGTTCAATCCCAGGGTGGAGCGGTTTGGGTCCTTTCTGTGTGACGTCTGTATGTCCTCCCTGTGTCTGTGGGATATGGTAGCCTAGCGGTTAAGGTACTGGATTATGGACCAGAAGGTCCAGGGTTCAAATCCCACCTCTGCCAAGCTGCCACTGTTGGGTCCTTGAACAAGACTTTTAACCCACAATTGCTTGGATTATAAGACTGTACCAATTGTAAGTCGCTTTGGATAATTGTAGTCTTGATGTTACCTTGTGTGTGTGTGTCACTGAAATGGCCACTGATGCTGATAGTGACGTGTTATAAACCAAATAAACAAACAGCATAGCAGCAATTTGGTTGCCCACTACTGAGTGTGAATGGAAGTTCTTCTTGGCCATGTTCAGCATCACCCAGTACTATGGTGGCGAAGTAGTTAGGGTACTGGACTGTTAACATTTTCATCGTTTCCACAAGCTTCTGCAATGTCACCACAATTATTTCTGTCCACAGCTGCATTAAGTTTCCCCCAAGATCTTGTATTGATGATGGGAGATTTGTTTCACTGCTCAAAGTCTCCTCCAGCACATCCCAAAGATCCTCAATGGGGTTCTGCTCTGGACTCTGTGGTGGACAATCCATGTGTGATAATGATGGCTCATGCTCCCTGAACCACTCTTTCACAACCAATCTTTTCCACGGCCACAGGATGTCTTTTGAAAATGGTTGTTTAACCAATGAGAAGCTCCTCACTGCATCAGTTAGGGTTAAAGGACTTGTTGCTGAAACATCATCACCAATGCAGTCATTATCTGATGGTTATCTGATTAGAATGTATATTTTTCCACTGGAGAAGAGTACTGTAATGTGCAATAATGTTGGTATATGATATCGATACTCCTGTAGAGAGTAAAATGTTGTTCAAAATAAGGATGTTAAATGCACCAGTGTGACAATGATGGTTTCTTGTGGAGACCCACAAGATGTCAAGGATCCATGGGGTCTCTGCTGAGGGACTTCTCTGTACACGGAAGTAGGGTGATGGGAGCTGAAATTCATGTCACGACATTTTCTACTATCAATATGATATCAATATAATATAACAAATAATAGATGAGACTTATTGTTTGAACTTATAACAAATTCACTAGTGTAAATAATTATTAAATATCTATTATTAATGTCTAAATGCCATGCAAAAGTAGTCGTAACGTTCACTTATGAAGTAATAGTAAATAGTAAATCTTGCTGTTGTGGTGGTGACTTTGTTTCGGGGGTTTATCACTGTGTGGAATAATCCACGTCATAGAACAGCGTCATACCTGTATTCGCTGCAGTACCTGTAGGCTATACCTCCCAGCGTTACTTGGAGGATTGTAAGAGGGAAGAAAAATGAGGATAAACTGATTACTCATTACAGTGAACAAATGCAAGCAGTGCACCAGGCAGCAGATGAGACACGGACATTTGTTATTAAAATTGACATGACAAATGTTGCTGACAAAGAAACGAACGGTCTAGGCTGTCAAACTGGCATTAGCTCATTAGCCTGACGTCTGTTGTTTCACCGGGAAATGAGCTCACTCCGAACAGCGTGAACTCATTCTGCAAACTGCAGTTACCGAGTTCAGTTAATAAAGCCATCTTTATAAATAACTCCATTAGAAGCTATTCCAGATGCTAATGAGGCGATATGGTAATTGTATATCCATTGGGAAAAAAATGGTGGTTCCTTCTAATTGAATATGCGTCACGATAATATCATTTATTGTGATAATTACCGTCATATCCCATCATTTGTTTAAATTTCATTATCGACTCAAGCTTGGTGAGAAACCCGGCTTTCAGACCGGTTGATTTATATATCTGGGGCTAATGTACTGTAGAGCACAGGTATACTCGGAGGATTTGCAAAGTTAAACATTTGCATCGGCATGAATGCTATCAATAACTTAGATTTTTTTTGGTTTGGGAATAATGTAGATGTTCTGTCTGTAAAAAAAATTAATTAATTAATTAATTTTCCCAGTTAAGTCTATTTTTCTTATGGTTCAAGTTCCAGTGATGCTTTATGGCCAGGTCAGGCATCATGCACTTCAAAGCTGGCTTGCATGTAAACTGCTGGTTATGTTGGCTGAACTAATTTTATTTTATTTTCTCCTTTCCAACAGTTGTCTGTTATCCATTAGTGCGTTGTAATACAGCTATGCCCTGTTTAATGCAAATCTGATCGTCAGTTCCCTTTTAATGACCGAGTTCTTAAATGACAAAGTATAATAGTAACTAGAAATCTCAAGTCAAGTCAGATTTATTTATATAGCGCTTTTTACAATGCAGCATTGTCTCAAAGCAACTTTACAAGTTTAGATTATCTCCTAATAACTATGTCCAATCCCAAATTGAGCAAGCCTAGGGCGACAGTGGCAAGGAAAAACTCCCTGAGTTATAGGAAGAAACCTTGGGAGGACCAAGACTCGAAAAGGGACCCAACCTCCTTGGGCGGCGTAGATGATAAATCTAAGAACGAAACTAAAGTCATGGAGTCATAGTTCGAATAAAATGTGAAGTATGCACATCGGCATTAAGTGGCCCGGGTATGATGGGGCTGGAGCTGATGACGGAAGCAGCGGATGAACATCATGTGTGGGGCTGGAACTGGTACCGGGAACACAGCTCGGAGAGAAAAACAGAAAATGCAATTAGTTATTGATTAAGAGCACAGTGTCTATTAACAATCACTGATGCCATGTGTAGCATGAGACCCCGGCAGCATTTAGCTATAGCAGCATAGCCAGAAAGAGGAGAACTGGTAGGAAACACAGCCAAGAGGGATCACATGAGACATTGGCAACCCCACGGGAGGCAGAAGACAGCAACCCAACGTCTCTGATCACCATAAGAAGACTTTGACTTTGACTATGAACCCCCAGCTCTGCCCTTATTCTAAGGCAAGGATGCACGAGTCAAGATCACGAGGACCGAAGCCCAGTTTTTGCAGCCAGACCGCCCACCCGACACTCCTGGCTAACGGACAAGGCAGGCAGGCCAGACATGACTCCAGACTCCGGCCCCAGCAACCCAAGCCATGCATCCTGGTCTAAATCTAGTTAAAAGCCTGTGTAAATAGGTATGTATTTAGCCTAGACTTAAAACTTTGGAGAGTGTCTGAGTCTCTGTCTCTTAACTCCGGATATAGTGCCCATAAACGTATGATGTTAGACTGTACGGTACTGTACTGAACTCTACCATATTTTACTTAATAATTATAACGGATTCCTATGTTAATTGCTTATTTATGTACTGGCAGCATATTATTATTTTTCTGTTCTCTAGTGCAGTGCGTTTTGCTTCTTTTGGACAGTTGGTCACGCAAGTCAGTCAACGTTGCGGATACACGAGCAGAGGCCGGAGTTAAGACATTAAGCACAGAAGTCAGTCATTCACTCGATTATTCACATTACCTTCCTGGTCGAGCTCGTCGGCTTACGTTTGGACTAGACTGATGTAACTCGGTTGATGTGTTTAGAGACTGTGTAAGTTACTTGTATTTGAGTGGATGACTTTCCACTGCTTGTTTGTAACAAGCTGTAAATGGCATGTGTAAGTGCCTGTCCTATTGTAAGTAGTACCCGTTTTTGTCCTCCCACAACCTCTGTATTCGCTCTAACCTACAGCTATATAAACTGGTTCGTATTCACTCAGTGAGTTTGCTTCTGTGATGTTTGTAATACTATCAATGCAGTTTTGGCTTCTGTCAAACAAGTATCAGTCGTTTCAATCGCTCGTGATGTCAGCGGTATTTGCCTGCATCTTACTTGTGAAAATACCCTTTACATTACAGTATCTTAACAAGGCTTTTTGACTATGGTAATGTCCATTTGGGGAAGTAACTGGAACTTCGAAAACCATTTCTAGGGGATTAACAAACCACTTGCACTGCTGTTGTACCTCTTGATTGTACATAAACGTTGTTCGTACCTTGTGGAACAGGGTTTACTTGTACAGTGCACTACTTTCTGTTTATCTTCTGAGTGATGCAGTCTAACGAGTGCTCCTGGAACAAGCTGTTTTGTTTCTGCCGCATTACTGTCAAAGACAGGTAAATCTTGCGCTCTCCCTCTCTCTCTCCCTCTCTATCTCCCTCTCTATCTCTTTATCTCTCACTCTCTTAGAGAGCAGAGGATGCTGTGCTGGGCTGATTTGTGAGGAGCATGGATGAGGCTGCCAGCCAGCTGGAGAGAGAACATGTTCACAGCGTGTACGAGAAGATCGCGCCCTTCTTTAACGACACTCGCTACAAGGCTTGGCCGAGAGTCAGGCAGTTCCTGCTGGAGCAAGAGCCAGGCAGCATCGTAGCTGATGTGGGTAAGAACAGTTTTCTCCATGGCTAATTATTCCAGTCTTTCCTTGTCCTTGCTGTGACCTTGATTTTTAGTTTTTAATCCTGCCTTAAGTTTCTGAAGCAGAGTGTTTCTTTTGCTTGAAGACATAGGTATTACATATATATTTTTATGACTGTCTTTCCAAAAGCTGATATCAGAGGAACGTTTGCAGACCACATCTCATTGACTTTGAATCAGCCGTTTGTATAAGAAGCCTGGTTTTTTCTAGTTTGGCTTTTTGGGAAATGAAATGCAGCTTGGCAGCTCATGATACCTAATGAGCACAACTGAATAACAAGCAGCATGAGTTAAAGGGGAGCTGTCAAGCAAATAATATTAGTATTACATTAGGGTGCCAATGAAAACGAAACCTTTTTACCATCTCGAAACCAAATCCTTTTCATTTTAGTGTTAATGTATGGAAAGGTTTATTGCACAATAGCTTTTACTGGTTGCTCAATCGCCATGAACATGTCAATCGAAATTAAAGTGCCGAGTTCCAAGACACAGTACCTGTAGGGTTTTTTGTTTTGTCTTTAACTATGGTAGCTTTAATGGTATCTGGAAACTCTTGACGATGTTTTGTCCTCTCCCTGAAGTATACATTGCTTTTGTTCCTCTTGGTTGCTCAGTATTGCATTGAATGTCCTCATAAGTGCAACACCCTGTTTCACAGAGACGGTCAAATTTATTTCTATAGCATTTTTATAGTGGAGCATTACAAACATCTAGGCCCAAAGCCCTAATTGAGCAAGCCTGGGGCAACAGTGGCAAGGAAAAACTTGCTAAATGTTGGAAGAAACTTTGTTAGGACCAAGACAAGTTCTTCACCACCTTCATTTCAGCAACTCTTTGTTTATTTATTAACATCACATCAGCATTAATGTACCATGGTTTCCTCTTCAACATTTAGGGAGATTTTCTTTGCCACTGTCACCAAAGACTTGCTCAGGTAGGGCTGTGGGCCATGATGGTTGTAAAACTGCTTCGAGACAATGCTCTGTTGTAAGGTGCTTTTGAAATAAATTTGGCTTTAGAAAGAGGTATCATGAAGCTTGTTATATGGGACAGTTAGTTGATGATCAATATCTTTCAATTTCAGAAGTATCTTTAATTTTTCCACTGGCACCCAATAGTATGTTATATTGCACAATACAAACACATTTAAAATGATTTTGACCACTAAGGGACAAATCAGCAGGACAGAGGGATGTCTGGGAGAGCCAAGCTATGGGATATGTGTCTTAATTTGTTTTAAATGTTACGTTTAAATCACTTTTATTGGTGAACCAACTAGTCTGTTGCTCTGCCTTTAAATTTTGGTCTCATCCTGTAATCAAAAATAATGTTGTCATCTTCCATCATGACAGGATGTGGCAATGGTAAATACCTGCATATCAATGGGAGCATCTTCAAGCTGGGTTGTGATGTCTGCCGCCCATTGCTGGATGCAGCCTGGAGTCAGGGCCATGAGGTGCAGCTGTGTGACGGCCTGCGCTTACCTTACAGAGACGGCTGCTTCGACGCCATGCTCTCCATCTCTGGTAATTCAAGATTTATCGAATCAGGAAAATAGTATGGGTAGTTGCTCAGCTAAAGCGATAGTAGTCTAATCTTGTCTTGGAAGTGGTAGTGTGCACAAAGCTAGAGATGCAAAGAGTGTTGAGATATTAGACATGCAAGCAGAACGGATATGAACCATGGATGTAGTTAAATCAGTTACAACCTTTCACATCGAAGTTCACTTAAGTGACATGAAATGCTATCACTGAAATCTTGATAATGGTTTGTAGTACATGGCTCCAGTACGGAGACAGTATGTTTTTGTGATATCTCTGCACTGTTTGTTTAGTGATATCTGTTAAACATGTTTGCACTTGCAGGATAAAGCTCTGGATTGTATGAGTGCACGATGAGTGTCCATTCACCAGGTTTATTTTTCTCCAATGGCTTTTGCATTATTCCAATTGAAACTGATTGATGATGTTGGTGGGTTTCCTCACATTAGCTGCTCACTTCAGGTCCTTCCACAACATTTCTATTGGATTAAGGTCAGGACTTTGACTTGGCCATTCCAAAACATTAACTTTATTCTTCTGTAACCATTCTTTGGTAGAACGGCTTGTGTGCTTAGGGTCGTTGTCTTGCTGCATGGCCTACCTTCTCTTGAGATTCAGTTCATGGACAGATGTCCTGATATTTTCCTTTAGAATTCTCTGATATCGTTCAGAATCAATGATGGCAAGCCGTCCTGGCCCAGATGCAGCAAAACAGGCCCAAACCATGATACTACCACCACCATGTTTCACAGATAGGATAAGGTTCTTATGCTGGAATGCAGTGTTTTCCTTTCTCCAAACATAACGCTTTTCTTTTAAACCAAAAGGTTCCATTTTGGTCTCATCCGTCCACAAAACATTCTTCCAATAGCCTTCTGGCTCGTCCACGAGATCTTTAGCAAACTGCAGACGAGCAGCAATGTTCTTTTTGGAGAGCAGTGGCTTTCTCCTTGCAACCCTGCCATGCACACCATTGTTGTTCAGTGTTCTTCTGATGGTGGACTCATGAACATTAACATTAGCCAATGTCAGAGAGGCCTTCAGTTTCTTAGAAGTTACTCTGGGGTCCTTTGTGACCTCGCCAACTATTACACGCCTTGCTCTTTGAGTGATCTTTGTTGGTCGACCACTCCTGGGGAGGGTAACAGTGGGCTTGAATTTGCTCCATTTGTACACAATCTGTCTGACTGTGGATTGGTGGAGTCCAGACTCTTTAGAGATGGTTTTGTAACCTTTTCCAGCCTGATGAGCATCAGCAACTCTTTCTGAGATCCTCAGAAATCTCCTTTGTTCGTGCCATGATACACTTGCATCCTTGAGCAGAAATTACAGATTAACGTTCAGGCACTAACATTTTATTTCTTGTGTGTTTTTTTAAAACACAATCCAGCTTAAGATATCTTTCCTACAGCTTTATGCCTGAATGTGCTCAACAAGGCCCGATTATTTTCTTCAGCATGTGCCGTCTGCACTTTCTAAAGAGTCTGTATTGAACAGTACCTAAGCATTCTTTTTATGCATGGTCAGCTTTTAGATGGCTGATAAGAGCCTTTCTCTTAGATGTTGTCTTCGCTGGGCTCTCACCATCTGCTCGTCCTTTTTTAATTCTTCCTTATATGAATGTACCAGTGCCTGGCATATAGCAGTTAAAGCAGAATGTGGTGTGGAAAACAAGCCGCGTTACTAGGATACGAGAGATTACCGGTGATTGCTTCACCTGGCAACACAAGGTCATCCCTCAGGAGAACTGTTGTTGTGAGCGTTCACGGATGCAACGTGTCTCTTGTCATATTTTCCGTTTGTTTAAACAGTTAGAGATGATGGTTTTATTTAGGATTATAAAATGTAGAAATGAAGGAATGATATATAGGCCATGTCTGACTCATTAAATTATTGTTCATCAACATGAGCACAGAGCAAATGATGACTCGGCTTTAGCCCTGGTATTAGCATATACACCTGACACAGTGTACGAGTCGCTGTATTACGTTATTAATGAATAACACGCCCTAATTTAGAAAGCTAGACCTTTTGCTTCTAAACCAGTAGTTTAAATCTGGTATGGTGTTTAATGCAACTGTATTCTTTCTTTCTTTCTTTCTTCTGTGTGATGTGTTAGTTGTGTGTATTAATGTAGAAGGGGGAAGGATTTCTGTTAGTAAAGCACAGGATGACTTTCTCACACCCTCACATGGCCCTGGATTGAGCCTACACTGCTGGTGTTGCTGCTGGTATTGATTCCTTTCACCTTTCCTGCTTTTCCCTTGTTATTTAAATCTCTTGTCTGAGATGGTTGCGGGAGAAGCCCAAATTTAAACATGATAATTTAATTTTATTCCTCAAGTTTTGTGCCTTTGTGCTCAGTCCGGGGGCAATTCGGTGCCTATCCTAGAGATCATCGGGTGTAGGCTTGCCTATGTGGTTCTATCAGCTAATGATGACTGACTGTTCATGATGCAGTGCCATCTGAGGGATTGGAGATCATGGGTCTTCATTGTAGGCTTGTGCCCTTGACTTTACGCACTGAAATTCCTCAAGATTACTTGAAGCTTTTAATGATATTATGCACTGTAGAGGGAGAAATATGTAAATCCCTTCCTGTCTGTCTTTGAGGAAAAATAGTTTTTAAACATTTTAATAATTTTCTCACACATTTGTTGACAAACTGGAGATTCTCTGCCCTTATTTGCTCCTTAGACTCATTTGTGAGTGCTGCTTTAGTATCCAATCGTGATTATCACCTGTTTGAAAGCACATCATTTGGTTTGTTTGTTTTTTACCACATCATTAGCCCTAAATTGTCCCAGTCCCAACTCTTTTGGAATGTGTTGCAGTGCTGAAATACAGGAATGGTTGGTTATTAACAACTAAAATGAAGTTGAACAGAAAAAACATGAAATATCTTGGGTTGTACCATCTGCAATGAAATAAAAGTCATAGTAATTGGAAAAACTGGAGGTTTTTTAAAAATTGCATTCAAAAATCCCAGGTTCGAACTCCGGGTGGGGCTTGCATCGTAAAGGTGCTGTCACAGAGCCCTGTGATGGAACTGGCACCTTGTCCAGGGTGTACCTCTTTCTGCATCCACTGAATTCCGGGTTATGCTCCAGACACCTCCCATGTGACCCTGACCATGATCTATGGGGTAAAACAGGATGCTTTGTATAATCGTCTGATTTTGTTTCCCTCCCAGTTATCCACCATATGTCCACCAAAGAGCGTCGGATCCGTGCGCTGAAGGAAATGGCCCGCACCCTGCGGGTCGGAGGTCGGGTCATGATCTACGTGTGGGCCATGGAGCAAAAAAGGCGCAAGTTTGAGAAGCAAGACATCTTTGTGCCCTGGAACCCCAACCCTCCTCTGTCTTCTGTCCGAACCAAGCAGCGTAGAAGTGGAACCCAGAGTGTTAGCGACGCTCCAGACATCGACAAGCACAGGACCATGAGAAGCACATCCTTGATGGCGAATGAAGAAGATCCAGGGAGCCCTGGGCAGCAAAGGAAGCAGAGGCTCTGGTTTTTCTCCAGGTCTCTGGACTCGGTGCTGGATCTGAGCGGCCTGAGTGTGTCTCGTTCTTCTTCCAGAGACTTGTCCGTTTTCTGCAGCAGCACTGATGAATCTGAGGCAAAACCCAGAGAGAGGAATGGAATAGGTCAAGGCCTGATTAGACAAGTGTCCAGCTTTTTCACCACCTCCTCCTTCAGGACCAGCCTAGATGAGGACGTCTTCATCCCGGACCCGGATGTCCAGCTTCATAAAGCTGATAATATCGCTAACGGAAACGAGAAGGTCTCTGTGGCGCTCATGCAGGACTGTTCGTCAGTGCCATTACCCGACTTGATGTCTCGCAGGCGGCATGGTGAGGAAGGGGGTGGGGAGATGGGACAGGAAAACGCTGTGCGGGATGATGAGGCGTGTCTTCGCTACTACCATGTCTTTAGGGAGGGCGAGTTGACCCAGCTGATTGAGGAACATGTCGAGGAGCTTCACGTTCTGCACACCTGCTTGGACCACGCCAACTGGTGCGTGGTGGCTGAGAAGGTCCACGTGTGGAGTGTTTGAGATTTATTCTGATATTTATTTTACTTTTTTAAAAGGCAGCCATTTAGTTGAGTGTTTTATGGTGCTTAGTTGGGATTTTTATTCTTTTGACTAGTTAGTTGTTCAGTAGCTGTAGTAATCCATTCAGGTTTAGTTTTAAGTATGGAGTGAAGCAGTATTACTGTACTTCCAGTGGGCTTTTTTTCTCCTGCCAGTTCAATCTTCCTGTTTTCAGGGGACGATTTTGTTTTTGTGTCTGTGTATACGGGTCAACTAAGAAATGTCTGTCTGAAGCCTGTCTATTTTAACACTTCCAACACTTTTAAATATTCCATATAGTGAATTTTACACCTTGTTTTAATATTTGCTGTTAGGACTGTTTATACCTCGAATGACACCGGCACGTATTTACACAGATAAATATTTCGATTTGCTTGGCGCCCATGGTGTTGTAATTCTTCCCAAAAAGAGAACGGATCACATGATACTAATTTTATTTTAAAATAGCTTAATTGCACGGAGTAAACTAACCATCAGTAGGCTCTGGCCATGTGATATTAATTTTGGCAATAAAAGTTCATTTGTAACATGCCTTAGCACAGAATATATATAAAATATATAATATCACTTGCTTACTACTGTCACCAGTTCTGTTCCTTATCGGCTAAAGTCCTCTATGTAGAGAATAATGAATAAGGATCCATGTGGACCCTTAAGTACAGATATCTCGTGGTCCAGCAGTGGTAAAACGTTTTGAGTATATAGAACTATATAGAAACATTGCAGTAGTAGTAGCTTTTATATAATGGAGTATGAGTGAATATTTTAGCTAGTGTTTTATTTCAGTTGTTGTTTAAATAGTCAATGAACTATTTCCGTCTTTAACCAAACCATTGTGACCTTCCATGGAAGTCTTGGCTCTGTGAAGACCCAATAAAAACAGCTATGGCCTTAACCCTATAAATCATCAAGCTCATCCAATTCACATCTCTAGCATCCCTGCAGTCACAGTAGATTCACTGTATAGTTCTGTGACAATTCTGTCCATGTGCATTATCTGGATTGTCTCACGAGCTATAACAAGCCAGTGTATTGGCCATCAGTAGAAGATCCGTGTATCCTAAACGTTGCACTTTAGAACTGTATTTCTTCCTTAATATGTAATGTATCGCGCAAATACTTTTGAGAGTCGACCGAAATGTTGGAACTGTTCAGCGAATGAATCATTTGCTGTAAAATAGACACTCGTCAGACTGAAAAAGAAAGTCATAATTTTGACCCACTTGTATAATTCCAAGGCAATTTGCATAACGTTTACTAATACTAATGGCACTGACTTTTCATGGCGAATATGACACTGTTAGCTGTCTTAAGCAATGCCTGCCTGAAACATTGCACATTGTTGTACTGAACCAAACAAATGTGAGCACATAACTAGCATTTAATTAGTGAATGCTTTCTTCTCAGGAGTTACTTTTCTCGTGTTTGTGTGTGGTTGTGGTTGTGGTGTCTCGTTCTTTGGTTTAAAGCTAGAAGCCGCTGTGTCGTCCTCAGATATTGAATCATTGATCTCAGATAAACCATCTTGCTGCTTGTGGGATCTCGGTAGTCGGCACATGAATTTCCTTCCTCCTAAATAATTGCGTCTTGACGTTGCTGCTGTTGATACATTTGAAAGTTGGACATGTTAATGCTGATGTCTTATTGGTGTGTCTTATTGTGCTGTGCCACGGGGTCTTGGGTTTTCGTTTTAAACTTGAACCAAGTTTTTATTTATTAAACCGTGTTCTTACTGTATATGTGTAATTAATTAAATAAATTATCTATTTTATTCTCATCTACACAGGTGTTGTTCCTTTTTTTTTTTGTAGCATGCAGTAGGTGTGTGTCGGCGAGTTGGGTTATGCGTTCTTGTTTAATTTTCACGCAAGTACTAAAAGTAGATACAGAGAAACCAGTTAAACAAATGAGACAAATATTATACTTGGTCATTTATTTATTGAGGAGAATGACCCAATTTTACATATTAGTGAGTGGCAAAAGTATGTGAACCTCTAGGATTAGCAGTTAATTTGAAGGTGGAATTAGAGTCAGGTGTTTTCAATCAATGGGATGACAATCAGGTGTGAGTGGGCACCCTGTTTTATTTAAAGAACAGGGATCTATCAGTCTGCTCTTCACAACACGTTTGTGGAAGTGTATCATGGCATGAACAAAGGAGATTTCTGAGGACCTCAGTTGTTGATGCTCATCAGGCTGGAAAAGGTTACAAAACCATCTCTAAAGAGTATGAGCTCCACCAATCCACAGTCAGACAGATTGTGTACAAATGGAAGAAATTTGTATGTAGAAAACTGTTTGTAGAAGGAGAACCAGATAATTCTAAAGGAAAATGTCCAGACATCTGTCCATGAACTGACTCTCATGAGAAGGTGGGTCATGCAGCAAGACAACGACCCTAAGCACACAAGTCGTTCTACCAAAGAATGGTTAAAGAAGAATAAAGTTCATGTTTTGGAATGGCCAAGCCAAAGCCCTGACCTTAATCCAATGGAAATGTTGTGGAAGGACCTGAAGCGAGCAGCTAATGTGAGGAAACCCACCAACATTCCAGAGCTGAAGCTGTTCTGTACGGAGGAATGGGCTAAAATTCCTCCAAGCCGGTGTGCAGGACTGATCAACAGCTACAGGAAACGTTTAGCTGCAGTTATTGCTGCACAGGGGGGTCACAGCAGATACTGAAAGCAAAGGTTCACATACTTTTGCCACTCACTAATATGTAATACTGGATCATTTTCCTCAATAAATAAATGACCAAGTATAATATTTTTTTTCTCATTTGTTTAACTGGGTTCTCTTTATCTACTTTTAGGACTGATGATGTTTTAGGTCATATTTATGCAGAAATATAGAACATTCTAAAGGGTTCACACACTTTCAAGCACCACTGTATATTGTAAAGAGACATCAACATGTTGGACAGAAACAATATTCCACCTGCTCCAAATGTAGTCCTTGCTGTTAGGTGAATTGTGGGTCTCCACCATGTTTCCCTCCTGTTTACGGAGCTTGAATATATATTTTTTTTGTCAGCTTGGCTCCTAGAACACACAGAGAACTTTGCCAGCTATTATACTTGCATGCCTTGCCAAACGTGTAAATATGAGTGCCATTTTAGCTCCCTAAATAGTTTTCATTCTGGTTTGTTTTTGAGGCGCTGCGTTTCAAAAGCTGGAGAACGCTTCCAAGGCTGATGCTCTTTCAGCTCACAGAGAGCCTTATAAATCACTTTATTGGAAATCGTGCAAAAACACGCAGAGCAATTCGTTATGAGCGACCTCTTTCATCTGTGTGGTGCGAGGCTTGTGGGAGATGTGGTAACCTTGAGCCAAAGTCTTCCCAGTCTGCTCAAAATACATCCTGCAACCAGCCTATATGTGCTTGGACTGTTGAAGCGATTCAGCCTGCCTGTTAAAGACGTTTATGGTTTCATGGCTTAAATCCCAGAAATCTTTCAGAAATCCATGTCCATTGCATACAACACATTTTAGGCATGTAACTGCCAACATTGGCTGCTATTCGTTAACCGTGGGGGGTAGGAGAGGGAGCGTGTGCGCTGGGGTGCTGCTTGTTATCATCCACATGTTCCTACTGCATTGATTTTCCACAACACGTCAGTAGAATATGGAGTTTGTTTGCTTTGGTGCTACAGCTGCCTTCGACAGCCCTCTTCTGTGGCTTTCCTCAGTTTTTTCCAACGTGACTGTGTGGGCGATGCGGCAAGAAGGTTCTGGGTTTGTTTCCAGGTTGAGCGACCTGGGTCCTTTCTGGGTGGAGGCTGCATGTCCTCCCCGTGCCCATGTAGGTTTACTCCGGGTACTCTGGTTTCTTCACACAGTCCAAAGACATGCATTAGGTTAATCCATTACGCTAAATTGGCCTGATCTGTGTGTATATATGACTAGTTTCGATGTAATCTTTTGTCTGTCACTGGAATCACTGCAATTTCACGTCTGTTTGATTACTAATTAACAGAGGTGTCCACATTATTTTGGCCATATGTATCTGCATATCCAATCCAGGTGTCATTATCAAGGGTAGCCAGTGAAAGACCTACTAACCTGACTCAGAAGGTTGAGAGTTCAAATTCTGCCTCTGCCAAGTTCTCACTGTTAGTCTCTTAAACATAACCTTAACCCAGAATTCACTGGGCAAAGGTATCCTAAGATGAGATGCTTGTCCATCTTGGGGATTCATAACCACACCTCCCAACCTTCAGGTTGCACCACAGTTTGTGGTTTGAACCTAATTCCTCAGGAACTGCTTTTTCCAGCAGACGGTTCTTACCTCTCAGCCACAAGAGCTTGTAAGTCACTCTGGATAAGGCCGTCTGCCCAGTGCTGTAAATGTTAATTTTCATTAACAAGCTGTGAGGTTGGTCTGGACCCTTTCCCATCTTGCACAGCAAAGCCAGACTTTTAGGGCAAACTAACAAAGGATGCAAGAGGGGTTACTGGCTATACTATAGGTAAGCAGTGTTGGATGATCCACATGGTAACTTCCATTTCAGATATCTAGGCAACAAAGGTTCAAACTACTGATGTCATATACAAGAAATGGTCAAAAAAATGAAATAAATATAGTAACTAGTAAGGATTAGGTTCCTGCTTTGACAACACAACTGCTGTAGTCCTTCATGGAATGCTGCCATACAATCCTTGAATGGTTCGAGGTTGGACCAAGAAAATCTTCTGGTTCATTGAGGAAAGAAAATGACTTACTTCAGAGCCTGCCCACCAAAACGCTGATGTTCCTCACTACATTTCCCAGCACTCATCACTTCTGCCTCGTGACTCCTTACCTCATGCACTGACGACTTCCTCGTGAGTGCGGGGGAAAACTTGCCTGGACAAATTCAAAATTCAGAGGATGGTTTCTACTGAATGTGTATTTGTTTATCATATTAACAGTTGGCAGCAGAAGGCATCCTTTGGCTTCAAATGTAAATCCATTCAGATGTAAGAAAACTACAGATTTTGTGCTCAGTCTCAAGTTGCGTCTATAAATGGCAACACTGCTATGAATTTAAATTTTTTGAAGTTCTACAGTAGCTTATGTTGGAAATAAGTTATGTAGGAGCTCATGGTTCTGTGGTTATGGTTGTGCTCGTACTTTAGAGGGGATTAGCAACTATCCTGAAACGTGAGTGTCTTACTGTCAGTGAACTTCAACTTCTTGTACTCTGATTCTTTGATGATTTTAGATGTTTGGCCATGTTTTTATCGACATGGCCAAGAATTCTTAGTATTCTCTTTATGTAAAATACCTAAATCCGATATTTGGCTTCTTTGGAAATCTGGCAGATTCATTTTACTTCCAAACCTCTCAATGCAAAATTGTAATTGCCAGACCTACCTTGTAGCTGTTAATTGCCCATCAACCTGACACACATCACCTGCACAGCTCTGCTTGGGATTGTCATTTAGTCCTAAGAGTCAGGCTTGAGCACTGGTATGATGAAATAGATCAGTTAGCTATTTAGCTAGGGTTACTTTGGGATGTTTGTGGGACAGTCATGAAGAAAAGTAGTTTTTGAGTCCTTTCACGAAGAGACTGCTGTTGTATACAGACCAAGTTGGAAGACAGAGCATGGCTGCTGTGGTAAGTGTAGCATCAAAATGTGATCTTTCTGTTGCTATGGGATTTGAATTGGTTTTATTATGATTCAGCTAACAGAAGTAGTAAATTTTAAGGGAACTTGACTTACCGTATTTTTCAGACCATAAGGCGCACTTAAAATCCTTTCTCAAAAATCGACAGTGCACCTTAAAATGCGGTGCGTCTAATGTATGAATTAATTCTGGTTGTGCTTTCTGACGTAGAACCGATTGTAGATGGTACACGGCGCTCATAAATCTGTCAAAATGTTTTTGCACGATCTTGGTAAATTACGAAGCTTACGGGAACCGTAGTGCGCAGCATCGCTGAGTAATACGTATGTGCTTCAGTATTATTGTACGTGCATTCATTCATTCATTTTCGAAGCGGATTTCAAACTCAGCGCTATCAGTCACGCAGTACAACATGGACATAGAGCAGCTGCCAGAGAATTCAACATTAACGAATCAATGGTACGGAAGTGGAGGAACCAAGAAGACGCCCTGCGCCAGGTAAAGACCAAACTGAGCTTCCGACGGAACTTAAGAGTTTTGTTTCATTTCATGCGTCTTATAACCCGGTGCGCTTTATAGCCGAAAAATACGGTATTTGAGCTCTTGAAGAGAGTAATGTTTGCATATAGCCTGTGTACTGTTTGAAGCAGAATGGCTTTCATACATGCCAGCTACAAATGAAACACTAAGTAGATGCTCCTTGGAATCCTTTGCTAGTTAGGTTCTCTGAATTGTTTAGGCACCTTTTAACACCCACATTACATTCTGTAAAATAGGACGTTGACCAAAATGTACATTGACCAGACACTACCATAGTGGCACAGTAATTTATTTTGAACAGTAACATTAATTAAAACACAATGAAAACTGTATTCTTGTCTTAATTCTTATGTGTAACTTTTTTATAAAATGAGAAACAGCAAAACTGAAAAAAGTACAACTATACCAATTTTCCTTTCAAGAATGGTGCTACAATTTAGAAAAATAGATACAAAAAACGTACATGCAGACAGAAATGAATAAAATGAGGTATATGATCCATCAGATAATTATTAAGGACAATGTACACAGGGTTGCTTTCATGAGGTTTTTATTTTGTTGGTCTTTGATTTTAGCTGACGTGGTCCATTCTGGGGGCAAAACAGTTGAAACTAGAGAAAAACCTGCAAACAGAAACATTAGCACTTGTATCACTGTTCAAAGTACGTCTATCATCATTCTGGTTCATTTCTGCACTTTCTATTCAAAGCACATACAGTTTAGCAAACTCTATCTCTATCCGTTCTTCACCTCACCTCTTCCTCAGACTCTGTTTGATGTCAGAATCCGGTCCTTCACCTCTTCTTCCTCCTTCGCCTCCAGGTATTCAGGATTGTTCTCAGGAATCTGTTGAACAGCATAAAAGTGAATGAGTGTTAAAGAAGGTGCTGACCACATCCAGTCAACCCTACAGATACATGAATGACAGAACTTTTTAAATTCAATTACCTCTCCCAAAGTCAGCAGCTGTCTGGCCTTCTCACTGAGACCAGTTACAGGTGGAAGGCGTCGTGGAGGCCGGCGGGCAGATTCGTATCTATGCATAGGGCTGAAGGTTGCAAAAGCATCCACAGAGGTCCTGGCCATCTGTGTCTGGCATGCTTCCAGCTGGGAGACGCTTTCCTTCAGCCTCTTCATTGTCAGGTCGACCTGCCTCTGACAGACCTCCGTAATCCCATCCACCTTCCTGCTGAAGAGCCTGAGGTCTGCAGCATCCATGTCACTCGTTCTGACTTGCTGATGACGGATATGCTTTTTGTAAGTGGTTTCCACATCCGTCAGCATGGTCTGCAGCTCCAGCCTCATGTCAGTGAGCGTTTTGCTAAATCCATTCTCGTCGGCTTTGGTGGCGCCCGTACTGCCACGCAGAGTCAGAACCCAGCTGTGGAACCACAGTCATCTGGTTCTTGAGTCTCTGCAGCATTTCCTTCATGCCTTGCTCATCAGCCTGCCTGCTCTTCTCTCTCTGCAGCAAACAGATTCTAAACTCCACCTGGAGCTTATCCAGTTCCTCCATCAGTTCCTTCTGGAGCTCCTCCAGACTCTTCTCCACCACCTGGATAATGGCCTCCTTGGATGTGCACATGACAGGAGGTATAGTTCTCTCTGACATTTCAGATGTGGAGGATGGAAAGGAAGCGTCTGTAGGCATGTCTGGAGTGTCACAAAAGTCAGCCTGAGGGAACACAATGTGTTTAGACAACTGGTGTCCAGAATTGCTTATACGGTTAATAGACCAACTAATATTCTTTAAGTTTTCGTGGTCACTGCACTTTGTAGTCCTATAATTACAAACTGCACTCAATCTGTTTCCCTACATCCTGTGCTAGTCCCCTTTACTCTGTTCTCAAATGGTTAGGACCCCACAGGAGCACCACAGATCAGGTACTATTTGGGTGGTGGATCATTTTTAGCACTGCTCTCACACTGATGTGGTGCTGGTGTGTTAGTGTATGTAGATCTGCTACGGTTGGATGAGACACAGTAGTCATGCTGCTGGAGTTTTTAAACACCTCAGTGTCACTGCAGGACTGAAAATAGTTCACCAGCCAAAAATGTCTAGCCACCAGCATCCTGTAGGCAGCATGCTGTGAGCACTGATGAAGGATTAGACGATGATGAACACAAACTGTGTTGAGCTGCTGTCTCTGACTTTACATCTATAAGGTGGAGCAATAAGGTGAATGTGTCTAGTAAAGTGGACAGTGAGTGAACAGTGTTTTAAAACTCCTGTGTCTGATCCGATTGTAGCAGCTCAACACACACTACCACACCACCACAAACCAAATAGTACCTGGTCTTTAGAGTAAAGGGGGCTAACAAAGCATGTAGAGAAACAGATGGACTAGAGTCTGTAATTGTAGAACTACAAAGTGCAGTTACCACAAAAAGCGTAACGAAAAAGCAGAATATAAAATATGGAATGCCTAAGACTTATGCACTGTATATATACCTCATGCTGTATGCTCATGGTGTGTTTAGCTGTATGAGGAACGTTGACTGTTCCTGAAAAATTTGTTCTGCGTACTGCTGCCACCCTCTGGTGACAAGATCAATGACTCCTTACAATGCGCAGTGAGTTAGACCCACTAGAAATGAATTTAAAATGATCTGTGGACTGAATTCCTATATTGTATAAGGGATAACGTATTCAAATTGTTGTGGAATAATAATAATAATATAAACATATATGTGAAACCATATATTTATTTTTTAAATGACTGCTTTATTTCCATCATGGTTTTATTGGTCTGAACAAATCCTTGTTTTAACCCTGCTTTTCCTGGTCAGAGTCTCGGGGCTCTGGCACCTATATCGACGCCAATGCATCGCAGGCCCAGCAGGGGTCGCTGTTGCAGTGGCAGAAGATTATACCCCATCTGATTCTCCCGGCTTCAGACATGGCCAATCATGCCTGTGCGTGACACCTGGGTCTTATTGGTCTAGTGAATTGCAGCTTGAACTTTATTAGTAATATGATGATAATAATAATGTTCCATCTTTCTGGGATAGATAAGACCTATCAAAATTGCTGAGAAAAATAAAACTAAATAAATATGAGAAAAATCTTTTATTATTAATTGATCAATGATTTTGAATTCTGTCAATGAATGTTTAAAACACGTAACTACTTATCTCGCTTATTTTCATTTTCAATATTTCTATGCTGGATTTTTATCTGATTTATTTTTTTTCCCTGAAAAGTGCCTAAAAATAAAAGGTTATTGTTATTATCTTTATGTTGTTGTTGTTTTTAAGGCTGTGTGGTATTCCCAAAAACGTGGCAAATTTGCTATTTCCAAAATATTTCTGACTGAAAGTAAACACTATTGTCTTTTATTTTAAAGACTTAGTAATAATAAATAGTTAAACATGTTAATTATTTATCATTTTTACACTCAATAGTTGAGCTAATTGGCAATTTATAACCCATTTAGGATCATGTCTTTTTTTGGAGTGGGGCACTGTTACTCATCCACACACAAACACCACACTATTGAATTCACACCCTCTCTGGGGCATGGAGTGAATGCCTCTTGTTTTTTCCCCGCTGTTATCTTCACTTCCCTATGGAGCAGGGCCTCGTGTTTACAGAGGAGGCCCTCAGTGTTCCCATGCCTAGCCCAAGGCTTTTGGTTTGGATCCACTTCCCATTCCTTAGATACCACTGGCATTGTATCATGCAGCCAGCTCGTGCTGTGCATCTGTTCATGCAAGCCGGTGGGATTCCACAAACTACTTTCAAACGTACAACTGACTCTGACTCACTGGGTGAATAGTTAGCTTCTGTTAATGTAAACAGGAGATTAGATGAGAGTTCACTTGAGGCTGAATGAGTCCTATTTATTTGCACGCTTGGTAAAGATGGATTTTGACAAAGGCTATTAAATCTAGTTAATTTGTTAAATCTTGTGCTGGCAACATGACAGTTTAAGTTCAGTGGAAGGGGATAAAAAATTTTAATAGCAAAAGCACGTGTATTAAAATGACTGGCATCCCTAAATTCGTATGAATAAAATATAACCAGCCCCATTTATATTTTACCTGGGGATTTAGGAACGTGTAAGTGGTTCTCTATGCCTTCTTTTTCACTTTTCACTATAAATGAGGTGTGACAGACAATGTCGTCCTTAGTAAGATATGGATAAGAGATGTTGGATATTAAAAATCTGTGGTCAATAAATCATCTTTGTGTAGGTTCTGGCATCCTTAGATAGGCGATAAAACCAATGAAAGGGCTTTTATTCTGGGGTGCTTTTAAGTAAATACAGAGCATTGCTTAATTTAAAGTGACATTTGTGGAGCAGTGACAGGGCCACTCATTATTAATGAGAAATTATTAATGCTTTGGACATCAACCCTCTGTTTTGTACACGATTGCCCTGGTTAGGGTTGCTGGGTTTTAGGGGTTCCAAAGTCTGTCCCAGTACCCACTGTGTGGAGGCAGAGCTATACCCTGGACTAGCCATGTCCGATAACCGTCCAGCACTGCAGCAGTTGTTGTTGCAGCCTGGAAGATGGACCCCCCTCCAGCTGTCTGCAGTTCTCACAGACACAGTCCGTGTGTTTATGCCGGACCAGACTGGAAGGTATCATCTGGATTCAAACCTAAAGATCTCCAACTGCAGTGGTTCCCAAACTCCCCACCATAGATAAGAATATTTTCGACACATACCCGTATTTTCCGGGCTATAAAGCGCACCGGGTTATAAGGCGCAATATCAATGATCGGCTGCTAACGGATCTATTTTCATACATAAAGCGCACCGGGTTATAAGGCGCATTAAATGAAACAAAACTCTTAAGTTCCGTCTGAAGCTCAGTTTGGTCTTTACCTGGCTCAGGGCGTCTTCTTGCTTCCTCCACTTCCATATCATTGATTAATGTTGAATTCTCTCGCAGCTGCTCTATGTCCGTGTTGTACTGCGTAACCGATAGGTTGAGTTTGAAATCCGCTTGGAGAATGAATGAATGAATGCACGTACCCTAATGCTGAAGCACATACCGTATTACTCCACGATGATGCGCACTACGGTTGCCGTAAGCTTCGTAACTTATCAAGGTCGTACATTTTGACAGATTTATGAGCGCCGTGTACCATCTACAATCGGTTCTAGGTCAGAAAGCACAACCAGAAATAATTCATACATTAGACGCACCGCATTTTAAGGCGCACTGTCGATTTTTGAGAAAGTTAAAGGATTTTAAGTGCGCCTTATGGTCCGAAAAATACGGTACATCCTTTGCTTTCAAACTTCACTGGAATTTATTTGAAACATTTTAATTCTTACAAAACTGCAACTTCTTACTGAACAACACAAAATAAAGGGAATTATAAGTGCATTTTATTTTACGTGAAACAGCATTCATTGCTTCCCAACATATTTTTTCAAAATGCACAAAATTGGCTTTAGAATTTACCCTGAAAGAGAAAAACTTGAATGTTTGCTCTGCAAAAATTACACCTTTAATCCCCACATCTTATGCTAGCAGTGCTCAGGCATATCCCCCCACTTTGGGAACCACTGTTCCTGCTAGTGAATTCCTGCTGCCCATCCCAATTGTCTTGTTTTATTAATCGAGTGATGAAAATGGGAAAACTTCAGGCAAAAATTTTCACATAGACACCTATTGAATTTGAAATGCATGTGAAAAGTCATGTGGCGCAACCAAAGATATATAAATGACTTGATGTTAAGAGCCTGCAGCTGCAAAACGACAGATAAACTCTGGAAATGGGAATACCGGAGGGCACGGATTCGAATCCTGGGTAGGGCTTGCAGCATTACGGTTGGGTGGTGCCTTTACCGAACCCAGTGATGGACTGGTGCCCTATTCATGGTGTACCTCTGCCTGCGCCCAGTTAATTCCCAGTTTGGTCCCACATTCCAAAGACAAGTTAGGTCATTTGGTGTATCTAAAGTGTCCTAATCTTATTGCTTGGTCCATGACCCATACACTTTGTATGAACGTGGCCTATGAAGTGATATAATACAAAATGTCAGTGTTTTTACTCTGGCAGGTTGGCATTTGAGTTCATGTCTTCTGCCAGCTCATCTCAGCAGTGTGACATGCCCAACCACTGTATAAACACTGGCAGCGTGAGCCAGGTTCCTCCCTTGGCAGAATAGATGCCATTACAGTATACGCTACAAAGATTTTTATACACTCCTTCATGAGTGTTCAAACAAGTTTAAAATAAAATTATTTTAATGGACTGCATGTCCTGATATTTTCTAAATCGAGATGACTTTTCTTATTAGCCTTTAGCCGTGGTCACACTAGACTTTTGTTAATGACATTTTGCCACAGACTTCTGGTGCAAATAAATTCATAGCTGAATTTGGTGAACTTTGACACACACATTTATGTCTTCAATCAACCTGTGACCTGAAGGGGTGGGGCTTTGTATAGTAGCACCGTTGAGCTGAAGTGATGAAAATGCGTATCGTAGATGTGTTAGAACACGATCCAACCTTTTTTTCTGGAGGCAACCTGATGTGCAGTCTTTCGCTAGGTTGGATTAGATGGTATATATCTTTTGTGGATTAAATATTTTAAATATATCTTGGTTGGTAAGTTAGCTGCTTTTTAGTAACTGGGTTGGCAAGCACAGCAAATTACAAAAGATGTCAACAAATTAGCAATATGCATTTTTTAGTATTATTTGGATTGTATTTAATGCTGTACATAATGCACAGGTGAATCCTGTGTACTGAGTAGCCAAGGCTATGCTAACTGCACCAACATGAATGCATCTGCATCACCAATTTTCTGACCCGACCTTTTTGCATTTTGCATAGCCACATCAACTACAAATATCTAGTGTGACCACTGCTTTAGTAGGCTACTGCGGTGGTGCTATGGGTTTGATAGTGGATTAAAGGCCAGATGTTCAGGGTTCAATTCTCAGCACTGTCAGCCTGCCCCTGTTGGGTCTTTTGAAAAAGGCCCTTGACTTGCAATTGCTTAAACAGTATGTTGTAAGATTGTATCAGTAGTATGTTGTTCTGTATAAGAGTGCATGCCACTTCACTAAGTATAAATGTAGTCTTACTATTGTTCAGCGATTTAATACAAAATGTCGGATTTTTTTTGACTCTGGCATTTGTGAGTTTGTGTATTCTGCCAGCTCATCTCAGCAATGTGACGTGCCCAACCACAGTTCGTTCATTTAAACATTGGCAGCATGATTTCAGAAAGTTGTTTATTTCAGAGTTGATGTCTTAATGATGTAATGAATTATGGCACGATGATATTGCTGTGTTAGGACTGGAAAATATAACAATACCAATATGACAAGATTAAGACTGAATGTCATTGTTTTACCATTTATAAATGTATTTACATTTTCCCTTTTTTGTTTACATATTTTGCCTTTAGACCACCACAGTTTGTCATATTACTTAGCACTTTTTTATACTTTAATGTCTAGAGGTTGCAATTCCGGATGAATGTAACAGAAAACCAGATTAGTTGTTTTGGCAAAAAGACATTTCAATGGAAATAATTGACATTAGCATTATACATTAGCATTATAAACTTCTGAATCCTTACCCGACACACAGGTTTGTGTGGCCCCTTTAATTGGGTGCTGAAGCACCCCTTAATTGAGTCTCAGCACCCTTAAAATTACGAGTAAAAAGTCAGTTTTGTTGTTGTTTTGTAAAACTGAGGTTTGTCTCTAATAAGCTGAAAAAATGTTAAAACCATAGAAAGTATATGGCTTAAACTTATAAAATAAAAAAAATAAAAAATATATATATATATCTTTTACTTTTGATCCAATTTCATTTGTAATACTTTGTAAAACAAGTGCTAACTTTGTGGTTCACAAAGGCACAGCATTAAAGAAAGTTTACCCAGATTTGTTGGTGTCTTTTTTTACCCAAAAAGTCAGATTTTATTTGTTAAAAAAACCCACTGTGAAACATTCGGTCTCATTGGGTGCTCAGCACCTCTAAATTTCAGATCCTAGAATGATCCCTGACCTGAAATGATTGGTGCTGTTATTAAGGATAAGAACTGATTATTTGGGGAAAATATGGGACTTCGTTAGTAAACTTAAATATTGCAGTATATACAAACATTAAAGCAAAAATTACCCTTACTTATCCCAGACTTTGCACAGCCCACGCAGAATTTGAACCTATGCCCTCTGCTGTTAATGTTAGCATTGTGCGTATGTGTAGCTCATGATTTGATTCATTACTGCATAATCAGCTTCAGACCAATACAACTCAGTACACAGGGTTTGTTTTGCTGACGTGACCACCTTCACTCTAACGAGATTCTATTCCTGCTCCTGTACAAATGACTACAAGCCCCTGCTCAGTCTTCAGTGATTGACCCCTGACAGTGGATAACATCTTTACCTCCAACACACTAATTGAATTGACATTCCATATCAGCTCCAACTATAATAATCTATGATCAGCAATACCCTGGCTCAGGGATTACTTTCTTTTTCATTTCAACAAAGGGAATTTCCTGGCTCATTTGTAGTATTGATTACTGGTAGTCAGTGTTGGACAGTAACGCAGCAAATGTAATTAGTGACTATACTTAAGTAGATTTGAATGTGAATGTGTTCTTCTATGATAAATCAAGCTATTAGTATCGCTGAATATGATGTGTATGTATATGGTTTGTATTCGGTCTGCTCAGAGCCATGCTTTAATGAGCTTAATCCCCATCCTCTCCTCAGTTGTGACCATTTACCCCTGGGTATTCTTCTGCTACTTACGTCTGCCTATCCTAGCATACCCCCCCAGAAAACACACACACACAAACACACACACACTCTGATCTGACTGATTGAAGGGGTGGTTCCTTGCCCCTGGCAGCAACCAGAGCACTTTATTGTGATTACATTGAGAGAGTGCATCTCACAGAGGACTGTCTACCATTCGTCTTATGAGGTAGGGATATTTGAGGCACTATGTATTTCAGAAAAAGGTGCTTATGGTTACGTTTATCATATATTTGTGGTTCTATTTTTTCTTCAAACACAGACGCTTAATGAATTTTGGGTCAAAGTGTTGTCCTGCTTCAGATTTACAATTTTGCACCTTAGAACTTGTAAACGTTTTCATACTAAGTGATATGTTATGACTTTTTTCCAATTTTGCGGTACATTAGACAGCCTTAACACAATGGTGGGTCCTGGTTTTACTTCTCATTGGTCATTGTGTGCAGGATCTTTTTTTTTTTACAGGAAAAGACTGTCCTGTTTACTTCATATTTTGCTGCTTGTGTGTGATGGAACAAAAATCTGGAGAATGCTTGTGGGAAATGAAAGAAAAACAGAGCCAGACAGATGGATGGCGGCTAAAAACAACCATGCTTGTATAAGTGTTGCGTGAGTTCTCCGAGACGTTCTAGGCAGGTGCATTGAAGCATGTAGTATTTTCGATCAGATCATCCTTGGCCGCAGGTGTACGCCGCTCTTCCCATTAAACCACACACAACAGATCCCTGCCAATTCAATTATTAGCACATTCCCTCCCGACAACATGCAATTCAATTATGAGGAGACGTGAACACCAACGCTGTCATGTCTTTTTTTTCCAAACAAGACTTTTTTTGTAAAACATTACTTGCAGGCTACAGGGTAAGACTGATCTTTATCTCGTTAGGATAGTGACTGTAATGTTTCAGAGGAACAGCTGATGGACAACAGGACATGCATGTGCCAAGACAACTGTTCTTAAGTATGTCAGGCTGTTTTAAGCATTTGTGTTCAGTTATAAGAGAGTACAGTTATGAAGTGTGAGGACTCGTGATCTTGCACTGATGACTATATATTTCACCCTACTTCAACCCTGGTTATACGGGCCAGGGTCGTGGCTTCCAGAGCCTATCAGGCTGAAGCACAATCTGGACAGGACACAAGTCAATCTAGGTGGGCTAGTGAAGTGTCACTGTGTCTCCTGATTTGGCCCCATAATTGTCCATCGGGAATCAATAAAGTAATACACTAACACATCCATCCATCCATGTTATATACCCATTCATCAACCTCTAAATCCTTTCAAGGACTTTTCCATCCGTGTCCATCCATCAACCTCTTTACTCCACCTATCTGTCATTCATCCATCTATCTCTTAGTCCAACCAGCAATGGAAGAATGCTTATAAATCATTAAATATTCTCAAGACACCCAGAAACCTAACAGGAACCAACATCCATTAATTCATCGATCCATCCAACATTCCTTAATCCATCCACCAACTTTGTCCATCCATCAACCTCTTCATCCCTTTATTCTTCAACTCATGCTTCCAACTGGTCTATAGTCCACCTATCATTTACATTTGTAGCATTCAGCAGATGTCCTTATCCAGAGCACTGTACCACCTCTTCTCAATCTATGAATCCCATCACACACCCTGTAGCTATTTATAGCAGGTATTTATTTACAGTGAATTTACCTTTTCTACATCCAACTCACATTCATCCACCCGTAAACCGTAATGTTTTGAAAACATTTTGTTAGTCTGTAATTGTGTTCAGACAAGCTACCCAGCTCTTTATCTGCTGCTCTGCCTGTCCTGCCGGATGTCGGCAACAGAGCCAAAAGTCACCTTGGAGCACATTTATTTGTGGCAGGAATTTAATCTAGGCTATGTCCACATACGCAGACGGTAACCAATTTCACCTTTTGTTTACAGTTGATAGAACCGGAATCATGTCTGTAATTAAACGGCTGTTATCCTGGTCTTATCAGTACCAAATGGCACTTTGGTAAGGTCACACTGTTTGCCTTGGCACATGCTAAGCATTCAGACATTAAGTAAATGGAAGGCTCGGTTGTTGAAAGCAGTTTGTGATTTTGGGCTTTGTGTTGGCAGAGCAAAGGGTAAGTAAAATCTCTGCATGACACCGCCTGGTATTTTATTTTATATTTATATCACAACCATTTATCTCATCTACGGCTTGTTATTGTGAATTATCTAATGGGTTGATTAAGGTGAGTCAATGAACTATGTGCTATTAGTTGTAGGAGAAAGATTCAGTATTTTCAGTATGCTCACCCAACACAAGTACTGGATGTATTTAATATTAATAATGATGCCTAATTTTGTAATGATTTTATTGCTGTATCTGTTTTTTAGTATATTTGTTTTTTTATGTACACTTGGTGTAGTTTTACTTTTTAACTACAGGTATTTGTCGCTTAATATAGACAGTATGTTTTGTGAAATTGCACATTGAGATCTTTGACATTGTCCGAACACCATTATAATAAACTTGGCAAGACTGTAGTGTACCATTATTAAATAGGCAGCATACTGCAGTGTTTCCCATATGCTGATTTGGCTAATATCAATACTGACTAATGCATATTGTTTTTTTTTTTACTATTTAAGATGAGTAAAATCTTATCTCACAGTTAAACTGTGTGCTCAGTCACTCGATCACTCTCTCTGAAACACATTTATGGAACGAAAAACTGTCTTTTATGTGACAGCGCAACATATTTCCTGTTGTAGTTGTGACATGAGCAGGTGTTTCATAACGGAAAACTGAGAGACACTGTGATGAACAAGTGCATTTAACTCTAGTGGCTGCAAAGACACTGTGGTGCTTCAGTTTATTCCCACAGATAGAAACTACAACTCCAAATCAGACAAACTTGGGACGGTATTGAAATTGCAAACTAAAAAGATCGTATGAGATATCCAGGTCAATTAACTTCTGAGACTTTATAAAAACCATTAAATAATCACTAGCAAAGATGCACATGCCAACTGAATTTAAGTTATGTGCATTACAATTTGTAGAAGTATGTCAGATGACAAAACAATGGCAAATTTACAATTTCGAAATCATTGCTCTCTTGATAATGTTAAAAAAAGGTGACGGTATAACTTGATTCTGTTTTGTGATTTACATCCATATGCAATGCAGATTCAAATCATAATGGACAAAAAAAGAGAGCTAAATGTAATTTTTTCTTTATCATATGCTCCAACATCGTTCTGAATTCAGCTGGAGTTTTCTGTACCTTGCTTTTGTCTCCTTTCAAACAAGGTTACAGTTTGTGAACTGAAGCTGCCAGAGGATGAAGGCTGCTATATAGGCTAGTTACAGACCTTGTCTGATGCTTTTATAGAATTCTTAAGGATGTAAATTGTCCTGCTGTGCCTTGTTTTTGAAATCTGGGTTTGTTTTAATTGCATAAACCGTAAAACAAGGGTGAATTCAGCACAACCCAAAATTATTTGTATGGTAAATAATTGGGAGGTTTTTTTTTTTTATAGTAGACTTAAGACAGGATTTACATTTTACAGCATTTAGCAGACGCCCTTAGCCAGAGGGACTTACAATTGATACAGTCATACAATCCAAGCAATTGTGGGTTAAGGGACTTGCTCAAGGTCCCAACAGTGGCAGAGGTCAGATTTGAACCCTGGACCTTCTGATCCATAGTCCAGTACCTTAACCACTAGGCTACCACAGTCCACAAGAAGCTTGATTTACACTGTGTGTATATATATATATATATATATATATAGATATATATATATATATATATATATATATATATATATATATATATATATATATATATATATATATATATAATATATATATATATATATTATATATATATTATATGTATGATATATATATATATATATTTACACTGTGTATACTGCTCAAAAAAATAAAGGGAACACTTGGAGTTATATTGTGTTGTTTAAGTGTTCCCTTTATTTTTTGAGCAGTATATTTATATAGCAATTTGAACCCTAGACCTTCTGGTCCATTCCATAGTCCAGCACCTTAACCACTAGGCTACCACAGTCCTCTTGGTAGTTGCCAAGACAGTTGCTCTTGGCCTGTAGGTGGTAAGTAACAAAATACAAGCACTTCGTTACTATACTTCAGTGTGTGTATATGTGTGTGTGTGTGTGTGTGTGTGTGTGTGTATATATATATATATATATATATATATATGTGTATATGTATATGTATATATATAATATTTTAGGTATCTGTACTTTATTTCTTTACATTAATACTTTAACTAAATGCTTTTACTCACTACATTTCAAAGACAAAATATGTACATTTAACGCAATACATTTTCAAAACAGTCTCGTTACTTTCAGCTTTTAGGAATCTAGTTATGTATCTGTTTTATTGGTCTATTTTTCGTCTTTTCTAGTCAGGCATCTAATGAAGCGCCAATCAGAAGCCTAGGTTTGTACTATGCGTTACAACCATCGCAAGTGTGCGTGGGGCAAAAATGTTATATGGTAGGCTCTCATACGTTTCATTATTTTGGAGAAGCTCTTGCAGTGCAGGTACGCCTTTACAGGACTCTGTATAATACATATAACACATACAGAGATACTCAGGTGACTTATTTGAAACGGAAGCGTCAAGTATGCCCAAGCGCTCGTGCAGGTTTGTGCCGTGTTCACACCGAAAGCATAAAACTTATAAAGCTTTTCTAACACTTATTAATGTTGAGCATCATACATTCTACTTCCAAAAATGCCTGTATAGGCTAGACGTCACGCTCTTTTTATTAACCAGAGCTTTATCCATGTCTCTGGGACGGTACATTCTGTGATGAATGTAAGAGGCATA
This sequence comes from Ancistrus triradiatus, assembly GCA_025084515.1. NCBI lineage: Eukaryota > Metazoa > Chordata > Actinopteri > Siluriformes > Loricariidae > Ancistrus > Ancistrus triradiatus. The sequence goes on from JAJAGP010000222.1 coordinate 99,563, forward strand.
TTAAAAACTATATACTAGTTCTAAACGTTTTGCATAAATACTTTTGAAATGAAGTAGGCCTAGTGGAGTGGAGTGCAGTGAAAAACGAAATATCATGATTTGGTGCATTACTAAATACTGCCATGTCTAGATAGGAGAGATTTATCAGCATGTGTTTAAAAGGGTTTTCAGTATATATTGGTTCATCGTGTTTGAACATGTTGTTATTCCGTTTTTGATTTTGTATTTGCATGACTTTTGCAGATGATTCATGCAGTTGTAGTACAAACTGTTCTGTGTTCTCAGTGTCATCAGTATTTGTACTTTCTTTAATTGTTTTTACTCATTTAGTAGCATGTATTTTTTATACTTCTACTTGAGTAAAATATATAAGCCATGTGCAGATATGAGAGAGGTCACTTCACATGTAATGAACAGGAATCCACTTGCAATTCAGGTTTAAAATAGGGGATATTCATTTGGATCCCTATATATATATATATATATATATATATATATATATATATATATATATATATATATATATATATATATATATATATAGGCCATGTTTGTGCCAATGCCTCTGAGAAACTATGGAGTGGTGATTTACATTTACAGCACTTATCAGATGCCCTTATCCAGAGCAACTTCCAATTGATGCAGTCTTAAGGGTCTTGTTAAGGACCCAACAGTGGCAGCTTGGCAGAGGTGGGATTTGAACGAACCCTGGACCTTCTGCTCCAGAGTCCAGTACCTTACCCGCTAAGCTACCACAGTCCTTGGTGATGTTTTCTTTTAGTACATGTCAAGAGTTCACATTACACACTGCAGGGGTGGCTCTGAATGCGTTTTTATTTTTTCTGAAGCTATAGAGAGTATGAAAAACACAGTGTCTTTATGTCTGTGTGCTCTGAAACAACATTACGTAAGTAATCCCAACACGGCCCACACTTGGGACTGCTATGAAGTGAAAGGAATTTCCCAACTGATTAAAGTGTTGGGAACAAGTCTTGGCAGGAGTTGGTGTGGCGTGTTAATGAGGTTGTGTTATTAGCATTTTAACATTAAAGTATCTTCATTAGCAAGCAAATAAACATCTGCCAGAAACAGATTGTTCCGGAGAGTTGGGTTAACCAACCTTCACTTGAACTCTGGATGTGCTACAAAGAGTTCACTTACCTTCGAGTAAAGAAGTTCTCAGGACTTTTGTGTTTATGATGAATAGAGAAAGCTGTCATTAATGGAGTACTGATAAATAAGACATTGTTTAATTATTATTTATTTGTAATATTTGGGAATCTAAACCATGTCCCCTCATACAAACTCCAAAGACAGGGTGTTGTACACACAGTACTGTATACACACTCATTTGTTGCTGTGACAGTAGCTCTCGGATAATCACAGAGAGATATGTGGCATAAATAACAGGCTACTGACTCATTGCTTTTGTGTTTGTGTCCTAAACACTAATCAGATGACACAAACCATGGGTGCCTGCCTTCCTGTACTGACACTTTAACTATCAGTTGTCGCTTTGAAGGCACGAATGGGTGGAATGAAAAACAGTCCAGAGAACTCATGTCAATAGTCTTATAATACTCCTTCTCACTCTACATTCCGGCCACTGTGTTTCAGTAGCGAACCTAATCAGGATGCCTGAGGTTTGGCGTGTAGTCTATCCCTTTTGCAATGGACTATAAAGCCCTTCAGGCTCCATTAACACCAACGAGGGAAAATATCTGTGCTGGCGTTTCAGTCCTGGGACGTCTGGGATGTCAACCACTAATCACGCTGCAGTGAAATCTGACTCAGGTCATGCCTACGGCTTTCACAACAAAGCACGAGTCATTAATGAATCTGTGAAGGGTAATCAAAGATGTGTTGACACACCGACTGGTTAAAATGCAGGATGCTGGAGACTTGAGGGATAGCTGGAGTTCATCCAAAAAAAATATCATATGGATTGATCCCGAGGTGTTTTTAAGAAAACGGCTCATGTACACAAGCACTTGCCTAGAAAAGCTGCTGATGGATGAACAGTCATATTCGTGAAAGCTATGAGGTGTCAAATGACTACGTGCTGGATTTCATTATGTTTTCATCAGCAGATTAATTTCAGTCAAAATACTGTGTTGAATCAAGTAACCAAGGGTGTAATTTGGGTTTGGAAAGGTATAGGGTATAAAGAAATAAAAAAAATACAGACTTGAATGAACTGCAAAAATTATTCCATTTCCTATTTTTCTAATAGCTTTGTTTACAATGTCTTAAATATTTTGTGAATACAGTGCGAAATATAGAATACTATAATAATAATAATAATAATAAATGCTAAACTATAATACTATACAATTCCTATAATAATATATATATAGTGGTCGGCACGGTGGTGCAGTGGTGTGGAGTTGTATGTTCTCCCCCTCCGGGTTTTCTCCCACAGTCCAAAGACATGTTTGTTAGGCTACATATTGTTTCCAAAGTGCCCATAGTATGTGAATGTATGTGCCCTATGATGGATTGGTGCTCTGTCTGGGGTGCCACTGTCTAGGCACCAGCTTTCCCACAGCCCTGACCAGGACTAAGCGGCTAAAGTGTTTACTATTATGTATAGTTATATATGTATAGTTATTATATTAAGCATAACCATAATATATAATATAATAGTCACCCATTTTTGCTTTCTGGACATGTCTTATTACATTTGTGAAATTCTTTAGCTCTTATGTCAAACATATACATGTACACTATTGTGCAAAAGTCTTAAGCCACCATTAGATTACAGACACTATTGTTTTAGCAATTTTAATGACAGTGTGTAATTGTTTCTCAGTATCATTATTGGTATACAGCCAGAAAATACAGGAAATTTGTTTGCAGTACAAATCTATATGCTCGGGTACGTACACGCCACATTTAGTACCATTTCACAGATTAAAAATGTTTTACTCTTCAAAACGTCCCTCAGTTGTAATTTTAAATTTAAAACGCTGCATTTGTTCCCTGTGACCCTAACCAGCAAATGCAGATGGAGAATGAGACTACATTTATTTGACCTCAAGCAGGCTGGTTTACATTTTCTAGCAATACTACAAATATAGGGTGGCATGGTAGTTGGCACTGCCACCTCACAGCTCCGGAGTTTGATTCCTGGCCCAGTTCCACTAAGGCATTTGCATGCTGGCCCCATGTCCCCCTTCCATATTCCAATGAAATGGTCAACTGCTGTTGACTCTGGACTGTGATAGCCTAGGGTTAAGGTAATGGACTATGGACCAGAAGGTCCTGGGTTCAAATCCCACCTCTGCCAAGCTGCCACAGTTGGGTCCTTGAGCAAGAATTGTGGGGCCTTAACCCTAGCAGACGCTCTGGATAAGGGCATCTGTTATATGCTATAAAAATGTAAATGTCTCTAAAGCATCCCAGACTGTGTGCATGTGTTCATGTGCCCTACGATGGATTGGAACCATGTCTAAGGTTTGTTCCGAGTGCAGACGGTCAGGTGCTGAGTCCTGAATTGGATAAAGCAAAGACTGGGTGGTGCAGTACAATGAATAGAGTGTAAACAAATGATCTGTGAGGTAGCTATGCACACAAAGGCTGTAATCAGTTTACTAATCTGTTTATCATATGATTCATTACTTCTTACTCTGTCAAAACAATCCAAATCTGTTCCACCTGGAAAATACAAGGACATAACTGATATTAAACCCCTTACAGTCACAATAAAATACAGGATCTATCTGTTGTATGACTACAATCCCTCAACCTGTAAAATTTCCAGCTGTCATACGGCCGTACAAGGTCTGTGTTATTAATGCTAATAACAGGAGCTGTGTTAATAATGTGCACTCATTACTCAGTAGGAGGCCCTGCGTTGTGGCGGGTTGCCATTCATAAGCTGATGCCGCAGGGGGAAAGGTTGATTCTGGGTGCCCCAGGCCGTGGATGGTAATCTGTAGCCCCCTGCTGACCAGACCTGATTTGTCTTTGTGCACATGCAGACGGTGTAATAGACCGGGCGTCTAATGATTGGCCTCTCGCATATGGGACTCTCCCAAAAACCTGAAGGTCTGTTTTCTGGATTTGCTCCCTTATATTTAGTCTTATCCAACATTTGTGATGGAAATGTGAAGGATCATGCTGAGTAGGGGGCCTGTACATATTAAGGGTTAAGCTCCTAATACCAAAAGTTCTACAATTTTACCTTTATTTGTAAGTATCTGAATACGTAGATTATATTATATTCAGTGTTAGGAAAATGACTCAAACATAATCCGTCCATATAAATGATTAATTACTTCTTTCAAAAAGTAATTTATTGATTACTTCCCATAACATACAGCCCTCAAAAATGTTACTTGCTTCCAAGTTACTCTATCAAACCCCTGTTAATTTGTACCAACAAGAAAGTATAAAGGGTGGCATGGTGACATATCCAAAGAGCCCTGGTTTGCTGTTGGGACGACAACGACCCTAAGCACACAAGTCGTTCTACCAAAGAATGGTTATAGAAGAATAAAGTTCATGTTTTGGAATGGGCAAGTCAAAGCCCTGACCTTAGTCCAATGGAAATGTTGTGGAAGGACCTGAAGTGAGCAGCTAATGTGAGGAAACCCACCAACATCCCAGAGCTGAAGCTGTTCTGTACGGAGGAATGGGCTACAATTCCTCCAAGCCGGTGTGCAGGACTGATCAACAGCTACAGGAAACGTTTAGCTGCAGTTATTGCTGCACGTTCATTCAGTGTCCTTTTTGGTCAACAAAGGCTGGCGTTGATGTCAAATGACATCGATTTGAACTTAAGTTCCTCTATTTCTGACCCAGACCTGGTGGAATAGTGACCTTCTAAAAAGCAAACGCTTAGAACTGTGATCCACAGGTGCTCCTTGAGCGTAAGCGTGAGCTAATTCAAAGTCTGAGCCGCCTGAAGCAGGACATGAAGTATTTGCCTGCGAGGGTACGGTATGTGATTGATGATGTTGGATCAAGTTTCTGAGGGCATAGACAAAGACTGGCAGAGTGAAAAGGACCAAATGTGGACCATCTGCGCATACTTCATGGAATGTGGGGAATCTGCTTAGAGAATGGAAACTGGATGGGAATATAGAGTGAAAGATATGAACTCTGCTGGAATGTTCTAATCAGGATTGTGGAATGGATTTATTATTATAATGTGTTCCCTTTCGTTTGAGATGAACGCATTTCCATAAGTGTCTGAGCCTGAAACGAGGAGCCGGAGGTCAGGGTGTTTGAGAGAGGCAGCGGTTAAATTCCTGACTTGATGAGAGGCAATAAAGTGCATTAATGGATGGGTTGATATGATGGCTTCAGCCATGCCAGTATTGAACTAGACTGAATGTATAGAGTTCAACATGTAACCTTTTTGATTAAACTGAGTTTAGAAACTTTAAGTAATTTCATGCTGACTAATTATATACCACACAGAGTGAGAGAAATTCAGACGGATGGAGAGACAACCACAAACAACGCAGCACATAGTGATATGCTTCACTCTAGATCTTTCCAAAATCTCCCTCCAGCTTGCGAAGATTTATATCTCTGGCTTGTTTATTGCATCAAATTGCACAAACCGCAATTGCTTAGGTTTTTTTGGAAGTGCAATTATCTCGAATAGTTCTTCGCTTCCAAACGTACTGATTTTGGTTCAGTGCCACAAACCGCAACGTAAAAGAGTGGGGGGCTCACTGGTATTCTATCCTTTGGTGGAGTTTCTTGGAATTCTGTGTGAGGTTAAGTGGGAAATATTGCATTAGCTGGGTGTTGAATGAAGGCTGCAACCATGTATTCAGTGTAGTGCTTGTAGCACAAAGCACAAATCATTTAGTGCTAATACATTTAGCATGTCCACAAGGAAATGTTTTCATCAGATTGCCATATTTTGACAATTTCTTGCTGCTTAAATTAGTTTTAGTGGATTGTCTGTCGTTCCTTTATGTTGTCTGATGATGAAAAGCAGCTCAAATTTGTCCATACCACATGGAGGTACAGTGCTGTGCTAAAGTCTTACTCCACCATTAGATTTGTTGTTTTAGCGCTGGTTGACGATTGGACCCAAAAATTTCTTGGCTGCTATCCTTCCAAAAAGACCATTTCTGATCAAGCTTACTACATACACATTTCCTGTATTTTCTGGTTGTATTCTAATAAAGAGACATAAGTAAAAATAATAAACTTAAAATAATAAGACATAAGAGAAATAAGTATATATGGTCATTCTACTATTGCAAAAACAATGATACATCTAATCTAATGGTGGCCCAAGACTTTTGCCCAGTACTGTATGTAATCATGTTTGCAGTTAAATCTGCTTGGGTGGATTTGTAAAGAAGGACAACTTAAGCCTTTATAATATCTAAACATAGAACTGCCATTGGCTGGTTGGGTATGCAAAGCAAAACCATCAGTGACCTACAAGAAACAAGTGTAGTTGTACTGTGTTGCTTGGGCAAACATGGTCAGCATACACGAGTCATCAGAATAAAATCTTGCCTGTGATATAGTTAGGGAAGTCATCTGAAGTATTTAACACAACTCTTGGATAAGCCAGAGCCATTCTAAAATCTCATTTCATGATCTAATTAAACAAAGGTTGAAGTATGTTTGGACGTTTAGAGAAACAAAAGGAGCATTTGGGGTTATGTGGCAGCTCTAGAATTGTAGTTCGAATGGAGGGATAAATGGATTCGAGAACATTAGTGAGCAGGTTCTATTCTGAAGCTCAAAGGGAGATCAATTTGTTCATATTAGACTGTAAGAGCCAGCTCCTGGAAACAGCAGTTCCTGAGGGCATGGGTTCAGATCTTGGGTGGGGCGTTTGTGGAACACTACGACAGTCTGACATTTCCATGGAGAACCTCTGTTTGCACCCAGTGTATGTTGTGTGTTGATATAGCGATGTGTTGATTTACTTGAACTGTCAAAAGGCAGTTGTGAAGAGAACAGTGTGGTATCAGCTTTTGTGCTCCAACTCCAAATCGGTAAAAGCTGGGACTGTATGGAACATAAAATAATAAATAAAAAAATGCATTCCCTACCTTAACTTTGACTTTCATTTCATTGCAGACAGTGTCAGCCCAAGATGTTTCATGTTTTGTCTGGTTAACTTCATTTGATATATTATTAAACAATATATTAATAAACATTTCAGGCCTGCACCCAAATATGTGATGGGGACAATTATGGGCTAGTAATGAGGTAAAAAAACTAAATAATGATGCGATTTCAAACAGGTGATGTCAAGCAGTATCAAATGATCAAATGGTCTTTGAGGAGCAAATGAAATGTTGAGAATTGACCTGAATAAAACAGAAAATCTTGGATTTATATTGTCTGCAATGAAAAAGTCAATTAAGAAAATAAGTAAATGTAAGAAACACTTTTTTTTTTTTTATTCACACTTTCCCTACTGTCACAACTTTTTCTGAAATTTTTATTTTTTATTTTTGGGTTGTACATTCAGTATCGGTTCTGCGTATGATTCCATGTCATTTTTGGAGCATCATAATATTGTGAAAAGTCTTCATGAAGAATGTGGGTGCACTCTACTTGCATCTAGCCACTGGCTGAACCCTAAGGGGATGTGGAAAGATTTCCCAGCATGCCTCCTGGCTGCAGGCCCTGGCTGTTCCATTAGGGTGTCGTTGGCAGAAACAAATCCTAAAACTGAAGAATAGAGGGCTATTATTATTTCTTTTAATCTATTGAAAGTGAAGTGCTCCACACAATCATAACCTCCTCCTGGGAAGCTGTTTATTAATAATGGAGGCAAACTATACAGTGACACACTGAGGCCTTAGTCATTTTTCATTGGCCCTGCATCCCTTCATTAACCAGAAATGCTGCACTTAGGTTGGGGGGAGCTGGAGCTGGATCAGTGTGAATTTATATACCTTTTATATACATTTACATACTCAAAAGTTTGTGGACACCCAACTTTTAGTGTGAGTACTGACTTTGTGTTTTGATTTTACACCAGCTTTCACTTAGGCTTTCCACTAGGTTTCGGAAAATAACTGAGAGGTTAGGTAATGACCCTGAATCCCATTTGGTCTTCCAGTTCATCCCAAAGGTGTCAGATGGTCAGACTCTGCTTGAAGAACAAGCCAGCCTAGTTCTTCATCAAAGTTGGCAAACCATTTCTTTATGGACTTTCCATTTCGAAGGCAGGACAGAAAGTTGATGAACTGACTTGTAGATGAGGTGAAAACCCATAAGTTTCATACTGAGACCCATTAAAGCCCATTCTGCTGTCTCTGTTTATCTATGACACTTGATATTATGAACTTATTAGCATTGAGTGTGGCAGAGATCACTTCTTAGAAGTGGCGTCTACATACTTTAGTTCACATGGTGTAGCTGTTGGAGAAGGACTGGCTGTATTTGATTCAGCAGATCAGTTGACTATGACACTATCTTGTTATATTATACTTTTAAGCCCTGTTGGATGGTACTAGTATTAAACCATGCCATCTGTGTTAATATTTGCATCTCTGCAGTGTGTAAACCTCCATATGTCGACCCGCAGATTTATTTGAATATAAACCAGCACATCTGAAAGTACAGTATGATATATGGTTACATTATTGGGTCATGAGTTCATCTGTAGAACACTTTAAGCTGTGATACTGTATCATATGCCAAAAGTGTACACCTGTATACCATATTTTAATAGATGTTAAAATGCGGGTTCACACTCTCTGTCTCTTTATCTTCCAATTAGCTTCCTGAGAAAAGTAGTATGGAGTTGAGGTGATGTGATTACTTAATAACATTGACCAGGTAGTACCTGATTTGTGGGGTCCTGACCATTAGAGAACAGGGTACAGGGAACTAATGTATATAGTTCATGGACAGATGTCTTGAACTGATGTTTGTTGGGCGACCACTCCTGGGGAGGGTAACAATGGTCTTGAATTTCCTCCATTTGTACACAATCTGTCTAACTGTGGATTGGTGGAGTCCAAACTCTTTAGTGATGGTTTTGTAACCTTTTCCAGCCTGATGTGCATCAGCAACTCTTTTTCTGAGCTCCTCAGAAATCTTTTGTTCGTGCCATGATGCACTTCCACAAACGTATTGTGAAGAGCAGACTGATAGATCCCTGTTCTTTAAATAAAACAGGGTGCCCACTCACACCTGATTGGCATCCCATGGATTGAAAACACCTGACTCTAATTTCACCTTCAAATTAACTACTAATCCTAGAGGTTCACATACTTTTGCCACTCACTAATATGTAATATTGGATCATTTTCTTCAAATAAATGACCAAGTATAATATTTTTGTCTCATTTGTTTAACTGGGTTCTCTTTATCTACTTTTAAGACTTGTTTAAAATCTGTTGTGTTTTAAGCTCATTTATGCAGAAATAATCAAAAATTCTAAAGGGTTCACCAACTTTCAAGCACCACTGTACACTAACCCACTAATAGTGGTGATCTGGGGTTAAGTTCCTTTGCGTGCCTTTGGCTGGGTCTGCATCACGATTGATTGTGATCATGACATTAGAGTGAAAATTAAATAATACATTACATGTAGAGCTGGGAAGACTGGCGTTTTAAAATAAATGCCTACAAATGTTTCTGTTTTCAGTTTGTGAGTTGTAATGGCCCATCTTGCTCACGTAGTTCACACATGGAGCTTTAAAGAGATGAATAACAGTCCAGAAAAGTCTTTAAAGGAGAACGGTCAGAATCGATCTAATGAATCACATTGCACGTTGGTTTTCTGTTTTACGGAAGGAACATGGTGGTTTTTTGTAAACATGGCTGTTGGATTATAGAGGAGTGAGGATAGAAGCATGGAAGATGGAAGCCTGTTTATCTGCTGAGTGCTGTATATGAGCAGAACCTTCCCTCCTACAGCTCTTAGATGATACTCTTCGAAGATAAAGACTCACATTCATGCAGGGCTGGTGTTCACACTGTACGCTCTGACATTGACCTCTTTCTTTGAAGCACCTTTTTCAGGCCTAAGTGGTTTTGAAGGCTGGGGGGAGTTTCACAATGACTGAGTGTTGTGCAGTTGTTGGTGCTTTTAGATTTATAAAGTTTCCCAATTTTTTCCTTATAATTTCACTGTACTAACTTGATTTCTGTTCTGCATCTAATGTATTCCAGTTACCGTATGTTCAATAGACAGGTGGTATTTGCCTCAAATTGTAATATATTCTCTGTTCTAATTGTATTATATTTTAGTAATAGTTTAATTGGTAGATACAGTACTGTGCAAAAGTCTTAGGCCAGCATTAGATTAGATATAGCATTGTTTTAACAATGGTATAATGGCCATATATAATTATTTCTCAGTCTTTTATTAGAATACAAGCAGAAACTACAGGAAATTTGTATGCAGTATTAAAAAAAAAAAAAACAAATCAGAAAAAAAGTTTCTACAGGCTACAGTGGGAAGTATTTAGTGTGATCTTTCCTTCCACTTGAGCAATAGCAGCATCTGGCAGCTTCATCTGGATGCCAAGTTGACCCTTCTGCAGTTTGAAGAAAGCTTGATCAGGAATGGTCTTTTTGGAGGGTTAACAGCCAAAAAAACACATATTTGCAAGGGGAACAGGGTGATAAGGTTAAGATGTGCTAAAACTCACAAACATTGAAATGAAGATCAGTGGGAAAGAGGATTATGGAGTAACAACTCCAAGTTTGAGTTTGGATCTAATCATTAACAATGTTATACAGTATATGGTTTTGGTCAAATCTAATTGCAGCCTACGACTTTTGCACAGTACTGTATATCGTGTGTGTGCATGTGTACTATAAATATACAAAAAATATACATTCTTTACTATTTAGACCCCTATTTCCCTGATCTTAGGAGGTACAATCCAAACAATTTTGGGTTAATGTCTTTGTTCAAGAGGCCAACAATGGCAGCTTGGCAGGACTGACTTTTGGGAACTTAGGACCTTCTGGTCAAAAGTTCAGTATCACAGTCCACTCTTTTAAAGATATTAAAACTTAAAACTTCCCCTTTTCCTGTAGTTATGTAATAATTTATGGTATTCTACTTCCTTAGGCTCCAAAAAGGATTCTGTTTTTCAGTCATTCATAATAAGATTTTTAATTTTTAATCATAACAACATTTTTAATTCTGCAGTAACTAACATGATGGATTTGGTAACTGTAGTACAATTAATAGGAAAGGTCTGTAATTACAAGAGTGAGGAATGTATAAATGAACCCCCCAGGGGTTAAGGTGAACAATAAATTGTGCGTTAAGGAGCTAAAGATGTCAGTAGTATTATAGTTGCAGTAAGCACCTTTAATCGTATGAATTGTACCACAAAACTTACCAGTGGGTTTCCACAAAACATCCATAATCATTACATAAGTCACCTGGGGGCACAAAGTTCTGCTTAGAAGACCAGAACACATGATTTAGTCATCTAATACCATGTAGTGAACTTTACATTGCAAATAGAGTTAACCTCATTCTTACAGAGCATATTTACCACGTTTTATGCACCTTTGTTTGTCGAGGAGGTTTATTAATCATTTATAAAGCTAATATGAAACTGAGTTTAAAATACACTGAGACGTATTATATAAAAGCCTGATGAAATGCGGGTTAATCCTTGAATGAAAAGCACATTTCTCAAGACATTAGTCATTGTGACAAACAGGATGAGGGCTGAATGTGAAAGTAATGTCTAACCTGAGAAGGTAGTTTACTTTCACTCTCTGTCAATATCACAATATCAGTGTCAGCTGGAGTCCATGGGGATTTTTGGTGGTTTATACTCAGTGCCCCATGTGTGTTTGCATCTTGCTGTCATTAAAAATACCAGGACCTAGGAGTTAGTATCCAACCCCAAATCAGACAAAGTTGGGACAGTATGGAAAATGCAGAATGAACAAACAAACAAAAAAGGAATGTCACTTACTTTAGACAGTGTGAATCCTAGAGATTTCATGTTTTTTTCCAGTCAACTTAATTTAATTTGTTAATAAAAGAAGGTTGGGTGGGGGCAATTTAGGCTAGTAATATGGTAAAAAAAAAAAAAAATGTGATTTCAAACAGGTGCTGTCAAAAGGTGATTTGTACTCATGATTTGGTACAAAAGCAGCATCCACGAAAGGCTGCAATGGGCAGAGGATCTCTAGTTTGTCAACAAATGCATAAGAAAATTATTGAAATATTTAAAAACAATGTACCTCAAAGAAACATTGGAAGGGATTTGCATATTTCTTCCTCTAGAGTGCAAAATACCTTTAAATTATTCAATTAATCTGGAGAAATTTCAGTGCCTAAAGGGCAAGGGCACAAGCCTAAACTGAACACCCATGATCTCCGATCCCTCGGACGGCCCTGCATCAAGAACTGTCATTCAACAACAGCTTATAGAACTATGTGGGCAAGAGATTTCTTTTGCAAACGTGTTCTTGGGAAGCATTCTTTTTTTCCAAACACGACGAGTTGAGTTTTTACCAAAAAGTTCTATTTTGGTTTCATCTGACCACATGATATTCTCCCAGTCCTCTTCTGGATCATCCATATGCCCTCTGGCAAACTTCAAACTGGCCTGGACATGTACTGGCTTAAGCAGGGGGCACGCCTGGCACTGCAGGATCTGAGTCCTTCTCAGCATAGTGTTACTGATGGTAGCCTTTGTTACTTTGGTCCCAGTTCTCTGCAGGTCATTCATCAGGTCCGTCTATGTAGTTTTGGGATTTTTTTCTCACCATTCTCATGATTCACTCCAACCTGCTTGCCTATTGTAGATTCACAGCTTCCCAGCCTAGTGCAGGTCTACAATTTTCTTCCTTCGACAGCTCTTTGGTCTTGGCCATGGTTGAGTTTGGAGTCTGACTGTTTGAGGCTGTGGACAGGTGTCTTTTATACAGATAACGAGGTCAAACAGGTGCCATTAATACAGGTAATGAGTGGAGGACAGAAGAGCTTCTTAAAGAAGAAGTTACAGGTCTGTGAGAGCCAGAGATCTTGCTTGTTTGTGGGTGGCCAAATACTTATTTTCCACCATGAGTTATAGTTAAATTCTATAAAAATCCTACTGTGTAATTTCCTGTTTTGTTTTTTTCTCATTTTGTCTCTCATAGTTGAAGTGTACCTATGATGAAATTACAGATCTCTCTCATCTTTCTAAGTAGGAGAACTTGCACAGTCTTTTTCTTTTTTTTTTTTTTTTTGCATTTCCATACTTTCCCAACCTCTTCTGATTTGGGGTTGTAATTCTACTAGTCATCCTGCCATCATATTGTAGTTAATAGTAAAATACTTGGCCTCATTTAATCCTATAGATTTTGAAAGGATTTCACTTGCTGTCTTACTAATACACTGCCTTTTCTTGTTTTGTAAAAAGGTTCTATGTACGGTATTTAGAATGTTGTTCCTCTAGTCAAAGTCATCACTCAAGCACAGTTTGGTAGAATGAAGTGACTGCTTCAGTACGTTTCAAATAAAATGAAAGAGAAAGAATGTAAATCATAATCCACAGTTATGATTACTGTTTCATTTGAATTTAACTGTATAAAAAGCCTTACACTTGGAAAGGTCATGTATAAGAATTCTTTTTTTAGTTATTTATTTTTTTTTACTTTTACTTACTATTTTTACTTTTCCACGACACAAAGCTTGCCTTGACCCTATATGATTCTGCTGGTGATTGCTTTATATGTGGCTGTATTTCAGCTTGTTGCCATTTATTACCTTTATTTGTGAATCATTCCAATCTCCAGTCAGATTTTGCACAAGACCAAAGGTGGGATTTGAACCCTGGATCTTCTGATCCATAGTCCAGTATCTTAACTGCTAGGCTACCACAGTCCCACATGTGGAACTCCTCCCACATGTGGGTACCACATGTTAAACTCCAAGCAATTGTGGGTTAAGGGACTTGCTCAAGGATGCAATAGTGGCAGCTTGGCAGAGGTGGGGTTTGAACCCTAGGGGACTATGGCCCAGAAGGTACTTCAGTACCTTGACCGCTAGGCTTCCACAGACCCACAGTCTTCTGATTGTCTTCTTATTTCAGTTTCTTCCACTTTCACGTCTTATTGTCTGTGGTGCTAGTATTTCAAATTAACAGCCTCAAAAGGGGTTCATTTCTCTTTTCTTATGGCATATCTAGTTTTGCACTCAGGAATTACTGTGTCTCATCCCAATAAACTGCACTTTAAGTATGCAATGTACTTGGCCCAGCCACTACCTAAGTTGGGTTTCTCCCAGTGACTGGTTTCCTCCAGGAACTCCGGCTTTCTCTCACATTCCAAAGGCAAGTATTAAGTCTGTTGGCACTTCTAAAGTGTCCCAGTATGTGTAATTGAGTGATCTTCCAGTTAGGCCTAAGCCTCCCACAACTGAACTGAATTGGATTATGTGGGTATGGAAAGTGCGTGACTGAGTTAAGGGCTAAGAGCCTTGCTCAGAAGCCCAACAGTGGCAGCTTGGCAGAACCAGGATTTTGCCAATGTTGAGTCTGTGATTCACTGGGTTCTCTCTCCACCAAATTAACAGAGCTAACCAACATTTCAATCAGTGAGAGACTCAATGAATTGAGTAAAGAGCATTGGTGTAAATAGGAACCAGACTATTTGCATGGCATTACGGGAACACTATGGATCATCCGGGCATGTGTCCAGCACAACGGCTCACTTTTCGGTGGCCTGGATGAGGATTAGTTTCCACCCACAACCTCAAGCACATTTACATCCAATATACAGAGTGTATTACTTGTTTACACAACAGTGTCTCCCTCTCTCTCACGCTCCCTCTCGTTCTCGAACCCAGACTCCTCCTCTAAACCATCAACACACACACATCCTCACTTTTACACCCCTCCTCTGCTTGCCTTAGTCACTGCACACTGAAGCCCTGCTTTGCTTGTGGCGTTTCTCGGGAATCTGTGATGACAGCACTTTCGCTCCAGACAGAAAGTGCGACCGAGCAGGAAATACTGGAGTTTGTCCAACTGGATGATTCACCAAATTAAAGATGACCCCCACCACTGGACTATATGGCACACTTTAAACTGGAATTAAGGTGAGATTACCAGATTTGGATGAAACTTCCTTATTTGAGGACCCAGATAGGACTGACTTGTCAGAACAGGTGGTAAGAAGTTAAGCTAGAAAGTATCATGTGGGTTCAGTGTCTGCATTTTGAAAGCCGGAGCAGCTTTTACTTGCATGCATAAATACACATAGATCTGGATCTTATGTGCACCTTCAAAAGTAAAGCTTATAATAAGAAGTTTTAGGTATTGTATAATCAGGACTATTGTGGTGAAAATAGTTGTAAACCTGCACATGATGAAACTGATGTCACATCAACCAACATTGCACAACAGTCAAAACCACAATACGTTTTAATGAATTTAAGGCTTGATAAAGACAGTTCATACAGGCTTTAGCAAAAGTTTCATTGCTTTTTAAAAGTAAAATGGTGCCACCACAATTTTAATGAACCCTTACCAAATCAATTAGATTCTTAGACCTTACAAAAAGATTGCTCAGGGTTGCCAATGTGTTTTAAAATGTATAAATTAACCAGGAGTGCCCAAACCTTTGCAGAAAGAAAATAAACAATATACTTTAACAACTATGCTTGTCGTTTTTTAATCATAGATTATAAGATTAATGTCAATCTTGGACAAGACATGTATACAAATATATACTACATGTAATTTAATACTGTTTTTGATAAATGTTTAATAGTTTGAAAATAATACTGTACTGATAAATTACATTAATGAATGATAAGTATGTTCGTAATGAATAGTACTGGATGGTACATGGATATAGTGTGCAAATATTTAGACAACCTTGATTTACTAAATACAAACACAGGGTGTTTTAAAATAATTATGTTGGAATGACAAAACTTTGGCCACCTTTCCAGATTGTCTATTATCTTTTGTTTGTAAGGCTCAGCCATTTAGTGACTTGTAAATATATCATTTTGCAGAACTATGTTTGTATGGGTGTGCTACACCCTTCATTTAGAAGATTTTATCAGGAGTAGCCAAACCTTTGAATAAGACTATATACAAATGCAAATCATTATGATGCTGGTTATTTTGTGCCCGATATTTCTTACCTGATCAATATTGCAGTGGTAATAAATGCATCATCGATGCTTGTGTATGTCAAGAGTCACACTAGAGTCATGGGTAGAAGATTGTAAGAAATGCAACATCACCGTAACAAACTTCATTAAGCATTATGGTGAGTATAAAGCTACACTGATGCATTCCGATGTAGAATAAAACGAGTATAAATCATAATATAAGTAACGATATCTCTTTAAAATGAGATTCGTGTGCAGCTTCACAGTGTGGCTTCCTCAGTTTGGCTGATCTTTCCTTCCCTTTTCTATACCCATGAATAAGGAGGCCCTCATTCATACCGGATTTAGAGGGACTGCAGTAGAAGAGGTGATCTGACTTTGTCTAATCAGTCTTAAACCACTGTTTCCTATAGACAAGGAACTTAATTCAGGAGAGAATGCTTGCATAAAGACAATGCTTAAATAAGCTTTAGTTTCATGAAAAGTGCAAAGTCACCAAATTTGTCTCTGACTAACAGTAATCCCCAAGTTTGGATTGTTTAAGATACACAAGGAGAAAGTTCAGTGTGCTGACCTTGCTTCTGGCCTTGTTGCTTATCTACTTTTGAAGGTCGAAGCCCCGAGGTGCGTGTTATCCTCTCAGTTCCATGTGACTTTGTGTACATGGGGATGTGTGTATATGTTTGATAAGAACTGGCTAAAGCAAACATTGCCAAATGGGCTTTTCTCACATTAGCCACAGAATGTACAGGTAGAAAAATCATAATCATGGATTAAATAAGTACTTTTTCCACCTTCAGTCTGTGGATGCCAGAGAGAGTTACCTTTCAAACCTTGATTCTGTGGGTGCATTCAAACTGGCGACCCATTTAAAGCATGTCTGAATTATTTCACCTGACGTTAAAAGGGAATGCATTTGAATTCTACTTTAATGATTGTCAAATGTTTCGAATCTTCACTATTTGTATCAACCTTACCTGATTTCCAGTGGATGCTTTGAAGGACACATTTAATATGTGCATCCTGAACCTCCAGCTTCCTGCTGAGATTCTGCTAGTTTTTAATTCAAAATGGTTTCATGACTGCAGGGAAAGTCCAACCACCTCGTCCTTTATGATGTTTAGGTCGGTGATACATGTCAAATTATCATCCTCATGAGTACCAAGACCCAGGATTTCCTAGCAGAGCACTCCACAGATCATCTTTCTCCACCCACTTCTCATCTACCGAAACTTAAACTTGGACTCATTGGACGAGGCAACCTTCTGTGCAGTTCTGACACTCGTGTTCCCATTGAAGGCCCTTTCTATGGTGGCCAGGGCTTAGCATGGAGAGCACTTCCACCAATCTGTGGCTAGGCAGCCCCATAATCAGCAGGGGATGCAGCACTGTGTACTGTGACACATTGCTCCCATAACCAACATGAAACATTTCTGTGACTTGTAACACAGTAGCTCTGCTGGCTTTTTGGACCAGACAGAATAGGATTCGTTGCCCTTGCACGTTGATGAGTATTGTTGTTTGTCTCTCTTTGGGCCACTATCATTAGGTACTCAGCACTACTGACTGGAAGCACCCCACAAGCGTTGTCATGTCAGATATAGTCTCAAAGCAGCTTTACAATTTTAGATTATCTTCTAATATCTAATCCCAAATTGAGCAAGCATAGGGCGGCAGTGGCAAGGAAAAACTCCCTAAACGTTATAAGGAAGAAACCTTGGGAGGACCTAGACAATGAGTGCATTTACTACCAGTAACCTGATTATAATGGGTGTTTTCATACTACACATGTGCATGAGCCTTCCACCATGGTTGCCAGATTCGCATATTCTACAGACTGTGCTGTATTTGGTTTCTTTTCCAATGACTTTACCGGGGTTTTTTCTCGCTGGATCTGGCAACCCCGGAAGTAAACGAGCCATGGAATTAAAGGCAGCAAAAGGGCTGTCGAACGCTTTGTGGAGGCTCTGAAACGCAGTAAATACTCGAGAAAATGAATAATTTGATTATTTAATATTAAAGTTTGACGTATATGTCACATATTTCTGTGAGATAATGTAAATCCGAGTCATGTAAACCCGTAACTTTCCCATTAGTCAAGTGCATGTATACTCGTTGATCAGATTACTGACAAAATCTGATTTTCTGCAGTTATCGGATTATTAAGTGCATGTAAACAATGTTGTCTAGGACTCCATTGTGTCTAACCCAGTCATCTACGCAAAATAATGTGTCCTTTCTTAAAGTGGCTTAGGTCTTTACTACTGAGAAATTTTCCCACATCCAACACATCGACTATGAAACTGTTCACTTACCATTTAATACATCTCTGCATTTAGTATACTTGTCCATTTGTAACAAGATGATTGTTATTTCTTAAGATAATGTTGATGAAGACTGATCAGTGTTTTAACATAT
This sequence comes from Ancistrus triradiatus, assembly GCA_025084515.1. Taxonomy (NCBI): domain Eukaryota; kingdom Metazoa; phylum Chordata; class Actinopteri; order Siluriformes; family Loricariidae; genus Ancistrus; species Ancistrus triradiatus. The sequence goes on from JAJAGP010000222.1 coordinate 118,023, forward strand.
GTATACACCTTCTGATTAAATAACATCGTTTTTGATAAATGCTGAATATAATTATATGAACTTTAAACGAATAGAATAGTTGACCTTCCTGGCTGGATCACCAGTTTTTGCATGCATTTAAACATACAGCTCTGGAAATAATTAAGAGACTACTGCCAAATTATCAGGTCCTCTGATTTTAAAAATGGAACATTTTTGTTTTATTCTACAAAATACTGACAAGTGCTTTTATTTGCTGTAAATGACAACTGGTCAAAAATAACAAAAGATGCACTGTTTTCAGATCTCACTTAATAAGAATCAATAACACAAAGTTTATATTCATTAAAAAAGTTCAGAAATCAATATTTCAATCACAGCTTTCATGTGCCTTGTACTTTTCCTCAATAAATAAGATTCAGGTGATCACCTTAAGTTCCTCATGAAGTAGAATGAGGTGTGACTTCAGCAGATACTGGAACGGAATTGCTGCCGTCCATGTAAATATGTTGATTTTAAGAAAATCTGAATTGGTCTCTTTATTTTTTCCAGCTGTATAGCTACGCTGTTTTGAGGGGCACCAGTTAAAAGTTAGGAACATTTAAGGTTAGGCTAAGAGGCAGGAAGAACTGTCCAACATTTTCTTACAACATATAGCTGAAAGGTAAATCATTCATTCATGCATTCTCAGGATTTGCTATGTGGCTTTATGCTTTACTGGTTTGACTGTTACCTATAGTTTTAAAATTAAACTTTCCATGTAGGCTTTATCCGACCAGCTACAAAAGCACAAATTGCAGGATGACTGCATATCTTTGTAGTTGTATAACAAACAAGTCCGTTCAACCTAAGGCATCAACAACTAATTACCGTGTGCCACTATTTTACTCTGTCATCCCCTTGAGGAAAAGCATCCTCCCATTTGACACCTCCCACAGTTGTTCAGTTGATGCACCTCAGCCAAGGTGTCAGAATGGAATGCTCCTTTATTTCCTATCAATGTAGGTCCTCCTGTGGATGTGTGTATGTGTTTTGTTGGAGGGTTTAGCTTTAATGAGGGGGTTAGTCAGCCTGCTAACTACAGCTTGGCCAGAGCTGTTTAGCTGTACTGATGAATGGACAGACGCATTGTAAATCAGCCGGTGGGGGAAGAGGCTCTGGATTCCTCACACGGCTGATGTCACTGCCGTTGTGCCTGAAACAGATCCAGACTTGAACACCTCGACTGCAGACAGATGTTCAGCCTCAGAGATCTTCTCTTCCCCCGCTCTGATATTTCCCCTCTGCAGCTTTCACGCATTGTTGGTAAACTATACGAACATAAAACTCAAATTTCTTGAAGGGGGGGACAACTTTTATCCAGATCTAACACAGCAGAAAGTTTCCTACATTGTGTAGTGGTTAATTCAATTCTGCTTATTCCCTCAGCATGTCATTTTCCATGTATACATTTACTCCTAATATCAAGCAAGTCTAACCCCATTAGCTTCCCTCTGATTTAGAGTCGTCCCTAATACAGCTAGGAATAAAAAATAAGGTTTTGGATGGTTTGAAAAAGTAAAGTAAATGATGAACTCTTTGTAAAATACTTTTGTTAAAATTTTAAATCCTCTCTCTAACCAAGTCCCAGTTCTGGTTATTCCAAACTTCTTCCATTTAGGAATTATGGAGGGCATTGTACCCTTGGGAACTTTCAGTGCAGCAGATGTTTTTTTGTAGCCTTCTCCAGATCTGTGGCATCCTGTCTCTGAGCTTTACAGGCTGTTTTTCCTCCTCATGGCTTGGTTTTTGCTCTGATATTCATTGTTAGCTGTGAGACCTTATATAGACAGGGGTGCTTCTTTCCAAATCATGTCCAATCAGCTGAATTTACAACAGGTGGATCCCAATCAAGGTGTAGAAACATCTCAAAGATGGTCATGGGAGATCAAATGGGAAGCCGCCAGAGCTAAATTTAAAGGGTCATAGCAAGTAGCAAATTACAGACAGAATATTTTTCCCCTTTAACTCTTTTTTTATTTTTGCTTTGTTTATTGCAGGTAAAACCGTGACAACTCTGACACTTCTGCATTGTAACGTCTCTGTAACGTCCCAGCATCGTCCCGATGTTTAAACATGGTAAATACAACAGGACCTGGCTTTCGACTAAGATTTTTCCGGATATACCCTGTGACTAGTGAACTATAGAAAGAGTCATGGAGGCTCTATCGGTGGTCTTGCCTAATGGACAACCAACCTCACCAATCCCACTCACCCCCAAAATGACCTTTTCAGTGCAGAAGCCTGGGATGGACACACCTAGAGAAGGCCGTGAGCCGCTGAGGAAGGCTGATGTTGATTCAGTGTCTGACTATCAAGAAAATGCAGGGAATGGTCTGGAGGATTGTGGCAAGGAATGTTTCAGCCAACCCACAGAATCGTGTTGCTCAATGGTATTAAAGGAAAACTGTGGAGATATTTATCATCTACAACCACGACAGGTCTGGGCTTCACGAGATAACATCAGTCCGGGCCTTGCTACAAATCGTACCTTTCAAACAAAGGGATATATCAGTGAAAGCAGAACTACTTTGACTGAGAGTACGTTTGAGACTGTGGAACGTAACAACGGTCAGGATGTTAACAGTTTTTATCATGGATTTGAATTGGCATGTCCATCGCAAGAGGACAACCAGGTTCTGTTAGCCTCCAACAACCTTTGCCCTGGTTCCGCTTCAGCGATCAGCTCCCACTTAGATTACACTTGCCCTCTCCATGTACCTCTTCCAGTTTGTGTATCTGAGCAACCCCTGTCTTATCGTTGCCAAACCAGTAGAGGAGCAGAACGCCCCCGAATCATCAAGCACAAGCCCAGTGCCATCACCTTTTCAGACTATAACTGCGTTTCAGGTCTTGACCAGGGTGTCCACAAGAGCTCTTATTTTGGAGAGTCATCCTCTGAAGAGGACGATGATGAGGTTATCTTTGTGAAGATGATGCGGTGCAGGGAGATCCTACCTATTTGTAGACATAAAAGAGCTGCACGGAGGAGAGGAACAACAGGAAACGGAGAGGATAATTGTGAGATGGACTACTCCTTACATCCCCATAGTGCCAGGCAGAACAGTTCCACTGGCACCACTGACTATGAGGCGGATAAAGAGACCAGCAGCCGAGAGGTAAGCTGACTTATTGGCAGTGCTGTTGGTTGAACTTGTTAGGGAAGCATTAATACTTAGAAGCAGGCTGTGTTATAAGAGCCAAACCATTACATACCTACATAGCCTAGATGTGGCAGTTTCCTAATGAGAAACAGTAATAGTTAGCCATTAGCAGTGCTCTCAACCCATTTGTCAGTTCCTTTAATTTTAAGGAACTGGAATACTGGGTTCTGGACTACTAATCACAAGGTTATCAGCTCAAATCCTAGCTCAACTAAACTGCAAGCAATGCCCTTACCCTGCTATACAGTAATATATTTTAAAGGCTACAATGGTTTTATGGTGATAAAGTCATGACTCCAATCAGCTGACGTCACCAATTTGTTTTTCCATGCGAGTATAGTGTTGCTAACTCAGTTTAAGTAATGTAACTTGATTTTGTGGGTCATTTGTGGTCATTACTGTATTCTCCAGCAATATCCAGCCCAAGTACTGACAACTGTTGAACTGTTGAAAGTTGCTGTTGAACTGGCTGGTGATTTGCTGGGTGTTTTTTGAGCTGAATTCGAAGCTCGTGCTGAAGAGCTTCTTCTGTAAATCTCATATTGTTTGTTGAGTTTGTGGTGCCAGTTGCTGCTAATGTGAGTGATTCCACAACAGTAGAACAGCGATCGTGGCACAGTTGGATTCCAGTGGTACTGGTGATGAGTTACTTTGAAAATCTTTGATTATTTCACTGCCTTTAGATATCAGCTCCCCGGACAAAAAATTAGTTACCTTGCATGTTTAAGGTGGTAGTAACTTCAGGCATTGCCCAAGGATGATGTGCGATGGGATTCATGGATTGAGAACAGGAAATCGTGGCCAGAACAAGGAGCTCTGGTTTGTTTCATGACTTGTGAATAAAAATCACTTCATTTCCAGGCAAGAATTGCTTCTAGAAGTCAACGCAGGTTGTTCACAACCAATTTCTGAAAGAACATTCAGCAAGGAACTGCATACCACGAACATATGGAGCAGAGTGGCGCTCACTTCTGCTCAGTCGCATGATTACAATGGGTGAAAAGACACCAAAATTGAACTGTTCATGACTGGAAATGTTATTTGGTCAGATGAATCTCATATCCACCTGCATGTGAATGATACTTGTTTATTAAAGACCTCAGGAAGCCTTCAATGACGACGCAAGGTGTGATTCAACCTGGAGGAGGTTCTGTGATGTTCTGGGGGTGTTTTAATTATGCGAAAATGGGTCCTTTGGCTGAGATAACAGTAAATTTGAGTCACAATGCATACAGTGAGCTGCTGGACAACCAGGTTTTGTCTTTGCTCATTATCTTACTGAGAAATATAACATTCCTGTCCCTTCCAAGATGATAAGTCTCATGTTCGCAGGGCTGCAAATGTGATTGATTGTCATGATGAACATTCAGGAGAAGTCACACATCTGGACTAACAACAGTTACTTCTTCTTGAGAATGACTTGCACAACTTATCGAAGGTTTTTTCTGCACAAACTCACTGTCAATCTGTAAAGAGAGCATCGGTCCAATTCTGGTTAAAAGCTAACTATAAGCTACTGACAGAATTGCCACTTTACCCTCTGTTTTAATTGAATTGAAGATGTGTTACTCTGTCAAACCAGAATGCTATATTTAGCACTAAACTTCACCTTTCATCCAATTTATCTCGCATAACAATTAGAAAGATAGCAAGTAGCATGTGAGGTCAGCCAAAATGAACTCACATGCTCTCCATTTTTATCTCAAGGTGATGTCTGTAGGCTATTTTAGGCTTACCAAAAGAAAATACACAAATCACTTCACTGCCTTTCAGTTCGGTTGCCCAGAATAAATTATTCAGTGATACCATTCTGCCTGTGTGGACTCCAGGTTTAAACAAACATTTACAAGCATGTGAGTACTTACTCTTTAATAAAGGAACACTCTTAAAAACGGTTAAATTCTTGCTATTGCTTTTTAACTCCTGTTTATTTGGTCAATTTTGGCTAATATGTTTCTGTTGTAGCCTTAGCAGCTCTGTGAGTAGAGCCAGCCAGCAGTGTCAGAGGGTCTGGGTTCAAGCCCTGGTGGGATGTGAAGGTTGTGTTGTGTGTTTATAGAAAACGTTCAGCCACTGGGGGTGTACTCCTAGCGTTCTCCCAAGCTTAGATATACATTGGTGTGAAAAAGTGTCTGCCCCTTCCTGATTTTTTTCATGTTTGTCACACTCAAGTGTTTCGGAACATCAAACCAATTTAAATATTAGTCAAAGACAACACAAGTAAACACAAAGTGCGGTTTTTAAATGAAGGTGTTTATTATTAAGGGAGAAAAAATCCAAACCAACTTGGCTCTGTGTGAAAAAGTGATTGCCCCCTAAACCTAATAACTGGTTGGGCCACCCTTAGCAGCAACAACTGCAGCCAAGCATTTGCGATAACCTGCAATGAGTCTTTTACAGCGTTGTGGAGGAATTTTGGCCCTCATCTTTGCAGAAATGCTGTAATTCAGCCACACTGGAGGGTTTTCCAGCAGGAACGGCCTTTTTAAGGTCATGCCACAGCATCTCAGTAGGATTCAGGTCAGGACTTTGACTAGGCCACTCCAAAGTCTTCATTTTGTTTTTCTTCAGCCATTCAGAGCTGGACTTGCTGGTGTGTTTTGGATCATTGTCCTGCTGCAGAACCCAAGCTCATTTTAGCTTGAGCTCACGAACAGATGGCTGGACATTCTCCTTCAGGATTTTTTGGTAGACCGCAGAATTCATAGTTCCATTTATCACAGCAAGTCTTCCAGGTCCTGAAGCAGCCAAACAGCCCCAGACCATCACACTACCGCCACCATATGTTACTGCTGCTATAATGTTCTGTTTCTGAAATGCTGTGTTACTTTTACACCAGATGTAATGGGACACAAGCCTTCCAAAGAGTTCAACTTTTGTCTCATCAGTCCACAGAATGTTTTCCCAAAAGTATTGGGGATCATCAAGATGTAGTTCTGGAAACACTGAGACGAGCTTTAATGTTCTTTTTGCTCAGCAGTGGTTTTCGTCTTGGAACTCTGCCATGCAGGCCATTTTTGCCCAGTCTCTTTCTTATGGTGGAGGCATGAACACTGACCTTAACTGATTCAAGTGTGGCCTGCAGTTCTTTGGATGTTGTTGTGGGGTCTTTTGTGACGTCTTGGAAGAATTGTCGCTGCGCTGTTGGGGTAATTTTGGTCGGCCGGCCACTCCTGGGAAGGTTCACCACTGTTCCATGTCTTCTCCATTTGTGGATAATTGTTCCTGAATTTCTCTGGATCTCGGCATGATGTGTAGCTTTTAAGGATCTTTTGGTGTACTTCACTTAGTCAGGCAGGTATTTAAGTGATGTCCTGATTGAGCACAGGTGTGGCAATAATCAGGCCTGGGTGTGGCTAGAGACAGTGAACCACACAGGGCCATGTAGGTTTGGATTTTTTTCACCCTTAATAACAAACACCTTCATTTAAAAACTGCATTTTGTGTTTACTTGTGTTGTCTTTGACTAATGTTTAAATTTTATTTGATGTTCCGAAACACTTAAGTGTGACAAACATGCAAAAAAAAAAAAAGGAAATCAGGAAGGGGGCAAACATTTTTTTCACACCACTGTATGGGGAGGGCTGCATCAGGAATGACATCTGGCATAAAGCCTGTACCAAACCTACTGTGTGTTGATCTGCTGTGGTGACTCCTGCCAGGAACAGCCAAAAGGAAATCATCATCATCATCATCACTGTGGCTGTTATCTGACTGACGGAAGGCTTTATAACCAGTGTTCAGGTCAGACCTGACCAGCCTTAGCAAATGAATGGCATTAAAAGAATTCTGATAGATCTTGACTTTTTATGTCTTGCTGGTCAGATCTGATGGTCAGATTTAACTGGAAATTGAAAATGAATGGGATTAAATAGACGCGGAAATATTGTGGTAATGACTAGGAAAATGGCTGATTAAAAATACAACAGTTGGTGATAAGTGTTTTTAAAATGCATGTATGTGGGCAGTCCATCTAATATTTGAAGATAACTAGCCTGCATTGAGGGTGTAAGTAGACTCTGTCTCTAGGTCTGATCGATTCAGGATCCTGCCGCATGAGTTTTGACTTGAAGGATTAGATCTGTACAGGAAATATCCATACAAATGAAGAATAAATTTAAACTGAACCCTTAAGATCCTCCTGAAGGTCTGAGATTAATTTAATGAAAGTTCATACAAAGGTATTTACAGTAGTATATCCATCTCTCCATGATACAGTCCATGAACTCCACGACTGACATGTTTCTTTTGTTTTCTTGGAATAAAAAACACCCATTCATAACTCTTACAGTCAAGTTTATTCATCTTATGGGGTGGTACCTCGCATACCTTTGTACATGTACTACTATTTGTCAAAAATCCAGTGCTATTGAAATACGTTACACTTTCAGGTTCATAAATGCTCCAGAATATCAGACTGTTTTTGTGAAGACCGCCTTTACTTGCATTGAACAACCTGATAGATCAGTGTTTATATTAGCTGATATGCATTATGTACAGTACTGTGCAAAAGTATCTAAAGCCCACCATTAGTTCTTCCTCACCACACTGAGGGAGTTTTTTCTTGCCGCTGTTGCCGTAGGCTTGCTCAGTTGGAGCTGTGGGCTGTAGATGGTTGTAAAGCTGCTTTCGGACAAGCTACATAAATAAATCTGACTTGTTATACAGTAGGACCTGCCATCTGCAGCAGCTTGAGGTTATGCAGCTTTGCAGGATCTTTCATACTTCATGATTGCATGAACATCCAGTACTCACATCCATTATATATTACAAAAGAACACGTCATGCTCGCGTCGGCTAATGCATATATGGCCCAGAAATGTGTAGCTTGTATTATTTTTCTATTTTTTTACTCTACAGCCCAGACCACAGTACATTCTTTTCTCGGTCTCCTCTTTGCTCATACGTGTTAGAAGAATGTGTTAAAGAATGCTGTACCTTTCACAGTCAGGTTGACCTTGCATGTTTGCACCTACTTAAGAAATTCCTGCATGGATCAGTCACTCCCGCTCTGTTTGAAAGAAGTCTGAATGAATGGGATGTGGTAACCAGTTTTTTTAACAATGCAGGTAGCATGAATGACATGTTTTGGGATTATTATATTACATATGTGCAGCTCCCTGAAATGAGGGTTAGCAGAGTTCACATGTAGCACTCGGTGCTCACCATCTGAGGGCACCATTTCCAAACATTCCTGCCTCTGTGGTGTATTGAGTACTAAATTGTTACTTGCTAAATAGTTTATCAGACCTGACTGTGGTTTCAGAGTGATAGGAGCATCATTGAGAAACCTCATTGAGAACCGGCTGCTTGTGAAACCTCAATCAGGGATTTGTCGAACGCCTCAAAAACTCATGTGACCCAGATCTGCGTTTAAACACGCTCAGAATGGCTTGTAGCCTCATTTAGCTACATCCGCAGAGCTTCCCGACACTCTCAGTGGGTGGTATGGCCATGGCGGGCAGCCCAGAGAAGTGCCGCAACCAGCCACTTAACTCCTCATTTACATGTCAAAGAGCTAGCGGTGCGGGTTCCAATGTGGCTAATTTGCGGAGATACAGTTATGGCCCTCTTCCATTCTGTCCTCTTCTGAAGATAACAATGATGACTTGATCTGGAGGGTTGACTCATGCCAAGCCTGTTGCCATGGTGAGCGTGTGTTTCACGTTTGACAGGACTGAATAGGGAGCCGAAATGAATCGAGGCTACTGTCTCAACCCTCCGAAGATGAAGCAATCTGGAATTCCGCACATACCGTGCGAGACAGATTCCGAGAAAAGATTTGCGTGACTTGTTTGTGGCTTTCTGTCTGGCGTTAATGTGTGGAAAAGCTTTATGATGTTTTGTAATGTGTATAGTTAATATTTTCATATTTTTATAATATTCATTGCAGCACCAAAATCATTGATTTCCATATATTAAAAATGTTTTAAATATCAGCACTTTGACCTTGTCCCCAACCCACTTTACAATTCTTGTGTAAAATAAAATAAAATGAGTAATTCATTTAAAAATCACAATGCGTGTTATAGAATGCATTCATTTTGTTCATATCAGTACAATTTCTGTTTTTGAAGAATATATTATTGCCCCCAAACTTTACCATCATTAGCGTAACAGCCTATGATTTCTGTAGAAAATTATTTGAAGGTAACGCTTATGTCATAATCATGAAAACAAATGCTGACAGGAGAGCACATGGTAGCCTAGCGGTTAAGGTACTGGACTCTGGACCAGAAGGTCCAGGGTTCAAATCTGCCAAGCTGCCACTACCTTAACCCACAATTTCTTGGATTGTAAGACTGTACCAATTATAAGTCGCTCTGGATAAGGGCATCTGCTCTTCTTCTTCTTTCGGCTTCTCCCTTTATCAGGGGTCACCACAGCGAGTTAAACGTTTCCACCTCACCCTGTCCTCCACGTCCTCTACTCTCACCCCAACTCCCTGCATATCTTCATTCACCACAACCAAGTAACTCCTCTTTGGTCTTCCTCTCCGTCTCTTGCCTGGCAGCTCCATCGCCAACATCCTCCTACCAATATATCCACTATCCCTCCTCTGCACATGTCCAAACCATCTCAGTCTTCCCTCTCGAATTTTGTTCCCAATTTTCCAACTTGTGCTGTCCCTCTGATGATCTCATTCCTAATCCTGTCCACCCTAGACACTCCTAAAGAGAACCTCAACATCTTAAGTTCTGCCACCTCCAGCTCTGCTTCCTGTCTCTTTGTCAGTGCCACTGTCTCTAAGCCATACAACAAGGCTGGTCTCACTACTCTCTTATAAATCTTTCCTTTCACTTATAAGGGCATCTGCTAAATGCTGTAAATGTAATGTAATGTAAATGTAATCATAGAGTAGGTTTATTCAATGTCATTACCATGTATGTTGATATGGCAGAATTTAACACAAAACAACTGAAATGTTTGCATTTTGAAAATTGTCGGTACCGCAAAACGTCATTACCGACACATAAATGATTGATTATTTATTAATTAATTAATATTTGAATACATTATTTAAATTCTATATGAGCTTAGTTGTAGAATCAGTCAGTATGTCTTTACTTTAAAGTGTATAAACATCATCTTAAAATAATTTTAGTAACTAAATGATTTCAAATTTTATTTTTCACAATTTAAGATGGTACGGGGGTTGAAGAATCACCCATGATGTACTGATAAACAAACAAACAAACAAACAACTGTTGCATAGTGATGTGAAGCAACAACTGTGCCTCATATGACCAAATGACATCAATGGCTTTCCAGCAAGACTAATCTAAGCTTAGCACAGAGACTTGACCAGAAGGAAAGGCCAACTCTTATGTCAAAGTCAACAAACCTGTTGGTCATTTCCATAGAAGTGGTCCTGAGTGACGCTAACTTCCCCAGAGAGGTCGACCCTGAGCTCCTATTACCGGCTTTGGTCACAGACCACCCTCAGCCTCGAAGGTCACTCTGGGATCCCACCAGCTTGTGGTCGTTCCTGTAGACTCCAGCTCCAGCCAGCAACTTTCTCTTGCTGAAGGTCAGGTTGGTGACCCCTTAAGGGGAGCCTGCTTCTTGCTAGATCATGCTTTCATGGTCACAAAACTAGCAGTCATTTAAGATTGCCGGATTGTTTAAATGTGATTTCCATCCATGTCCTGTCAAACGGAAGCTCGTGTCTGGGGCCTAATTGGTCATGGCTCTTGATGTTCGCAATCCATGGGAATTTACAGGACTTGTAGTCCCAGGCCCTCAACCAACCCTTGTAGCTTTGCTGCTAGGGACAAATGCATTCCACTCTAGCATGACACCCATCAAAAGCATGATTGTGTATGGATGAGAGGGAGCATTGAAGGGCAGTAGACTCTTTGCCCCAGGGCTCACACAAGCATGCTCACCCCCCAAGAGCAAGCAAATTCCAGGAAGGTCTCGAACCTATCTGCCTGTAGTATGTCTATTGCTACTCGTTTGTTGTAAGAAGTTTCTTGTACTGTTCTTTCTTCTCTTCCATTTCCTTCTTGAAAACTGAATGGTTGGCCATGATTTATTGCTTGGTGACTGAAATAGCCGCTGATAATTTATAGGCCTGGACTCCCCATATTTCCAAAAAAGTGATGTCCCTGTGCTTGATGAGGGTAGTCTATTTATACCCTTGTCTGTGGGTGTCTGGGGAGTAGTGAAAGTGGTAAGGAAAAGAATGCCAGCAGGCTATGTATGGGCCACATGATGGTCAGTTCCTCCGTGTTTGTTTTGGTACACGTTACACAGCAGTGTTACTCTGCACAACTTGAGAAACCTCACGTTCCACACTTTGTATGTAACTTTAACAGCATTGCCCTTACCCAGAGTGACTTACAAATGAACTCTACAGTAGTTCAAGGACATAACAGCTGGGATAGGAAACCACAACCTCCTGATTAGTAATCCAGACCCTAACTATGTAGCCTCCAGTGCTCACCTCAGTTGTAATTGACTAAGGGCATCTACTAAATGTACGATGCCCTTTAGTATCAGACCAGAGCCTTAACTACTAAGCCTTTACCACTGGATTTTACTCTTGGCAGTTTCAGGAGCTCAGAATTTGAGCTCACAACCATCTGGTAGTAGTCCAGAGCCTTTATCGCTGACCCACCGTTGCCTTTACTTAGCCCCAATGGAAGGGAAATATCAATATATATCTCCTTTTCCCTTAGGCTTTATTTTCAGCAGTCCAGTACAACTTTACCTAACTGGTCATCCAACCTTCCAGCAAATCTTATGACCCAGTGATTATATTTAGAACTATTATTTGGCAAGGCAATCTGAATGATCTGTGTTGGAACTACTGATGTATTCAGGATTCTCTCTGCCTGCAGGAGTCCCCATTGGTCCTGCTTTCTCCCTGGTCTGAATCCATGAACCAACTCATGAAGAGCCTGGACCAACTCAACTTGGACATTGAAGAAGCGATCAGCGCTGGCTCCTCCCCCTCTGATACGCCTTGCACCACCCGGAAGTCTCAACAGGTGGAGTCGCCATCGCTTTTTGGTTTCTTATTTAGTCAATTAAGAGATTTTCTTTCAACTACAGGGTCATTTGTGGTTTATGAATTGTAACTTATGATTGAATTACATTTCCTTTAATAACACAATTTTCAGATGTGAATTGCAGTACAGGTATGCACCATTTAACAACTGCATTTTACGTGATGACTGCTTTTTCGTGTGTCTTTTACAAAGATGTTTAAAACGTTATAGCTCTTGTTGAGTGACTACCCATTCATTTCAGCATTGATTTTTAGTCTGCATGGGTTTCTTCCCAGGTACTCCCATTTCCTTCCACATTCCAATTGACATGTTAGGTCAATTAGTATCCCTAAAGAGTCTCAGTCTGACTGTATGTTCTCTGTGATGGATTGGATTGGCACACCGTCTAGGGTTGGTTCCAGCCTTGCCTCCTTTGCTGCCAGATAGACCCTGGTCCCCTGTGACCCTGAATTAAATGGGAGTAGAAAATTATGAAAGGAAATTATATTGGTGGCACTTGACCCACCACTGCGGTCACCTGGGTTTGAGTCCCAGGTGTGCTTTCCAGCCAGGTTGAGTGACCAGCATGCACAAACTGATTGCTGAAGGAGGGGAGGCCAGATGACTCCAACAATGACATCTACCCAGTATGCAACAGTCTGGAACGCCCATTAGATTACACGAGTGTGAATCCTCTCGTGACCCTACCCAAAATGAATGGGGGCAAAAAATGTTCTATTGTCTTGTATGCAGCTGCAACACTCAAATTTCCCACCAGGGATTAGAAACGTTGTGTTTTGTTCCAAAAGAATGCCTTTGTCAATTATTAACCATAAATATATGTGTGTGTTCTATGGTAAAACTTTCCAGAAGCCTTAATGCATTGAGCCAGAGCTCTTCCAGATCCGTGCCAAATATTTTACGTACCTAACAGGTCATGCTTGCTTCAGCTCTAATCAGTTACTGTGCTGGTATTAAGCAGAAATCCAGTTGGATTATGTAGCCTCTGCTCAAGCAGGTGGTCCATAAAAACAGTGCCCAAACAGCTTTTATAAAAAGCCTATAAATCAACAAGTGCTCCACATATTTTATTCACACACATCAGCTGCCTGAAGTGTTTCAGATGCCCAGTACCATGAAATCATGCTGTGTTATTGATATTCACCCCCGTGGGACCGTATCTGCAGGGTTTATTGTGCCACACAGAAAATCACAAGAATTCCTGCATATTTTTTTTAAATCACATTCCTGGCTGTGCCATTGCACGTCCATGTGGTGTCTCAGATGATATGATTCAGGCTAGTAAAGATTGTGCAGGACTGCCGGGTCCTGAGACAGAGGTCCATTGTTTTGGGCCTACCACTGCGAACTTTCAGTGCTACTTCTAAAGAAACCCTTATTGAAGCTCGTGACACAACCTCATAACCAGACTTCAGAAGGAAACAAAAGTGGCTTTTGGTTCCTCATGAGTGTCTGACAAAGCGCCCGTTCTTCAACTGTTTGCGCCATTCTGTCCATTTTGTGTGACGCGGGCTTCTGAGCCACCCAACAGCCAGATCTAAAAAGTGAACGTGAGGAAGTGGGTTCCGTCTGCCGCTGTCACATCAACTACAGTCTTTTTTTGTTTACTGAAATCTTTCTCAGGCTTTATTTTGCTCTGGTGACCTTCTGATTTCCTCTTTTGGAGTTATCTCCAGAGCTCGTCCGGTCCTCTGTGTCCATTGTAGTTCATGGTGACTGTCGTTCTGCTGTCATTACAGAGCAATACAGTGTTGAGGATAGAGGCAAGCCAGTCCTTTAGCAGCAGTACAGCCAGTGGACCAAGCTGCAAGGAATACAATGGCCAGAGAATCATCTCTCCTAATTCTTCTTCTGTGATAACTGCACATTCCAATAAGACAGAGGTAAGGGCATGACCTTGCTTTTGGATAATGACTGTGAGTAGCATCTTCTGTAGCATCTAGAAGCTTCTGAAATGTTCTAGCATCCCAAATAGCATTGGAAATTTGGATCAAAGACAAGGGTCAGTTTTTACAGATGTTTATTTTTGCGATAAACATTTGTACACAACCACAAAAAAGTAGGAGTGGAAGATCTTGTGATATTTATGCATATTAATAACCCTCTGTAAAATAAATAGTCATTAAGCTAAAAGAAGACAGATTTTGTCTTTAACCATATTTATAACCTAGTGCTTGTTTAGTATAAACAAAGCAGGTTTCTCAGGATGTTCACATTTGACCATGTTTGCGTCTCTGGTTAAACATGTGAAGGATTCAGCATAATAATAATCCAAACATATCTCCCTCTTCCAAATCTTAACTCTTAACCCTGACACGGGATGATATAAAAAATCTAGCATGATAGTCATATGCAAGGTCATGTGTATTTAATACATGTATCTGTTTATTAATCGTGTGACCGTTTCAGTGCTGCTACGGACCCATAATAGAAGGAAAGTCTGTTTTTAGATCTGGAGCTCAAAGTCGACCATTTTTGTTCTGCAAACGGAAATGTGGTTGTAAAATTTTGAGAGAGCCCAGCTGCATTAGGGCAGGCCTTAACAGCAATCATTTATATTAATGTCATTTACAGACAGCCTACAGCTTGTAAATTTCAGCTGTTGCAGGGAATCTGCTAAACTAGTGAGGTAAGAAGGCGCTGGAGAAACATTCAGCATCTGTTACGCATACTTCAGTCTTTCTTTGCATTGGGGATAAGGGTTGGGTCAGAAACTCTAAAATGGACATCAGGAATGGCTTTTGGTGCTCTGGCACTTGGTAGAGGAACAGACGTGGATGTGAAATCTGCATTTTCAGATTAATGTTGTTGATGGAAGGATAGGTTTTAGTTTTAGAAAGCAGAGGAAAATTTGAGGAACACTCATTAGGCACATCTAACGGAGCAACCAGTGCTGATTTTAGTTCCTGCACTCTGATTCCAAGAAGGGTTTCAATTTAGATACTTCTCTGTAGATTAGGAACTACTGGAATGGTTCTTGCAACTGGTAGCAACAATGAAATTTGTTCCACTATCAGACTCCTTTTTCACCACTGACTGCTGGACCCTCTGCTGTAGCTCTACAATTACAGACTGCAGTCGATCTGTTTCTTCACATACTTTTGTAAGCCCCATTTACTCTGTTCTCTAATGGTCAGGACCCCCAGAAATCAGGTACTATTTGGTGGACCATTCTCAGCACTGCAGTCACACTGATGTGGTGGTGGTGCGTTAGTGTGTGTTCTGCTGGTATGAGTGGGTCAGAGTTGTCCAGCCACCACCATCCTGGAAGTGTCATGTGAGCACTGATGACTGATTAGAGGGTGACTAACAGAAACTGTGCAGCAACAGATGAGCTGCTGTCTCTAACTTTACATCTACAAGGTGGAGCAAAATGGTGAGTGTCTCTCATAAAGTGGACAGTGTTTTAAAACTCCAGCAGCACTGCTGTGTCTGATCCAATCATAGTACCCACTGAACACTCTCATCTGTCACTGCAGTGCTGAAAATGATCTACCACCCAAATAGTACCTAATTTGTGGTGGTCTTGTGGTGGTCCTGACTATTAGAGAACAGAATAAAGGGGACTAACAAAGTATGTAGAGAAACAGATGGACAACAGTCTGTAATTGTAGAACTACAAAGTGACCACTAAAACGTCGATGCAGAATATAAACTGAAAAATATAGAATACCTAAAACTTTTGCGCAGTACTGTATATACAATGCAACCAGAAAATAGTTAAGCCCTTTCATTTTTTTCATGTTTTGTTATGTTGAGGCCTTACGCTAAAATAAAACAAAATTCAAGTTCTCCCCATCATTCTGCAATCATTCTGCATTTCTTGAAAAGGAAAAGGTAAAATTTTGCATGGACATAAGTATTCAGACCCTTTGCTGTGACACTTGAAAATTAGCTCTGGCGACCTCGCATTTCTCTTGATCACCTTTGAGATGTTCCTACACCTTGATTGGAGTCCACCTGTGGTAAATTCAGTTGATTTGGACATGATTTGGAAAGACACAGCCCTGTCTATATGAGGTCTCACAGCTAACGATGCATATCAGAGCAAAAACCAAACCATGAGGAGGCAAGAACTGCCTGTGAAGCTCAGAGACAGGATTGTGTGGAGGCACAGATCTGGAGAAGGCTACAAAAAAGTCTGCTGCACTGAAAGTTCCCAAGAGCACAGTGGCCTCCATAATTCTTACATGGAAGAAGTTTGGAACAACCAGGACTCACAGATGGCTGCCCTACTAAACTTAGTAATTGGGGGAGAAGGACCTTGGTAAGCGAGGTGACCAAGAACCCAATGGTCCCTCTGGCTGAGCTTCAAAGATCATTTGTGCAGATGGAAGAAACTTCCAGAAGGTCAACTATCACTGCAGCACTTCACCAGTCTGGGCTTTATGGCAGAGTGTTCAATGTTTTTATCAGACCAGAGGATCCTGTTTCTCATAGTCCGAGAGTCCTTTAGGTGCTTGTTTTTTTTTTGCAAATTCCAGGTGGGTTTTGTGTCTTTTACTGGGGTGAGTCTGGTCACTGTCTTGGGTACTTTCAGTGCAGCAGATTTGTTTGTATCCTTCTCTAGATCTGTGCCTCCACACAATCCTGTCTGAGATCTACAGGCAGTTCTTTCCTCCTCATGGTTTGGTTTTTGGTCTCATATGCAGTGCTAACTGTGAGACCTTATATAAACAGGTGTGTCTTTCCAAATCATGTCCAATCAACTGAATTTACCACAGGTGGACTCCAATCAAGGTGGGATATGGAGTGCAGAAAAATGGGGGACTATATATATATATATATATTTCACTGCATAAAGCTGTGTGCAGCACATTGATGTATTCAGCCCTCCACCCCACCACCCAAAAAAGCATATAAGTGGTGTGCAGATGATGTACCTAGCAGATGGGGATTGCCCGTAATGCACTGCGATGTTAAGATTATAGGTTTCAAGATACAAGCTCAACTTCTCTCACGAGGACTGCTATCACACATCAATGAACCAAGCCCTACAAGGTTAGGGATACGTAAAACACGATGAGGAGAGAATTGCATAAAAATATTACCAGAAAAGCAGATTTAACACCAACCAACTGGCAAGACATAGCCAACATAACATGATGTATTAAAAGTATGTGTTAATTTTGTGTAAAATGGTTCAGGACCCAGGAAGAAGCTGGTTTCTTGAGTAACTGAAGAACTTTGGTGGAAATGTGCCTATAACATGCAGAGCAAATACTAACTAGGCTTCTGAGTTCTTCATTTATTGGTATGTCAGAGAACTGTAGTGCTTGTATTGATGCTACATTCTGCCCTTGTTTCTCTTGTTCCTCTGGAACATGAACAGGATATATGCTAGCTGATTAGTGAGACTCTGGAGTTTAAAGCTGCTTCATTTTCAGTTCTTGTGGCACTTCCTCGCTGTGCTCACGCGCTTTGTGAACTGGGCTTCAAACGCTTATGTTGTTTCCCAAACACTCAGATTAGATGAGCAGCACTGCGTTTCAATGAGTATGATATCTGTGGGAATCTGGTCCTTTTCCGTTCCACTGGAGATCAGGGCCAGATGTGTTTGTTTAATTTTGGCATAGCTGAGCAGCGTGGCACTGCGAGGTACGTTTTGTCCTTGGTGCCTGGGAACACTGCTTACAATTGCTTGGCAGGTACTGAGTAGGTCCGTAGGAGTGTGTTTATGTGTGTGTGGAGCAGTTTAGGAAGGTAATTGGCTTGAAAAGGAGTAATAGAATGATTTGGCTTTGTGCCCCTTGACAGAATAAAGTCTGGTTCTCAGAGAAGCTTAGTGGCTCCAGAGCCATTCTGGAATGATTGGAGTCCACCACTCACAGACGGGAAACTTGAAACTCTCAAAGCACAGCAGTCATTTTTGCAAATGGCAGGTTTAAGTGGATTGACTTTTCACAGCCAAGTCTCTCGTACATTACGTGTCCACCTGCAAGCTTGAAATCTGGCTTGCCGTGCAGTGGCAAAAGTTCAGCAGAGTTCAGCTTACAAATGAGTGCAGCTGTTGCGTCGTGGAGTTTGGGAAGACCTCATTCAAACTAGAAGACTTTTTAATAACATCAGATGACTTCATTCAGTCATACATCTTCAGGAACAACGTCATCCTGATTAGGGTCATGGTGGGTCTAAGGTCTGTGCTGAAAATGCAGGCTGGATTGTATGCATTGTATGATAATCTATAGCCATAGTATGTCAAACTTATCATACAGTATCACATAAAATACTTTCCCAGCTGTATTTCTACATTATAACCATAAACATGAACGTATAAGTAACACTTAAATTTTTTTTATATTCAGCCGGTTTCATGGTATTGGGTTTTTTCTTTTTCTTTGTTTTTTTTTTTACAGTATTTTATATAGGTTTGTGGCTAATTCTACTGTATATAGAATCTAAAAAAATAATGTCATCATACAGTCGTATGAAAAAGTTTGGGCACCCCTGATCATTTTCATGATTTTAGTTTATAAATCATTGTTTGTTCAGATCAGCAACTTGAGTTAAATATATCATATAGCAGATTGAACACGTGATTATTTGAGAAGTGAAATGACGTTTATTAGCTTTTACAGAAAGTGGTGCAGTAATTATTCAAACAAAATTAGGCAGGTGCATAAATAAATTGGGCACCCCAACAGAACAATTGACATCAATATTTAGTAGATCCTCCTTTTGTAGAAATAACAGCCGCTAAAAAACGCTTCCACCTACAGCTTTCCAGTCCCTGGATTCTGGTTGAGGTGCTTTGGACCATTCTTTCTTTAGAAACATCTCCAGTTCAGGTCAGGTTTGATGGTTTTCCGAGCATGGACAGCCCCATCATTTTCAGTAATATTCATGTCGGGGACTGAGATGGTCCATTCCAGAACGTTGTTTGTGTTTCCTCTGCATGGAATGCCTTAGTAGAATTTTGAGCAGCGTTTGGGGTCGTTGGCCTCGGTGCAACTTTGTCACTGATTCTTGACAACATTGTTCACTCAAGAAATCTGGAGATATTAACTGGAATCCTCCATGCGAACCCTCAACTTTAACAAAGATTTCCTAGTACCTTCACTGGCCACACAGTTCCCACAGCATGATGGAACAGCCACCAAATTTTAACTGTGGGGTAGCAAGTGTTTGTCTTGGGATGGCTGTGTTCTTTTTCCGCTCCTTGTTATGTTTCCCAATAAAACTAAATGTTTAGTTCATCAGTCACACAGCACTTATTCCAAATGAAGCTGGATTGTCCAAATGTGCTGTAAGCACACCTCAAGTGACTCTGTTTTGTGGCCGTGTCCTGCAGAAAAGGCTTCTTTCTGCATTACTCTCCCATACAGCCTCTCCTTGTGCAAAGTGCGCTGTATCGTTGAACGATGAACAGTGACATCATCTGCAGCAAGATGAGGTTGTAGGTCTTTGGAGGTGGTCTGTGGCTTGACTATGACTGTTCTCACCATCCTTCGCCTCTGCCTATCTATTTTTCTTGGTCTGCCACTTTGGGAGTTCCTTAACTAGAACTGTGCCTGAAACTTCTGCTTTCTCGTCCTAGATGGAGCGTAAGCACTTATAGCTTCTATTTGTTCTATAGCTTCTACATAAGCTAATATAGTAAAAGAATAATTTACTAATTGCTCAAAAAATATGCTCAAGTTCCATCCTTTTTGGTCCTCCAGAAATATCCAGTCATTGTGTTGACGTTTTCCCTGCTCTTGTTTCTCTCAGGGATTCTCTGGAGATGAGCAGGCTGTAGGTTAGATAATTAACGTTTGATCCAAAGAGCATACGCTACTAAGTAGTTAAAAAAAGACACGTTTCATACACTTTGACTTACTTGACTGACAGTGTAATTCATGCTACAAATTACAGTCTTTGCCCCTCACACATGATATTCCTTGCCAACTGTCGACTCGACTGCCTCAGAAAAATGCAGACTAGATCAGACTAGTACAGACTCAACTTGATTGTGAGTCGGGGCTTTAATCATGGTATGAATCAGTGTGTAACCTCTGCTACATTCAGTCTATTTGCTCTTTAATGTATCGTTTGCCGATGGGAATCTGAAAGGCAAGTTGTTAGAACCTCTGTCTGAATCAGTCAGCTTTATTGGCCAAATGTACAGGATTTGTTTGGTTTGATGTTAGATTCCTCATGGCTGCCATGTCCTCTATCCTACATAAGTGCTGAAAAACCAGGAGCTTATGCCCCGGCAGCTGGCCCGTCTCGGTGTGTGCGGAGTGTGTATGCTAGCTCTCAGCCCACCTGCAGGTGTCTGGGGTGGACTAGGAACGGAAAGTTAAGCAGCTCAGCTGGATGGAGATAGATTACGGAGCTGAGAGCAGCTCAGAAGGCCAGGATTTGTTCTGCTCCAGCTGAGGTTAAGCATCAGTGCAGGCCAAGGGGCCAGGAGCACCCCTGCAAAGTGACAAAATACGGCTGGGTGGGGAGATCAACCTGGCGGACTTTCTCTTTCTTTCTCCCATTCCTCTGTTGCCTCCTCTGGTTTTGCCCCTGTCTGCACGACTTGGTTTTGTTAAGGCCTATGGGGAATTTTATGGTTTGCTATGGAAAAGACAAAAGCTTATAGATTTTCATGTGGTGCATACTACAGGAAAATTCATTTGCCAAACTCATTTGTAGCGCCGTGATTACCACAATCATTTCAACGTGATTCATTGTACCGAGAAAAAGCTGAAAAGCTATTGAATTTAAACTTGCTTGTCATAAATGTCGCACAGAAGGCATGCTCACCCCATGATGGCATGCTTGTCCATTGTAGAGCCTGTAGGGGTCGCGGTTGCAGTGATGGGGGATATGGCACTTTTCACAAAGCAGCATTGTCTCAACGCATCTTTACAGTTTTACATGATCTTCTAATATCTAAGGCCAATCCCAAATTGAAAAGAAACCTTGGGAGCACCAATACTCAAAAAGGGACCCATCCTTCTTGGGCGGCTTTGATGATATATAGAGTTAAACTACTGTAAGATCTAATTAATAAGTTTGTAATAATAGTTTAAATGAACAGAATCTAAATAAAGTTTACCAGAGAGGTCCTGCGGGGGTCCTGACCATTAGAGAACAGTTGTTTGTTTGGTTTATTTCACGTCACTGTCAGCATCAGTGGCCATTTTAGCGACACAGAAAACAGAGTAAAGGGGACTAACAATGTATGTATTAAAACAGCTGGACTACAGTTTGGAGTTACAGGACTACAAAGCACAGTCACCACTAAAGCTTAAATAAACTGAAATATATAGAATGTCAAAGACTTGCACAGTGCTGTAAATGTAAACATGGTCAAAAATGCTACTTAAAATTAAGTGCTAATTATTATACCTAGTAATATTATCTTAAGAGAACACAGGTCTCTAACAAAGCCAATCCTATCAGCATCTAACCCTGGCCTGAAGGCAGTATCGTGACTTACATCTTGGTCCCTGAGGTAGTGGGCTGGTAATGTATAAGACTCACCTGAGCATATATTTATTATGCATTATATATATAATTATTACTAGTATGTTGACATAGCACCTTAGTATGCCAAGACAGGCCAGGACAGGAGAGTTTTATGGAGTCTTCTTTGTAAACATTTAGTGTAAATGGTATGCATTTTCATCCGTCCTGTACAGGCATGTCTGTCTTAAAGGAGTAGTATATTGCTCATATTTACACTTCCTCGGAAGAGCTGTGAAAACCAGAGAGTGTCATGTATTGACAGATGAGCCGTGATGAGACCCATGACAAAATCCATGGCGCAACGTCTTCAAGATCTGGGCCCCTAGTACTAAACTCACACCCACATACTGTACATGCATGGTTTAGTGATATGTGATCCTGTCACCACCATCAAGCATGAACTGGCATGGAGCCTAGAACCTGTCCTAACTGTTCCACATACAGAGTGGAAACATGGGAACCCCCAAGCCCATCCCTGGCTTGTTGTAGTCTGAGGTCATCAAACAGGCCACATGCAGGCTGTTCAACCCAAAGACAAATCTCTTCCAGTCCATTTCACCTGCCGAGGCTGTGACAGTAAATGATTCACATGTTTCTGCAGAAGTGCTTAGCTGCACGTCCTCCCGAAGCCTTCTCTGTCAGAACGCCGCCGGGACTGTGAACCGGGCTGAATGCAAATGGCATTTCTTTCACGTCCTCAGTGTGGCGAGTTCAGAGAGCTAGCTGTTCCCCAGTTGCCTTCAAGTGCACTATGATGGATGAACCTGTGTCTAATAGCAAACGTTCTATCAAACTTACTCCATAGTATAGACACTGAATACACGAGTGGAACGCTACCATTTACACAGCATCTTTAATACCATCTCATTTTGAATTTATGGAAATTTGCAGTAATTATAGGAATTTAGTAATGTATTGTTACGACCCGGTGCAGGGGAAATTCATAACACTTAAGAGGATAGTGTGATGGTTTAGGCACTTCTGTTTGACGGAAGCCAAAGATGCATTGATAGACAGTATTACGAACAACACGGAGAGACTCAACGAGTGAATGTGAACCATTCATTTAGTCATTTATGCAGGCCATTTTTGAGGAGGCATGAACACTGACCTTAACTGAGGCAAGTGAGGCCTGCAGTACTTTGGATGTTGTTGTGGGGTCTTTTGTGACCTCTTGGATGAGTCGTCGCTGCGCTCTTGGGGTAATTTTGGTCGGCCGGCCACTCCTAGGAAAGTTCACCACTGTTCCATGTCTTCCCCATTTGTGGATAATGGCTCTCACTGTGGTTCGCCGGAGTCCCAAAGCTTTAGAAACGGCTTTATAACCCTTTCCAGACTGATAGATCTCAATTACTTTCTTTCTCAATTGTTCTTTAATTTCTTTGGATCTCGGCATGATGTCGCTTTTTTAAGGATCTTTTGGTGTACTTCACTTTGTCAGGCAGGTCCTACTGAAGTGATGTCCTGATTGAGAAAAGGTGTGGCAATAATCAGGCCTGGGTGTGGCTAGAGACAGTGAACTCAGGTGTGATAAACTATAGTTATGTTTTAACAAGGAGAGCAATCACTTTTTCACACAGAGCCATGTAGGTTTGGATTTTTTTTCTCCCTTAATAGTAAACACCTTCATTTAAAAACTGCATTTTCTGTTTACTTGTGTTGTCTTTGACTAATGTTTAAATTGGTTTGATGTTCCGAAACACTTGTGTGTGACAAACATGCAAAAAAAATAGGAAATCAGGAAGGGGGCAAACACTTTTTCACACCACTGTACTCTTACAATCAAATCGATTGTGAGTCAGGTCCTTACTCAAAGACCCAACATTAGAATCTTGGCAGAGGTGGGATTTGAACCATTTTGGTCCATAGCCAGTACTTCTACCTCTAACTTCTAGACTACCACAGTCCCTAGCTGTGAATGAATGTGAATGGGTTTGCAATGGACTGCTCAAAGTGTTTCTGGGATAGGCTTTATACCTACAGCAACCCCTGTCAGGATAAAGCAGTTACTGAAGATGAATAAATTAACTAACAAATGAACATTGCTATAGATAACATAAATACAGCACCAATGAACTGAGCTATTTAGTATGCATTTTGGCCTCTGTATAAAATGGAGCACGTTGTGTAACTAGTCCGTGGTGAAGAGTGCTGATGGCCCCAATTCTAAACTATATTTGGTACTGAATATGTGACCAATGGAAATAGCTTCCTTCCAGTTTTCCCATATAAAAGTTCTGGTAGTGTAAAAGCAAGAATAATATATTTATTCAGCCTGAAAGATTGACTTTCTTTTTCCTTCCAGTGGGCTGTGAGTTAAAGAGATATGGACCGTGTTATAGCCTCTCTTTCTCCATATAACCTAAATGATTGAGAGCCTCTTCCACAACATCAGTCATTTTGTGGTTTTGGGATTATTTACAAGTTCTAGTAATATAGTAATGCTGTAATGTTGCACAGAGTGTTAGACAGCTATAGACTAATTCTACCTAACTGGCAACAATATGCAATACCCATCTCTGGGAAGTTTCTGGACACATGAGGAAATACCAATCAGTTACTTATCCCTGGCAAAAGTTATGAAATCATCTCACTTAAAGGAATAATCAGAATCATACACATGACACCAAACAAAGTTATGTTATTTTTATAATGGAATATTTTTACAGATCAAGCACAGTAAGAAATTATGAAATGACTATTAGTGCTTTGTTGCTCTTCCTGGGGCTTTTTTGATGGCCAGAATTCTTTGAGGCATGGACTTCACTAATGAAAATCCAATATTATCTATAAATTGATTCAAATAATTGGTTTGTTTAAAACATGTTTCACAAGCCTGAATGTTCAGCTATTAAACAAATTGTTTGGTGTCATATCTGACATTTGTTTAATTGCTACAAAGGAAAAAAGCCGGGTGAACATCCTCGAAGTGTGGTGATACTATCATGTTTGCCAGGGGTAGGATACAATTCACATACCAGATAATATAGTCATTCGATATACCAGCCCAGGTGTCCTTCCATTCCATTGTAAAAAATGACATCCAAAACATGGCTAGTAGTGTGGAGTTTGCCTCGCACCTTTGCTGCTGCAAAAGCCTTTGTTATTCTAAAAGGGCTGCCCACAAGATTTTGGAACGTGACTCAGAGGTTGGCTTCTTATGTAAGGCAATAAGCCCTGGCTCACTTTTGGCATTCCAGTGCATTTCCAAGGTGTCTGAAGGAGTTGAGGTCAAGATTCTGTGCAAACCAGCCAAGATCTCAGTCAAACTTGGCAAAACAATTCTCTGTGGGCTTTGTTTAAGGACAGCAGAGCAGAAAGTTGATGAACGGACTGAATGGAGGTGGAAACCTGTAAGTCATGAATAAATAAACCTATGAGTCAGTGTGTATTCAGTACAATCCATTCTACTGCCACTGTTTGTCTATGGAGAATCCAGAAATGTATGCTTTATATTATGAATGTGTTACAGGTGAGTGTTGCAGAGCTCAATAATCATAAGGGGCGTCCACAAACTCCAAATCAGTAGAGTCCGTGCACTTGAACATTAGTGTCATTCCTGCCCAAGTTACAGAATTTTTCTTATTTGGACGGTTTTTAAAATGTCTTGCCACGCAATGCCGCTCCCAAAACACAAAAGCGTATATGATATAGATATAATATGGATCAACTGAATTAAGTAGTGTAGGTTTTTTTTTTCGGTTTGTGTTTACAGTGGTGTATATTGTATAACCAATATGCAGTTAATGGTTGATCCTGAGCTTGAGCTATGTTTTGTACTGAATAGGTGACCAATGGAGTTTGCTTAGGCTGAATGGGAGATGGTGGCTCGGTGGGCACTGTCTCCTCACAGCAGGAAGGTCCTGGGTTCAATCCCATCCGGAGTAGTCTGGGTTCTGAGTCTGAGTGTATGTGCCCTACGATGGATTGGCACCCTGTCTAGGGTTGTTCCTGCTTTGTACCCTGTGCTGCCAGCAAGGCACCCTGTCCAGGATTAAGCTGATAAGAAAATGAATGAATGAATGAGGAACCCTGGGAGGACCAAGACTCAAAAAGGGATTCGACCTCCTTGAGTGACTTAAATAGGAACTAAGTAAATATTAACATAAGTAAAATGTTGAATGCATATCGGCATAATTTAGTGCGATACACGGAGTCACTTTAGGATCTTGAGTCCTTGGTGGGAAAGTCCTTGGCGGAACGTTGTCCCCAGTCAACCAGAGGAGGGAGGGAAGTAATTACTGCCCTCTGGCGTGGCCCGGACATGGTAGGGCTGGTGCTGATGATGGACACAGCTTGAGTGAAATTTAAATTAAGGAACACCTTGGTGTGTGAGGCTGCAACTGGGACCGGAACACAAGCTCGGAGAGAACAGTCGGGAGGTTTCCTGAGAATCGATGGGTCACCTAAAGTCTGATATATCCCAGTCCTTTACGTGCACAGTTGAAATGATAAGCAATGTCATTATTAACATCGGTCTAGTCTTCATACACATTGTAAATCTGTTTATCAGTCATGTACCGTTTGTACTGCTTTCCCCCCACTCATCATCATCATTCCCAAACACTCTATTAACTCAACACTTTTGTAGCCAAACATGTCAAAATATAACGAAGTTTCCAAAAACGTTTCCAGAAACAGCCTGAAGTGCGATGACATACTGCAGAAGGTCTCAAAGCACCTTTCATGAGATTCTAGTTAGCTCACGTATGTCATATCAGGCAGCAAATTTGAGTGCAATAAACAGTGTGGTTTGAGATGGAAAGCTAGCTGCGTAGAACAGCACAAAGCGATTTGGAAGGGGAATTTCCAGACGTTCAGAACTTTTCATCAGCCATGAGGAGGAAGCGCCGCGAACCACGCTGTTTGATGAACAGAAAATGCAAACACCGGTGATCCAGCGATACAGGAGAAAATACTGGCATGGTGTGCTTTTAAAATACGTGCTAAAACAGGTACGTCCCCCAAACTGTTGCCTCAACAATGGAAGCCTGCAATTGTCTCCAATGGAATGGTATGCAAGAGCATCAGGATTCCTCTTCACTAGAACCACCCCAAACAATCATCAACAGACCTTGATTCCTCCACTAACCTTTATAGTTGCCACGTTGCTTCTGTTTTACTGTGCATGTGTGGTGTAGCAGTTTGTGGCTGACTCTCCTAGATTGTTCCTTGTCACAAAACGGCATTTCAGGTTCTCTTGGCTGTTTGTTTGGAAAGGTAGCATGCTATGAGAATGCCATGTTGAAGAGAAACCAAAATAGAACTTTTTGGTAAAAACTCAACTCATCGTGTTTGGAGGAAGAAGAATGCTGAGTTGCACCATAGCTACTGTGAAGCATGGGGGTGGAAACATCATGCTTTGGGGCTGTTTTTCTGCAAAGGGGACAGGACGAGACTGATCTGTGTTAAGGGAAGAATGAACGGGGCCATGTATCATGAGATTTTAAGCCAAAACCTCCTTCCATCAGTGAGAGCATTGAAGATGGAACGTGGCTGGGTCTTCCAGCATGACAATGATCCCAAACACACCGCTTGGGCAATGAAGGAGTGGCTCCGTAAAAAGCATTTCAAGGTCCTGGAGTGGCCTAGCCAGTCTCCAGACCTCAGCCCCATAGAAAATGTGTGGAGGGAGTTGAAAGTCCGTGTTGCCCCAAAACATCACTGCTCTAGAGGAGATCTGCATGGAGGAATGGGCCAAAATACCAGCTACAGTGTGCCAACCTGGTGAGGACTTACAGGAAACGTTTGACCTCTGTCATTGCCAACAAAGGTTATGTTACAAAGTATTGAGCTGAACTTTTGTTATTGACCAAATACTTATTTCCACCATAATTTACAATTCAATTCTTTAAAAATTCTACAATGTGATTTCTTTTTTTGTGTGTACCAGTGTACCAATGATTACAGACCTCTCTCATCTTTCTAAGTAGGAGAACTTGCACAATCAGTGGCTGACTAAATACTTTTTTTGCCCCACTGTATATATTTAAAAGTTACTGAGTAAAAGTTTCTGTTAATTGTTCTCTCTCCTTTTTTGCTTCCTTTGCCATGCTCTTCTTTCTTTCTTTCTGTCTCTTTTCATCTGTTGCTTTTGTAGTTCCTCATTTCTCATAACGAGTATCTTCCAGAACTCCAAAGCTCCATATAACGTACCCTTTTTGAGATCTGAAGCAGAGATAGCCTGGGATAAGATGACAGTGTAGAACATTTTTAATCACCTTCCATGAGCATCTAGTTAGCTCGCATATGTAATATCAGGCAGCAGTCTCTAGTGTAATAAAACAGTGTGGTTTGGAGTAGATGGACTTGCCAAATATAACAGCACAAAGTGATTTGTAAGGGGAATTCCAGACGTTAAAAATGTTTCATGAGCCATGAAGAGTATGAACAGCAAACCGCTCTGCTTGAGGAACAGAGAACGTAAACACACCAGTGATACACACTGATAAAGTCCAAGACCATATTGGTGGATCACTGCACTAAAACTCAACCACCAACTCCTAATAACTCAATATATGGCTTTGTGTCAAAGTACATTATAGTGTTATATACGGCTGTATTTATATGGACATTTTGGGATTCTGGATACCACGCTATTGCATAATGGATCATTTTGCCGTGCATAATATTCACCGAAGCCTAACAAGTCAAACAGAAGTCAATCCAAATCAAAGACTTTCGAATATAAAAGCAGAATCACTTCAGGGTTTCACGTGTGAACAGTGCACATTCCTCTGCGCATGACTTGTACATAAATATGTGCTAAGGTTACAAATCCTACAGGCATTGGATAGCCGAGTAAAGGGATAAAAATTTCAGGTTGTGGGTGAAAAACAGGACTCCTGTGGATTAGAAACACAACCCCGTCTCTAAACAAGTAGCACTTGCTGTCTGGGCTGGGGTGAGGGCACGTTAAATCATGCAGGCCCAGGTCAGCTTGGTGATCTACAGCTCTGTGGGAGAAAGTGCAGTTCAGCGGTCAGGTGATGGCTCTATCCACGATGACAGGAGGGAGCGTTATTATTATGTGTTAAAATATACAGCTTAGGCAAACACGGAGCTGAGAAGGAACGACTGCTAGGATTCAGTCCAGTCTGGACTGTTATGGTTCAAACAGAGGAGCTCAGCTTTGATGTAGTGAAGGGTAACTCCTACTCGCTTTCTGCCTCGTCACTACATGCAGCTGGGATATTACAGAAACACTGGCTTGTTTTGTTTTACACAAGAGCAGGGGTTCTCAGCCGGTCTAGCTTTAAGACCAACATTTGTCATTTATTATTAAGCCGCAGCCTGAAAATGGCCACTCAAACCGACTAAATACTGACATTTCGGAACCAAAATTCTGCTCCGCTAAGTTTCGTAGAGGCAGAAATAATATGGTAGTATTTATATCTTGTACCACGGGCCATGCTCAGGCATTTAAAGTTCTTAGGCCTCTGTTAAATTATGCTGCAAGTTGTGTGCTTTACATAAGCATAACTTGGTTTTGGAAAAATGAAGTGGACCAGGATGAGGGTGACCAGCAACACACACATTCTCGGCAGTAGACTACAGACATCGTATAGTACTGTACATATGACTTGTTCAAACAGAGCTGAGCTAAAAGTCCATGAGAACAAGCTACACATTTCATTTTTGGTCAGTGATCACTGTGACCTCCAGCATTTACAGCCATATTGTACAACCCCAAATCAGAAAAGGTTGGGATGGTATGGGAAATGCAAATTTAAAAAAAGCAGTGTTCCTTACATTTACTTTGACTTTTATTTCATTGCAGACAGTATGAACCCAAGATATTTCATGTTTTGTCTGGTCAACTTTGTAATGTGTGCAGCATGTGGTTTTGCATTGTCTTTTTGAAAAATGCATGGATGTCCCTGAAAAAGGATGTCGTCTTGAAGGCAGCATATTGCTAAAAAATCTCGGTGTACTTTTCTGCATTAATGCTGCCATCAGGGAAGTGTAAATGACTTCTTCCAAGGGCACTGACCCAACCCCATACCATGACAAACCCTGGTTTTTAGACTTGTTGCTGATCATTTGGATCGTCCTTTTCGTCTTTGGTCCGGAGCACACGGTGTCCAATTTCTTCCAAAAAAGATCTGGAATACTGATTGGTTTGACCACAATACACGTTTCCACGTAGTCCATCCTAGATGTGTCTACGCCCAGATAAGTCTGCTGCTTCTAGACATGGTTAACATAAGGCTTCTTTTTTGCACAGTAACATTTTAAGTGCCATTTGTAAATGTAATTCCGTATTGTAACGCTTGACAGAGGTTTGCTAAAGTGATTCCTTGCTCATGTGGTTCCATCAGCTATTGATGAATGGTGGTTCTTGATGCACTGCCGTCTGAGGGATTGAAGAACTTGGCTGTTCAGGTTAGGTTTACACCCTTGCCCTTTACGCACTGCAATTCCTCCAGATTCCTTGAAATGTTTAATGATATTATACACTGTAGAAGGAGAAATATGCAAATCCCTCCCAATCCTTCTTTTAGAACCATTGTTTTTATACATTTCTGAAATTTTATTTCACATTTCTTGGCAAACTGGAGATCCTCTGCCCATCTTTGCTCCCCAGAATTTTGTGGATACTGCTTTGATACCAAATCATGATTATATTGATGAATGCATGTTGTGTTACAGCATGTGATTCAAGCTTTTGTGGTGTTTATGGACAGTGTCTCGGTCGTCATTATATAAAGCATTTGGTAACATTTAAGGATCATTTAAACTATATCTCCAGAGACTAACAGATGAGGTCAGACAGGAATCGCCATGGACTATGATGTTTGCAGACGACATTGTGATCAGTAGTGAGAACAGGGAACAGGTAGAAGAGAACTTGGAGAGGTGGAGGTATAATCTGGAAAGGAGAGGAATGAAAGTCAACTGTAGTAAGACAGAATACCTGTGTGTAAATAAAGGGAGGCAGGTGGAACAGTCAGGCTACAGGGATCAGTGGTCACAAAGGTCCAGGAGTTCAGGTACTTGGGATCAACTGTCCAAGGAAATGGGGAGTGTGGAAAGGAGGTAAAGAAGAGAGTACAGGCAGGATGGAGTGGGTGGAGAAGAGTGTCAGAAGTGCTGTGTGACAAAAGGGTCGCAGCAACAGTGAAAGGAAAGATTTATAAGAGAGTAGTGAGACCAGCCTTGTTGTATGGCTTAGAGACGGTGGCACTGACAAAGAGACAGGAAGCAGAGCCGGAGGTGGCAGAACATAAGATGTTGAGGTTCTCTTTAGGAGTGTCTAGGGTGGACAGGATTAGGAATGAGATCATCAGAGGGACAGCACAGGTTGGAAAATTGGGAGACAAAATTCGAGAGGGAAGACTGAGATGGTTTGGACATGTGCAGAGGAGGGATAGTGGATATATTGGTAGGAGGATGTTGGAGATGGAGCTGCCAGGCAAGAGACGGAGAGGAAGACCAAAGAGGAGTTATTTGGTTGTGGTAAATGAAGATATGCAGGGAGTTGGGGTGAGAGTAGAGGATGTGGAGGACAGGGTGAGGTGGAAACGTTTAACTCGCTGTGGTGACCCCCAATAAAGGGAGAAGCCGAAAGAAGAAGAAGAAGAAACTGTATATCTCCAGAATGTATGGGGCACAGGTCAGCATGTACCCTGAATCAGAAGCCAGTACATTGCAAAACTGGGTAGGGAATTGCATGAGGTTGTGTTATGCCACTGTCTAGGATGACTTATGTTAGAGTCATGGCATCTGACCTTCTAGCTATAGCAGATGAAATAGAAGATGACAGAAATCACTCATGGCACTCTGGTTACACAGCGGCAAATCGCTAGCCTACCAACATCAGTGACCTCGGTGTCCTGGGTGTTATTAAAAATAATAATATTGATCAGATGACCCATAGTCTTCCTGTTTGTGACCTGTGAGACATTTGCAAGCACAGTACACCAAGCTACAGAGTCAGTAGTCATGGCATGTGTTTCAACACAACCTTATGTCAAAGGAGATCACTATTTTGCAGCATCACGTTTTTGTTTTAAAGCTGTATCAGCTCTCTTGGGTCATTTTGGGCCAGTTGGTATGCTTTTCAAAGAATCATGGAGAAATGACCACAGTTTTACTGTGGTAATGTATTTATTATTTTTAATTACATTGTTTTATTACATGGTGTGTGTTAGAGCTGGAAAGTTTTATTGTTTTGTCTATAATGAAAGTGACCTATTACTTTGTTGCTTTTTTAATATATACAGTGGTGCTTGAAAGTTTGTGAACCCTTTGGAATTTTCTATATTTCTGCATAAATGTGACCTAAAACATCATCAGATTTTCACACAAGTCCTAAAAGTAGATACAGAGAAACCAGTTAAACAAATGAGACAAAAATATTATACTTGGTCATTTATTTATTGAGGAAAATGATCCAATATTACATATTAGTGAGTGGGAAAAGTATGTGAACCTCTAGGATTAGCTGTTAATTTAAAGGTGAAATTAGAGTCAGGTGTTTTCAATCAATGGGATGCCAATCAGGTGTGAGGGGGCATCCTGTTTTATTTAAAGAACAGGGATATATCAAAGTGTCCTTCACAACACGTTTGTGGAAGTGTATCATGGCACAAACAATGGAGATTTCTGACATTAGGTCATTATATTGTTGCGGAATGAATCCTTCTCCACAAAGATCTAAACAAGGATTAAAGTTAAACAACATAAATAAATAAAGTTTAACAACAAATGATCCCTACAAAGTGATTGTATACTTATAAAGTGCATCTATATTATGCTTTCCTGAATCAACAGTAAAATTATTGCTGCAGATCATGGATGTAATGCCAATGCAAGGTCAATTATAGATGTATAGTATTTTGTGGAAGTTTATATATCTATATACTTACTGTATTATTACTGTATTGTAACTTACTTATTTCAATCAAACTTGTGCACCTTTCCATTTTGTTATTCCATTCCATTTCCAGTTTGTCCATAATTGTTAACAACTCACAAGTTTTTTTTGTTTAGAAAATCAAACCTTGATTTAACAACACACAACGTTTGCATAAGTCTGTATGCACAGGTGACAAATGAACTCAAAATTGAGAAATTCTTCTCTCTCTCTTCCTAGATGACCACTGAGAAGAGGCATGGAAGAGCAGGTAAGAGCTGGTTACTTAAACCTGCCCTAAGAACTGTGTTTGGCTGAATGGGTTGTTTGTACATTTTTGAAAGCATTTCATCAGGTTTCTTAACTAGGGATGCTGCTTCATTAGCAGGTTAAGTGTGTGATTTATTCTGTGGCTTTTCATTATTTTCCACACACAACACGTTTGTGAGCTGACTGTGTAATCATGTTACATGTGTAGGCTGCAGTGAAGACAGGCTGGACTGAAACTGACTAAATAAAGTCACAAAAGCAGATTATTATGTGACCGGCTTGAGTGTTGTTCCTCAAAAGCCTGGTCAACAAATTAAAGGGAAGTGCATGATTTAAATGCTTTCAAAGGACAGACTCTGTAAGGTGTACACTGTTAAACATGTCTGGCCTTGGGCTGTCTGTGTTTTCTGTCTGACTGTACTTTTAATGTCTGAGAGAGGGTGGACATGACAGACAGAGACAGGTGAGCTGGTGGCTGGAGTCTGGAGTATGCAGTGGAATGTAACCCCCCCAGTAATAGACTTTTTTCTGGGCTTGGTGTGGGGCACAGTTAAAATTGTGGGGGTTCCATACCAGGGTATTGTTACTGTTATGGCAAGTATTTGTGTAAGCATGATGTGGCCCACGTGGGCAGCTGGGAAATCTCTGGTGGGCTTTCTTGGATTCCATTTTGGGCTCAGGTTGCTCTCTCACATGACCCCAAGGTCGCAGAAAGATGTGGTACTAAGGAACATTATGGTTCGTTGACACTTCTCACTTTCAGTCTCATTTCACTTCTGCTGTACTGCTGACCAGGGTTACTGGAGCCAGATGCACAGAAAAGAGCAACAATGCATGTCCAGATACTTGTCCTCCTTTTCTCACGTGTAAACCTTACTAAGGTATTTACGTATGAGTGTGTATGGCAGGTGGCGTAGTGGCTAAAGTGTGTTGTTGAAGTCTTTCTGAACTCAAAAAAAGTGTTTTCAGTAACTTCTCTTGGGTGGCTCATTCTGATTATATGTCTTGCTCAAAAGTCCAGATTACATTTGTTGATTTCCTAAATGAAAAAGTGAACAAGTAAGCCAGCTAAGCTCTGCGACCAGTAATCGGTTACCTGGAAAGGTGCCTATGTCAAACTTTGCTTAGTTTTTCCAATATGTTTTGAAGTGTATTTGCAGGAATATATTTAAGTTTGTTCTCTGCAAAGGCTGAGTCCAGTTTCAGTAGAAAATCAACAAAATAAGTAATTTGAGCAGGAGATGCTAAAACTTTTGCATAAAACTGGCTTTTAAAACAGTCAAAAGTGCTCAAGTAAATAGTGATTTCAATAGTAGGCCAATCATATTCAATATTTAAACCATTAGGCAAGAGGCTAACTAAGTAAACTTGTGTTTACCAGTCATAACTGAAATATAACTGGAGTGCTAAGTGTGGGCTAACATTACTTACATAAAAACAGTATATTTATCATATATTGTGACTTATTCAAGTACTATTAATAAATAATTGAGACTATATTGAGGTGAATCTAAAATTGTCACTTTTGTTCTGCTGTGATAAGTTCAAGCGTCCAAGCTAGTTAAGTGATAGCTAGCTGGAATATTACTTAACTGCTAACATTTATCTGTTAATAAATGTATTTAATGTATCTATATGGATTAACTTTGGCTACTATTCAGTAAATAAGAGTATAATGTTAGAAATTGAGAAATCCCACTGGTGTTTACCTGTGATAACTGCAAGCTAGTTTGTTATATATTATCTATGTGGAATGCTAATGGGAGTGCTAATGTACATAAATCATGGCTATCATCGTATATTTTGATATATTTGGCTACTATTCAATAGATTTATAAGAACTAAATCAAGAAACCACATTGGCGTTTACCTGTGAGGTAAGGGCAAGCTTTTGATTAAATGTTAGCTAGCTGGAATGTTAGTTATGTGCTAACATTACCTGCATAATGTCATGCTTATATACTGGATTTTGATACATTTGGCTACTAGATCACTCAGAAGTTTTGTTTATCTGTCATACATGCAAGGTAGTTTAGTAAATGGTAACTAGCAGGAATGCTAGTTCTATGCTAACATAGTTGCAGTACATGAAATAATGGTTATTATGGTATACTTTGACATCTTGACTAACATTAAAATATTGCTTGGTATTTAGTTTGATGAAAATCTAGAAAGTCCACTGAGATTTAACTGATTTATTTCACCACTGATTAATTCAAGCTAGCGTATTAGACGTTAGCTAGCCGGAATGCTAGTTATGTGCTGATTGTGTACTTAAGTAAAATACATACTGTATATGTTGACATCTCAGCTACTAGTGAATACATTGAGGATAATATAATGCAAATCAAGACTTGCATACAGTACTTAAACCTCATCTATCTATGTATATTAGCAGTTGTAAGGATAGCCTGAAGTTGCACTCCAACTCTATTTAAAATACACATTTTTTAGAACAGCTTTTGTAAGACACTCTGTCATGTCTGATCACCATAAAGCCATATCATGATCCTGAAGCATTTTTTTGACGTGTGTAAACAACATTTCATTTCACACCAGCTCTAACCCTACGTTAGTACGTTACGTCTGTGGCTTTCCCTTACTAAAGCTTTAAACTCTATGATTAAAATCATAATCTACAGCAGTGTTATTGTGTTGTGTGTGTGTGTGGCTGCAGAGGAAAGTGTTTGTACAGTAATGATACTCTTTACACAAGTATGCAGTTCACTGACCCACTGTTGTAATTACAGCTGGACTGACTTCCTCTGTCATT
The DNA here is from genome assembly GCA_025084515.1 of Ancistrus triradiatus. NCBI lineage: Eukaryota > Metazoa > Chordata > Actinopteri > Siluriformes > Loricariidae > Ancistrus > Ancistrus triradiatus. Next base: position 153,567 of record JAJAGP010000222.1, read on the forward strand.
TACATTTGCAGCATTTAGCAGGCGCCCTTATCCAGAGCGACTTTATAATTGAGATGAGAAGTGGCACAGCAGTTAAAGTCCAGGATTCAAATCCAGCACAGCCAAGCTGCCACTGGTGGGCCTGAGATCAAGGCCTTTACGCCACAATTGCTTGGACTATACCGTGTAGAATGGTGTCAGTTGTAAGTAGTGTAAATGTTAAAGGTCTTGCACAAGGGTTCTTCAGTAGCAGCTTGGCAGAGCTGGGATTTGAACAAATGTGACCTGCTTTGTAGAACAGTTTTGAATTTACGTTATAGGATAAATTCACACTTGAGACACCTAGTACAGGTAAAAAACATTTAAAAGCTATGAACGCTACAATAGTTAATGAGGAGCAAAGGGAACTATAAGTTGTATCTACAAGAACTATTCAGGGTGAGAGAAGAACACCTTTGGGATGAATTAGAGCAGAAACTGCAAGTCAGACCTTCTCGTCCAACATCAGTGTCTGACCTCACAAATGCACTTCTTGAAGAAGGGTCAAAAATCCAAATAAGCACATTCCTAAACCTTGTGGAAAGCCTTCCCAGAAGAGCTGAAGCTGTTATAGCTGCAAAGGCTGGGCCGACATCATATTAAACCCTATGGATTAAGAATGGGATGTCACTCAAGTTCATATGCATCTGAAGGCAGACGAGCGAATACTTTTGCCAATATAGTGTATCTTTACAATGTTCTTATTAACCTTTTTTTGATATTTATTTAATTAGTGGGTGCTTGGATGGCATAGCATCCAAGACCATCCCCATAGAGACCTGGTTTCAAGTGAAGGTAGTGTCTTCCAGCCAGGCACAATTGGCTGTGTATGAAAGAGAGGAGTCTGAAAGGGGGACATCATTCCCTGGAGCTGCAAAAACAACCCCTGGACCCTGCAATGGACTGGATCCGTCCAGAGTGCACTTCTGTGAGAGGCTCCAGATCCCTCTTTACCTGTACAAGGATAAGTGGGGTTAAAACAACTCATGTCAGACAAATCCTTTAGTTTATCAGTCACTTTGTAGTCAGAGGCAGTGCAGTGGTTAGCACTGTCACCTCACAGCTGCAGCGACCTGGATTCGAGTCTGTCTGGTCACTGGCTGTATGGAGTTTGCATGTTCTCCTCATGTTTGCATGGGTGTCCTCCAGGGACAATTCCCTCCCACATTCCAAAGACCGGTGTGAGTGAGGGAGTGTGTACATGTGCTGCGATGGTCTGGAACCATAATATGGTTGGTTCCCACCTTGTAATGTGACCTCCTTTAGTTACACTAAATAGCTCATTCTGTTTCGTGTTCTTATTAAAGTGAATTTATATAATTAGTGCAATTTACTGTTGTTTGAGACTCAATGTCATGGAAAAACTGATACCTAAAACTCAGAAAATGACTCGTAAATATAACTCCAATGTATTTACAAACCAAACATGACAAATCAGAAAAAGTTAGGACTGAAATATGGAAACCCCTTCCTGTCTTTCTTTGAGGAAGATTGTTTTTCAACAATTTTCTTATACATTTGTTGATAAACTGGAGATCCTCTGCCCATCTTTACTCCTACTCATCTTTACTGCTTTGGTACCAAATCATGATTATAATCACCTGTTGAAATCACCTGTTTGAAATCACATCTTTTTTTTTAACCTCATTACTAGTCCTAAATTGCCCCCATCCCAATTTTTTTGGAATGTGTTGCAGTGCTGAAATGCAGGGATGGATGTTTATTAACAAATGAAATTAAGTTGATCTCAGGTTCATACTGTCTGCTATGAAATAAATGTAAAAGTAAATGTAAGGAACACTGCATATATTTTGTATTTGCATTGTCCACTGTCCCAACTTTTTGTTAAATTTTATTAAATAAATTTTTTCAGTAACTATACATATGAGTTATGCGCACTTTTAGTCACACTGAGGAATCCATTATAGTTCAATGGCAGTCCAAAAGACTTCCAGCCTCTGTGGAATCTAAGAGCGGAACAAATGTGATAAGTTCAACCAGTCCTATAGTTTGACGCCCACTGAAAGTGGATTGGTTTCACACGTGGTGTGGTCTTGAAGCGAACCACAGACCACCATTCTCATTATTATTGAGGTCTCACCTTTGTTAAAAACAGCTTCCACATTTGGCCAAATGTACTAAACAGACATCGAGAAAAATGTACAGTAAATGACTGAGCACAAATGGCAGTAGAATGTCAACCTACAACTAAAGAAGAGTAATTTACCATTGTTACAACATACGCGATGAAGATCTGCCATGAGCTACAGATGTTGTGGACAAGCATTGGAATGGAAAACATTGTATTCCTCCAACAGTTTGTTATCCCGTTTAGCTCAAATACACTTTGACAGTAAATCTTCCAGTGTTCTCCTTTTCACAGTATTTATTTTGGAAAATTATTTTCCCGTTTATGATAGAGCGCAGTTATTCATATTAAGTGTACATATTTTTCCTGGAAAGCATTCCTCCTTGTCAAAACGTGTTAGGTTCACCCCGCCAGCCGTCCACGTGTTCAGAATTTAACAGCGATAATGATGATGCTATAAAAGAAGCCCATGCCCAAACAGTTTGTGGGACATAAGGTATAAAATTCCCCTCTCATATTTTAGTACTGAGCCATACAGACTGCATGATGTCATCGTACACTGTGGCCAGATGGCCAGCAGACTCCATAGTGTACTAATCTCCTCATTACAGCATTGCACTGCAGCATAATGTTCCTCAGCGCTCCAGACCACAGCCAGAGTGACTGCGGGGTCGACCGCTGCCATTTAATGACCGGCTCTAAAATGAAAACATGTTATTTTATCTAATCTGCCATAAATGCTGGTATTTAAGCTCATAAGTTGTGAAATTGATTAGGTTTGTGGCTAAATGCCAGGGCACATTGAGATGGGGATTTTATTGGGTGTCTGCAGGTCATTAAAAATGATGAACGGGCATTAAGTCAGCTTTGTGATTAAAAAAAAATAAATTTTGGCCATAAATGGCATTAAAAAGTCTGATTCATGGAGGTCTGTGTTTGTTTTAATTCAGCAATTTATTTAACTGCAATTTCAGAAGAAATACTTCCATATTTATGGTGCCCTGGTGGCACCGTGTTCTCATACTCTAGCCGAACATTAACCATTGTTTGAATACTGGTAATGCCTTCTGATCAGGTCAGGCATTATCCTTTATTATTTTTTCAGAGCATACTGCACATCAAATTCCATGGACAGTACTGTGCAGAAGTCTTAGGCCACCATTAGATTAGATATGCCATTGTTTTAGGAATACTATAATGACTATATCTCTCCTTATGACAGTACAACCAGAAAACCAGTTTCCTTAGGCTATAGTGGCAAGTTCTTACTGTAACCTCCCCTTACACTTGAGCAATAGCAGCATCTGGTAGCTTCATACGAATCCGTATGTCCATATGGATATTGTTTCTTCAGAATCTTCTGTCTACTGTTTGGGTCTCCAGATTTTGAATGGCTAGTTCATTATTTTTTTGATTGTATTCATGCTGGACTTCGTCTTTCCCTTTAGCTGTTCCAAGCATACTTATCTTTTTCAGTGAATTGGTTCTTCTCATCATATGTCCTCCATAAGCGAGCTTCAGACTGATTACCTCGCCTTGAGTGAAAATCGAGGCTTGATTTGATCAAGGTCCAGTGGTCTGAGGTGAACAAAATATCTGCAATTTCCTGCTTTTTTTTTAATGTTACTGGTAGCTAAAGAATGACATTTGCGTACTTGCCAGGCTTCCAATCCAACTGTCTTTAGTGGTTTGTGCCTAGCTGTGGGACAGGGTCCCATAAACAGATTTCTGTGATCCCATAAAGGGGCATATGCTCTATGGTGGATTAGCGCCAGACCCCTGGGAAGAGGTTGAGAACAAACAAGACCCAGAACGCTTTTTTGGATTCTCGGAGAATACAGGAGCTCCTCTGATATGCTAACCCCCCTCAGAAGGAATCAATGTTTCATCTCTGGCTTTAGTGACTAAACAGATTCCTGTCTAGACTGTGCCGTTATCAGTTGGCGGACCAGTTGACTGTCGGGGCGAAATTATAAATTGGTACTTTTGTCCTTTAGGCAGTAGCCATAGCTAACAAGCGTTGATAGCAGATTCCTCAGTTCTCATATTGAAGGAAAGGAAATGGCCTGATACATATGGAAAAATACTTGAACTTTTTGACCTGCATCATTTTTTCTGTTATTTGTCTTTCCTTGGATATAAACAGAACTCCCGCCTACAGTCCTCCAGGACTGACACTGTAATTTGTTTAACATGCTAAAAACAAGCAGCATTCTTCCAACAATGTTGAACCTTTCCAAAATGTAATGTCTACGAGTCGCTAATGCTTTTGCAAGAAAGGAATTCTGTTTCAGTTTCTGATGATAAACAACGGAGAAAAGCATGTTGTCTTGCAGAGATCCGTGTAATTCCGTGTAAACAGAAAGAGCACACTGAGGGCTGGACAGTTGCACGGGGCAGACAGGTGGCCACGGCTGGTCTGAGGGTGTGAAGTTGGCACCTTGCATACATAAAAATGTAGTCTTTAAGCCTTCTGTAGGGCTCAAAGCAGAATTCAAGTTTAAAAATGTTTGTTATTGCTAAACCTTCCTAGCCATGATCACAAGATTTGCACTTTCCTATTAATTCCATTCATTGTGGTCTCACAGCCAGAAGGTCATGGGTTCGATCCCCAGGTGGAACGGCCTCGGTCCTTTCTGTGTGGAGTTTGCATGTCCTCCCTGTGTCTGTGTGGGTTTACTCCGGGTACTCCATTTTCCTCCCACGGTTTCCTGACCCAACAGAGGAAGCTTGACAGAGATGGGATTTGAGCACATTGTCCAGTACTCTTACCACTAGGCCACCACAACTTTGAACAAATGGTCTAAAAGTCAATTAAAAAGCAGTTAATGATACTAATAACAAATACTTTCATAGCCATATATGGCGATATAATCTTGTTCCTTTATTTTACAAAAATTGGCTGCCAGTCAAAAAAAAATCAATTATTTCTCTAGTGCTCCTGATATGCCCATGCTACAAAAGCGAAGATAGTTTGTCTTAGCTATTGAGGTACTGGACTATGGACTAGAAGGTCCAGGGTTCAAATCCCACCTCTACCAAGCTGCCACTGTTGGGTCTTTGAGCAAGGCCCTTAAACTACAATTGCTTGGATTTTTTGATTGAAGAGTGTCTGCTAAATGACATAACTGTAAATGTATATCATTTCTAAAACAACAAATCTAATGGTGGCCTCAGGCTTTGGGACCGTGGTAGCCTAGACTATGGACCAGAAGGTCCAGGGTTCAAATCCCACCTCCATCAAGTTGCCACTGTTGGGTCCTTGAGCAAGACCCTTAACCCACAATTGCTTGGATTGTAAGAATATACCATTGTAATGTAAGTCCAATGTAAGTCGCTCTGGATAAGGGCGTCTGCTAAATGCTATAAATGTAAATGTAAGGCGGTTTCAAATAAATCTGTATTAGTGTGGACAGACCGTGTTACAACATGGCTAAAGCATCATCAGCAAGAGGTAACACTCTGGTGCAGGATATTCCCCTCTTTCCATGTTCTATTAATACACGTTGGCTCTTTGTTATGATAAACATCACCTTGTCAGACCTCCCGGCTCACAAAAGCAGTCATCGCTGAAAAGTAGAGACACGGTGCCCTAAAACTGTCATCCAGAGGCCAGAGATGCTGAAGCATGCGACCGGATAGAGAGCCTCAAACACCGGCTTCTCTTCTGTCTCATTGTGGAGTTATTCTGCACTGACAAGGCACATCCAAAACCATTCAGCATGGCAAAACAAAAGAAAGCCTCATTCTCGGTCCGGGACACTCTGTACAAAATATATTAGCATTAGCAAAAAAGAACAGCTACATCCGTGACCACATTAAAGAAAGACATTTTACTACCAAAGGACTCATTTCATTTTCAAGGAAGTCAAATTTTGCTCACATTTCCATCAGGCATGTTGTTCTGAAAGGACGTTTCACAGCGTGTGTCGTCTCTAAACGCTTCTTCCATTAAACTTGATCTTTAGCTGAGAGCCTGGACGTTCTGAATGTTCTCACTAACACAAACAGTTCTTATAAAAATGACATTATGAAAGGTGTGAGTGGTGTGACTCATCTGGCATTTTGTGTAAAGTTACTATGACTTATCTTTTATGCAGCAACAAGAGTAATATTTCACTCAAATTCATCTATAATGTTGAATATGAGCCTTGTTTCATTTAGCTAATGCGTTCTGTCGATTGGATGACGCCATCATGCCCAGGGGAGCACTTTAAAGCTTAATTTAATCACCAGTAACACTCGGTCAACTCCATGTTCCTCAGCGCTCCCCTACTCCCTATATGAGCATCTGTCTCTTTCTCAGAGAGCCATTTGTGAGGACGCTCCCTGCATCATACATCCCGTACAGCAATAGACCATTTTTGTTTTTTGCCATTTTGTAAGCTTCCTTGACTTCTAATATATTCCAGACTGGGTTTGGGACTGCCTTTTGGCCCTCTGTATCCTCCTAGTATGGGCCATCTGGTCTCCCATGGGCCATTCTCATCTTTTTCCCATCCGGGGAGGCCAGCTCCCAATGGCCAGAGGGGCGACCTCAGACAGCTGAGGCTGATCAGCATATAGGTCTGTCTGACTAGACTGTCTCTAAATGCCTTGTTTTTAATACCCTTGAGTATTTTTTTCAGTAAAACTTTCTAAATAAGGAATAGTCACAGAATCCAAAAGAGCAGTCTCATTAAATAAAACTGCAGAATAAACAAGTTACTATATTGTACAAGCCTCCTAAAATACTTCTGAACTCCTAAGTTCTCCTTTTGCTTGGGATTTTTTAAATGTAGTTAAAAACTGTGGTATTATACTACCTTTTTATATTAATAACAGACATTACTGATTTTCTTAAATATTCATAAGGCTAATTAATAATAGTAAGAATAATAATAATATTTCTGCAAATTCTATTGAGCTAAAGTTAACATAGTTCATAACATTTTCTGAGGACTTACAAAATGCATGTGGATCTGGAAAGTTGTCAATTTATGCACAAGCCAAATTGTGTTTTATTGTTTTCTTTCTTTCTTAAGAATGATTTTCCTTTTAATTTATGCATTATTTTTGGCTCTGGTGTATCAATGGTAAGAGCCAGCTGCTGGAAATTGTATTTCCTGAGGGTCTTGGTACGAATGTAGGGTGGGGCCTGCAACGTGAAGGTCGGGTAGTATGTTTATGGAACACTGCATGGCGTTCTGTCCTGGGTGTACCTTTCAGTGCGATCATTGAATTTGGAGTTAGGCTCCAGACCCTCCCACGTGATCCTGACCTTCTTCATTGAAAAAAAAAAAAGACATTCAATCCAATTTGACCAGGTGTGCCTAAACGTTTGCACAAGACTGTATGCAGTCTTTACAACATCTGACATAACCCTAGATTTTAGTTTTTTCTTTAAACAGAACATTAAACATTGATGGTAGCAGGAACTTTGCTTTTTGTTGTTATGGTACTTGACATCCTGGACAAACCGTTATGACCTCACAATGTGTTCGGAGCATTGCAGGAACATAATTCAAGTAAACCAACAGCCTAACCTTTATAAAACCACTTTATTTTGTCACTGCACGTTCTGATAATGCTCTGTTAGCCGAGACTAATGATGGCCAAACTGGAAAAGGCTCAGAGAACTTCAGCATGGCAAAACGATCTGGAAATAGCATGCTGTCCCGTCCCATCTGCATCATGTTTCAAAAAGGCAAATGAAAGAGTTCATCCAAAGTTCAGAAGAGATGCATCCAAGCCATGTTTACAGGCACCAGCATTTAGTCAAGATGGCTATAGTTAGGATTAGAAATCAAGCATATCATTTCTAAATAAATACAGTTAACGTAGCATTTTCAGTGATTAACCTCCAAGAAAAACAGAAGGCGTGCCATGACTGGCTCTCTGCAGCCGTGGCAACCTCCATTTCAACCTCCATTAAATGATCGCTTGCAGACACTCTCATGCAATGCTGCCCAGATCAGTGACATCATGTGTTTAAATTTATAAGCGGGTGGTCATGTGGCAGCAGCTTTAAAGGGAACCTCTGGCATTGCGACCTCATGAAAAATTCCACATGTGCAGAGTTGTATGGTGGCTTCCTGTCGACCTCCCTTGGATCTTTGAAGTTAAATTCCTCCGAGTTTGAGAGCGAATTGATTTGTGTATGAATTCTAGTGTATTTTGTAAATTTCGCTCCACTATATGAATTTGCGACATCATCAACTAAGGAAACATCATGCCAAGGTCCGTATCCTCCTCATTAATCATCACTTATTATAATCAGTCAACATGTGTGGTCATAAGAAATAGGATGTCATTTTTGGGTGACTACAAACTATTGGCTTTTACACAGTAATGGTTCAGAATTAGGGCAAAAATTCTCGACTGTCATAAATTGCTTTAACCTAGAGCAAGAACCTAGAGTTTATTCTCTTTTGCACACACTTTCTGAGCTACAGAAGTTTCTGGCAGAAAGGAATCTCAGACTGGACTTTGAAAAGCCCTCCATAACTTGCTTAACTCATGCTTGCCACGGTATGATTACGTCTTAAGGATAAGTGGCTTAATAGGCTTAAATGGGCAATCATCTGAATCAGGCTCTATTGTAAATGGCCTGTCACTCATCTAATCCATGACAATTCCCTCTGCAAATCTCAGGAGGTGTTGGTGCCTCAGGATAATCAGGCTGGAATGTTTTCCTGAGTTCTGCTTTGTGATTTCTAACTTAATTGGAAGTGAAGAGGTGTGAGCTGCTCTGTCAGTGGACTCGCTGATCACAAGTGTGGTGGCATGTGCGTGGAAAATTGTGTTCTGGCTGGATTATATCTGGGATATAATATAGAATTTATAGATAAATCACCCAAAGCTGAATACTCACCTTTTTGTGTTTAGCATATTTATATAAAGTACTGTGCAAAAGTTTTAGGCCATCGTTAGACTTGTTGCTTTAGCAATGGTATAATGACCATATTTACCATTATTAATGTCGACGATTGGACCCGAAATTTTCAAACTTGGAATTGTCATTCCATAATACTCTTTTCCACTGAGCTTTGGCATATATTAGCATTTCCACCCTGTTCCCCTTTTAAAAAAGTGGCTTATTGGCTGCTACCCTTCCAAAAGGTCCATTCCTGATCAAGTGTCTTTGAAAGGGTCAACTTGGCATCCCAATGAAGCTACCAGATGCTGCTATTGTTCATGTGTAACAGGTGGTCACACTAAATACTTGCCACTGTACCATATATTAGCTGTTTTTTTTTCCAGTTTTTTAATACTGCATACAAATTTCCTATGTTTCTAGTTGGTCATTATAAGTTTCCATTGCTAATACAATGGTATATCTAATCTAATGGTGGCCTAAGACATTTGCACAGTATTGTATATTTGACTTTTATGGCTAATATTAGATAAATCACTTCAAAGAACTACACAAATCAAGATTTGGATAATAGTCTTCGACCTACCTGTCGCAAAGGTCAGCCATCTTGTTATCTTGTTATCAAAACCATCTCTAAAGAGTTTGGACTCCACCAATCCACATTCTGTGTACAGATTGTGCACAGATTGTGTACAAATGGAGTAAATTCAAGACCATTGTTACCCTCCTCAGGAGTGGTCGACCAACAAAGATCACTCAAAGAGCAAGGCGTGTAATAGTTGGCGAGGTCACAAAGGATCCCAGGGTAACTTCTAAGCAACTTCTAGGCCTCTCTCACATTGGCTAATGTTAATGTTCATGAGTCCACCATCAGAAGAACACTGAACAACAATGGTGTGCATGGCAGGGTTGCAAGGAGAAAGCCACTGCTCTCCAAAAGAACATTGCTGCTCGTCTGCAGTTTGCTAAAGATCACGTGGACGAGCCAGAAGGCTACTGGAAGAATGTTTTTGTGGATGGATGAGATAAAAATAGAACTTTTTTGGGTTTAAAAGAAAAGCATTATGTTTTGGAGAAAGGAAAAACCTAACACTGCATTCCAGCATAAGCACCTTATCCCATCTGTGAAACCTGGTGGTGGTTAGTATCATGGTTTTGGGCCTGTTTTGCTGCATCTGGGCCAGGACGGCTTGCCATCATTGATGGAACAATGAATTCTGAATTATATCAGAGAATTCTAAAGGAAGATGTCAGGGACATCTGTCCATGAACTGAATCTCAAGAGAAGGTGGGTCATGCAGCAAGACAACGACCCTAAGCACACAAGTCGTTCTAACCAAAGAATGGTTACAGAAGAATAAAGTTCATGTTTTTGGAATGGCCAAGCCAAGCCAAAGCCCTGACCTTAATCCAGTGGAAATGTTGTGGAAGGACCTGAAGCGAGCAGCTAATGTGAGGAAACCCACCAACATCCCAGAGCTGAAGCTGTTCTCTACGGAGGAATGGGCTAAAATTCCTCCAAGCCGGTGTGCAGGACTGATCATCAGTTACAGGAAACGTTTAGCTGCAGTTATTGCTGCACAGGGGGGTCACAGCAGATACTGAATAAATGCTCTGGGGTACCACAACAACTGCAGTGGGGTTCTTCTTAGATAAATGTTTATGAGGCTTAAATTCTTATAAGAACACCTCCAAAGATCAGTACTTGGTCTTCACATGTTCATACACACGTGATGTGTTCATATTCTACTTATAGACTCGTTCTCTTGATATTCCTATTAACTACTTAACTTGAACCAAACAACTTGGCAATGGTGCTTCCTTCCTCTCATGTTGATGACTGTACGCTGTGCTCGGGGCACAATTTGGTTGCACCTGGGATGTTTTTGAAGCTTGCATTAGTGCTTGTAAAGGAGCACTAGCACTGTGTCTTTCATGTGGTTAAGCTCTGATTCAACAGTTTCACTTTGCAATGAGAGAAGTGATGGGTGGCAGTGGGAGAGAATGGGTAGGACCTTATTGGCTACATGACAGCTAGCTCACCTTCTGTTTTTTTTTTTTATAATACACCCAGACTAATGTGGTGCCTGGTCTGTTTGATGCCCAGCCCAGAATAGAGAGTGAGAATGAGGAATGGCAGTCAGCCTTGAACTGGCGCGAGCGTCAAGCTTGGCAGGCGCTCAGGCTAAGGTGGGTTGAAGGTGACACTAAAGTGAACGTGGTGGGTGATCCTACCATTACGAAAGCGCGTGCAGTGCGAGTTATGACAGTTCTCGATTGTACAAAAAGCCTGCAATTACAGGTGTGGTTTCGATAATCTCAAGGCAATGTTCCACACTGAGGTGTATTTTTATAATATTGCACAAGAGCATACTTCTTCTGCAGCATCTTTAGAAGAAATCTCACACTGTACAACCTGTTGTAAGCTTTGCGAGTTTGGAAATGAGTGTGAAACTGACACGGCTCATTCGTTTTCCGACATGGCCTCAACCCAGATCTGCTTTATGTCGCTGAATTCCCTTCATGCAGCAAAAACACAGCCCATATCTTCCCACATGAATAAAAGTCAGTGATTCATTTTTGTTTGTTTGATTATAATAGACTTCACTTGGTCATCTCTTTAGCTCCAAGTAAAAGCTGTGGAACGTCTTCCAAGTTTTAAAACAGCCCAGTCCAATTCTCACACTGCTTTTAAGCTTATCATAAGACATGTCTCCATCACGTTCCATCAGTTATTCCCACTCGAGCAGATTCAAAGTGGCAAATCCATTTTGCTGCAGTTATAAGTATCTCTACTTTACTTGGTTATATCTGTAGCTTAATACTTTTTACTTTTACTTACTAGATTTCAAAAGAAAAATCAGCACTTTTTGCTCACTACAGTTTGAAAACAGGCTTGTTACTTTATCTTTTTATGAATCTCTCAGTACCTCGTACCCTCAGTAAAAATCCTGTTTCAAAAATTGAGTTAGAGAAAGGCTTTTTATAGAAATACTTTTAATTTTTTACTTTAAGTATATTTCTATCTGAATAAAATATGTCATGTTTCAACTTTTTCTGGAGTATTTTTAAATCAGATTAGTAGTATTTTTACAGTGATCTGCCATCTTATCTAGCAAATGGCGAATAATCATATCTATTATTGAGAAGCAGCTCCTGATACTGGGAGCAGCAGTTCCCAAGGAACTAGGTTTGAATCCCAAGCTGGGCTTGCAATAATGAAATATGTGAGGTTTGGTTAAAATTCTTTAGTCCCATAGTGGGCAGCAGTGGTGTGTGGATTGTCTTAGTGTTGGATCTCTTCTCAATGACGACGGCAACAACTCAAATAGTAACTACATGGAAGAGAAACCTGGCAATCTACTTCTGGATCCTGCCTTGAAATCTGGGTTGTAGTAAAATTGAGTCGACATGACCATATACAGCATACTATGATCAATAAATCAGATTAAGAAATACAATAAAGACAGCTGGATTTTATTTCAGTAATCAGATTTCTCAGTGCATGTATACCAGTTACACGATTGGTGTATATGCAGCGGCTGACAACGCGGTTGCCAGGTCCTCTCATGTTTAGAGATTTTGCTTCATTTAAGGCCTGTTTACACAGATCTGGTGCAGGACTTTCATGAGGGATATGGCAACCCTGGAATAAACGGCTATCGAACATTTTGTGGAGACTCTGAAACGCAGTATATAATTGAAAATGAAGAATTATTATAAGTTTGAAGTTTATGTGACATTTTTCTGTGAGATTACGTCCTATCTTTTATTTTTTACAGGACTGTTAGAGACGAGCACAAATAATGGGAGGTTTAGTATCTGTTTTCTCAATGGACACCATTTAATTGTTTTTGAACAGCAGCCAAATAGGTCAAAATATAACCCATAATAGCCACAATATTATGTAAATAGAGGTAAACGTGTACGGTCTTAAACAAAAGTTTGGGCACCCCGAGGATAAATTATTATTTGCTTTCCTAAATGATAAGAACTTAATGCAAACTTAAATGACATGTTTCTCCAAAAATTGTAATGCATTCTGATTCTGATTCAAAACGTCATTTGATTGGTGTTAGCCAAATCTTTATCTAAGACGAGCTGAAACAAGCAGGCCAGCCCACCTAACTTGACTGGCTAACTTTCTGGCTTTGTGTCTTTTGAGTCTACTAACTTTTTTATAGTGATGGCACCATGTTACACTCTTCATAAGTTTTTTCCCTAAAGTACCCAGCAAGTCTGTTTTAATTAACTAATGTTCACTTCACCTAAAAACACTGTTTGGACTTTTTGACCAATGCAGAAACTTGCATGTTGAGACACTTTAAATAAAGGTTATGCTGTGTGATTGTAGTATGTGGTTTTGACAAAAAAAGATCTTGAGGGAAGGTTTTGAAGAGAAACGAACAACATTTCTGCGTTTAAATGGCCTGGAATTGCTAACATTCTTTGGTTTGACATAATCCTGCTGTCCAGAGACATTTCTGCTGTGACTGTCCTGTAGCCAGCATGTGGTAACCTGTATCACCAGCCAGAACTATCCACCCCCTACTTGCTATTTTAATTATATGAGCCACATTAGTGCATTTGATTTTGACATTGTAAAGTTTTTGAAGAATTCTGCATCTGTAAAGCGGCCCACCTCAATCACTGGCGGAATCAGAGCCCTTCTGGCTCTCCACATAATTAGCCGCCATGACTCTATGGAAAGCCATCAAAATCTTGGACCTCTTTCACATCATTATGGGTCAGCAATTTCAGAGTTAATGTGAACAACAGGATTAGGTTAGCACTCGCTACCATATGCTCCAAATGTTTGTTTACTTCTGAGGGGGCGTGTCAGGATTTGGACTGGATTGGAGTTAAATCGATTTGGGCTGCTTTTTCCTGCAGTGTGATTATAGCCTTGATGTACCTCAGAATAGGACAGAATAGGTGCTCACTTTTGCACAGAACAAAGGTCAGCATCACTTTTTGCCCATTTTTGCACACGTATCTCTCACATGCTGAATGTAAACGTGACAGTTATGTTGTGATGATGTGTTCCAGGATGATGTTGTGGTCTTATACGGAGTACCTGATACAGAAGACATAACGAATATGTTGGTCTAGGTTTAATCTGTATTCTGAAGCAATTAATGATAAGAAAAAATGCCTTATTAATCCTAGGTGGCGAATGTTGTTGTTGCAGTAACAATGTCCAATAAACCGCAGAACAATACATAATCCTATAAACAGATGAGGTAAACTCAATAAAACAAGAATGTATAATTCTAATAAATGTAAAAATGCCTATAAAATCATTTACATATAGTACTGTGCAAAAGTCTTAGACCACCATTACATTTACCATATATAACACAAAACATTCAAACTTGGATTAGTCTCTCCATAATACTCTTTTCCACTGATCTTCATTCCAATCTTTGTGAGCTTTAGCACATCTTAGCCTTATCACCCTGTTCCAGTTACGAAAAAGTGGTTTATTGGCTGCTACCCTTCCAAAATTCCAGATTTGTTTTTTTTGCAGTGGTATAATGACCATATATAGCATTATTATTGTCAACAACTGGGCCAAAAACGTTCAAACTTGGATCCGTCACTCTATAATAGTCTTTTCCACTGACATATCTTAGCCTTTTCACCCTGTTCCTCTTCTGAAAAAGTTCTTTCTTGGCTGCTACCCTTCTAAACAAGTTTCTTAAGACTGTAGAAGGGTCAACTTGGCATCTAGATGAAGCTGCCAGATGCTGCTATTCAGTTCAATGTGTGATGCTTGTGAAGGAGATGCAAACTGAAACATGATCAGATCCGAGGAAGTGTAAATACTCGAGTCGTCCCTCTAAATGGTTTTACATTTGCATTTCTTTCTTTAGCAGATGATCTTATCTAGAGTTACAAGCGTTCTTCTAGATTCAGTGGTGAAAGCAATGCAAGTGTGACCGTCAACGAGTGCAGTTAAGGTACAGTGGTGTTTGAAAGTTTGTGAACCCCTCGTGCAGCAATAAATGGCCCACTTTCACTTGAGATTCAGTTCACGGACAGATATCCTGACATTTCCCTTTAGACTTTGCTGCTATAATTCAGAATTCATGGTTTCATCAGTGGTAGCAAGCCAACCTGGCCAAGATACTACCACCACCATGTTTACTGCTGTTTCACTTTCAAGCACCAGTGTAGGTGAATATAACCCAGAACAATCAGGTTCACCATGTTATGTTTATTAGGTCCTGAGATGTATTTTGGACAGACTGCATTTAGAAGAGACTTCTCTTTCCTTAAGGTATGACTGGAAGAGTCTGGACTGGTCTAAAGATATGAAGATGTGCCTGTGATTATGAACGGCTTCAGGCTATAAGCAGAGGAAATAATGCTTTCGTGGGTGGAGTTGGGTGGGTGGATTCTGATAGAGGGAGCCATTTTTTCCCTTGAACCCCTGCCCCCCTAAACGTCTGTGTACGGGAATGCATAAGTGTCGTAATCTCTGGACGTGGTCACTATGTAACGCTCTTGTAGTCCTTGCTGCGGTGGTATAATAAATAAAATCGCTCCCAGAGCATCTTTTGTTTCCTGAAATGACTCCCAGTAGGCATGGAGTTGGTTTTTTTTGGTTATCCTGCATTTAGTGTGGGTCTTAATCACAAATCCCAGCCTGTGTGTGTGTTGTGGACAAGGGTGCACCACTTTGGTGTGTGTGTGTTAGTGTGTTTGATAATCCCCCCCTCTGCTAATAGAAGCCAGGTGGTGTGTGGAGACTGTAAATGTTTTCCCATGGATTTCTGTGGTTGGCCGGGCCTTAATAGATTCTGACTTGACGGCATTACATGCTTTGTCATACAGCGAAACAATAGCGTTCACATCCCCCTCTCCGGCCTCTCCTCATAAACTGCTGTGCTCTTTGTGTTTGTTAGTTTACATGAGCTTTCAAGGGCAACACGTGAGCGACGTGCTAACTTTATGATCGTACCTTTGCATTATTTCATTCACACATTCCGCTGGGTTCATTGGTCTCACTCCAACCCAAAATAAGCTAAACTAAGCCTGGTTAGAGTACAGACCTGCAAGTTTAAGACCCTCCCCTCTGTTGTTGTCCAATCCCCTAATCTGAACGCAGATATATACCACATGTGTGGGTTTGCTGGAAAACTGGAGACACGGCTTGGGAATATTCAGTCAGGAAATTTATAGCGCATGCCTCAGACGGGCTCGAGTGAGACGGGGTGGGGTGGGAGTGCAGGTTCCACGCCTTGAATCCATTAAGACAGGAGCGTAATCCCCCCAGGATTCATGGGGCCTGTCCTGAGACTTCCAGTCCCATCAAGAAGGCCAATCAGGGCTCAGAGAAATCAAGCCCTGAACATCTGGGCATTTTCCCATCCAAGCTCATTGGTCAGTCTGGAGCACTAGGCTCAAAGGAACACTAGAAACAAATCTAAGCGATCAGATGGGGTTTTAGCCATTATTTCAATGTACAGAGCACACATCAGTCTGTTAGACAGCCATCATGGAAAATCAGGGTAGCCTGTACAGCACTGTGTTTTACTTTATATATGTGTCATTTAAATTATATGAGTAGTCAGTGTTCCAAACGCCAAAATATTCAGGTAGCAGTCAGGAGGACCGTGCTCAGATTGGTGATGCCCATCGTCTTTTCTTCAATGACATTAAGAACAATAAAAACAAACCCTCTAACTGAGAATGCAGCCTCTCCCACTCTCAACACTTTTAACCTGAAATGATGTAAAAAATCTGATTTTATAAGCATACAGTATAAAAAATGAACAAACTATAATAAAACCCTCCAAGAAATAAATGTATGAATTTCATTGGAAATCTTTGTTCCATTGAGTATAAGGTAGTGGAGAATAATTATGAATTGTGTCTACCCCCCTAAATTGGGTCCCAATACTCCTAAAACTAGAAGTAAAAAGTCTTTTTTGTTGTTGTTGCTTTTATAAAAATGAAGGTTTGTCAAAAATACCCCCCCCCCCTTTCCTGACATTAGGTATGATCCACTTTCTGCATCACAAGTGTGGGAATGATAGTCCACAATTACATTAAAATGTATAGTTTTAAAAAATAGCATTTTTGTGTTATCATTTTTTATTTATTTGTCCTTGATTTGGCTTGTAAAAGTTTGTAGGATCTTTTAATCCTGACAGTTTGCGCATTTGATATTTGATATATTCAGATTCAGTTAGGTTTATTGTCATTCCCAAATACATTCACTGAAAACTTATTAGGAACGCTATACTAATATGGGATAGAGCCGCCCTTTGTTTTCAAAGCACCCTCAATTCCCCGTGGCCTGGATTCCATAAGATGTCTTAGAATAAGGGCAGAGCTGGGGGTTCATAGTCAGAGTCTTATGGTGATCAGAGACGTTGGGTTGCTGTCTTCTGCCCCCCGTGGGGTTGCCAATGTCTCATGTGATCCCTCTTGGCTGTGTTTCCTACCAGTTCTCCTCTTTCTAGCTATGCTGCTATAGCTAATGCTGCCGGGGTCTCATCCTACACTTGGCATCAGTGATTGTTAATAGACACTGTGCTCTTAATCAATAACTAATTACATTTTCTGTTTTCTCTCCGAGCTGTGTTCCGGCAGTTCCAGCCCCACACATGATGTTCATCTGCTGGAGCTCCACTCAAGCTGCTTCCGTCATCAGCTCCAGCCCCCCATCATAAACCCGGGCCACTTAATGTCGATGTGCAATACTTCACATTATATTCGAACTTTGACTCCATGACTTTTAGTTTCGCTCTTAGATTTATCATCTACGCCGCCCAAGGAGGTTTGGGTCCCTTTTTGAGTCTTGGTCCTCCCAAGGTTTCTTCCTAGAACTAGGGAGTTTTTCCTTGCCACTGTCGCCCTAGGCTTGCTCAATTTGGGATTGGACGTAGTTATTAGGAGATAATCTAAACTTGTAAAGTTGCTTTGAGACAATGCTCCATTGTAAAAAGCGCTATATAAATAAATCTGACTTGACTTGACTTTCTGTTTTTTATTCTTGCATGATGAAAAAAATTGTAATCTGGTCTTGGTCTCGTCTCGGTCAGTGTGTCCCGGCCTTGGTCATGACTACAACACCTATTGAATTCAGATCCAGTGGCTGCGAACATCACTGCAGAACACTGAACTCCTCGCCATGTTCATGAAACAAGTTTGAGATGACTTTTGCTTTGTGATATGGTGCTGTGTATTGGTGGAAGTAGCCATTAGATGGCGGGTACATTGTGGACATGATGGGATACACATGGTCAGCAACAGCACTCAAATACATAATGATAACGCTGTGGTATTCAAGTGATAAATGATTGGCAGTAGGTCCAATGTGAAAGAAAAAAACATTCCCCACCAGATTACAGGATGGTCCATCGGTTCATGCTGTTGGCACCAAATTCTACCATCAGCCCAAACTGAGATTCATCAAACCAGGTTACGTTTATTCAGTCTTCAACTGTGGTGAATCTGTGCCCATTGCAGCCTCAGCTTTCTATTCTTGGCTGACGGAACTGTAACATGAAGTGGTCTTCTGCTGTCGCAGAAAGCAGAAGTTGAGAGATTTGACCTGTCTGAGTTTCCTTTCCGCTCACCACAATTGAATAAAGTGGTTAAAGGATTTACCATTCAGCCATTCATCCCTGGCATCACTTTTTCTCTCCATTCTGATGGTTGATGTGAACATGACGTAAAGCCGCTTGCTTGTATCTGCATGATTTTATGCATTGCATTGCTTCCACATGACTGGCTGAATAGATAACTGCTTGAGTGAGCAATAGTACATGTGTTCACAATAGAGTTGTCAGTGAGTATATGTGTATATTGTGAGTTAGAAAACTTGGTCCTCCAGGGCCATGGTGCATTACACAAGATAAAAGAAACAAACAACATAGAGTAGAACACATAGTGTGAAAAATGCAATGATGTTTTCTCAAGGCCGGATTAGTGTACACAATACTATAAATACAGAGGACAAAGCAACACAATACAATAATTATACTGGATAGTTCAACACAAACTATGTGTCCAGCTGTAATATTTGAATACTTAAACTTATTCATCTAAATTGGACTGGAGACCTGCCCAGGATGTGTTCTCAACTTGAACCCAGTGTTTTAGGAATAGGCTCTAATCCTGCTGTGAACCAGTTCTTACTGAAGATGAATTAATGTTTGTTTATTTATTTGAGGGTTATGGATGGTTTGGAACCTATCATTGGTATTGTGGGATTACATCTTGGACAGGGTACCAGTTAGTCTCAGTGGAGTCCATCACACACTTATTTGCACTTACACACGCTAAGGTCCAGTTGTCTGTATCCAGTTCACCTACTGCCATGTTTTGAGGGGTACGTGTGTCATACAGACACTGAAATCTATTGGTACTAAAATAAAACGTGTCTGATAAGCTATAAACAATGCATGAGTGACCTATAGTTCTCTAGATATACTGTTAAAATAAGTTATTTTAAAAGGAAATTTGAAGAGTTATGACAGTCGTACCCTGTCAATGTACAGTCTTGTGCAAAAATATAGGAACACATTGGGGCTTTTTTGTAGTTTACACATTCTCTGCAGGAAAAAGTGGTACCTAAGTTCTCGGCCACCTCGGAACTCGTCAAATTTGACGTATTTTGACTAGAAAGTTTTGTCTCTGTTCTTGTCATTTGGACGGTACTCGGAGCACGTACTTAAACTTGTACGAGTCAAACTTCGTGACTCTTCTCAGCCAAAACTCGATTCACAATTCATGATTCACGATTCAGTTCACAATGAATCAGTGATCCCTTTCTCCAAAAGGAAACACAAGCTGCAGTTAGCCTAGCAGTTATGCTAACACCCGGAGTTCACCAATAGAGTAAGTGTTTTGCTTTTACTTTTCACTTTCAATCCATTACTCACTAAATTACATGAGATTTTTCAACCCATAAAATAAGCTTTGTGTTAATGATTTTGGCCAACTGTAGATTCATGTAAGTGTTTTAAACTTACTTATCATTACTTATCATAGACTCCACTTTTATACAGTATAGACGCTCTGCCAAACACTCATTAAACTCCTCAGGTCATGATACATTTAACTTATGATGGATTTGGTCCATAGTCCAGTACCTTACCCGCTAGGCTACCACAGTCCACAGTCACAGTAACCACGAGAGCTGAGGCACTGCTGTATTTTAATTTATACCTTTTAAACCTTGAATTTCTCCTGTGCAAACATGTGGACACCTTACCAGATGATCCACTAGTTTGTAAGATCCCAGAGCCAGAGAAGGTCACTGTTCAGTTCATGTAAGTCCGAGTCAAGTCTCAAATCTGTGCAGTGTGACTTCTTATTGGTTCATTTTTAAGTTTTTTAAACTGCAGCGATTGTGTTGCACAATAAGACTTCATAAAAGTAACTGAATAAAGCAAAAATCTGATACACAATGGTAGTAATGAAATGCCAAATGTTCACATTTTATGAGTACATCATAGCGGTTTCTTACATTTCACAGCTTTATTGGGAAATTCCGCAGCATTATTAAACCCATTAATCAGATATTATTTATCCTCTCAAAACTGAGATTTGGTTCCTATGCAATTTAGACACGATGTAAACAAGTTGTCATAACCATGGCAGAATCGTACAGCTTAATCCTAGTTTTTTTTAACTCTTTTTAGTTGTATGAGCTCAAACTTGTTAAATAAAATGCCAGCAGCAAGAAAGTGGTTCAGAGAGTTTGTCACTGTTTGAAGAATAGATAAGTGCTTGATTGGGCATTGCCAAAACAAGTAACCCCAGTTAGTTTGGAGTGGAGAGCAGTTCACATACTGATGGCCACTTCCTGCCCTTAAATCAACTATTACTTCCTGTGAGTCTGTTTCATGGTCTAGCCAGAATAATCTTTTCTCAGATAACACAGGCTAGAGTTTATGTATCGTGAGTATAAAACTTGAGGGATCACAGAGGGATGATGCCACTGGGTCTTAGCTCTGATAATGGGAGAGACATATGTAAGCTTCCTGTGATAGGTTTATGATTTGGGGCAATTAGAGTACACTGAAAATCTGACCAATTGCAGTGTACGTACTGTAACTACACATGATGCTGAATATTAGGACAAACAGATTTGGTGTTGCACCAGTATTGGCATAACATGTGGCCTTATCTTCAGGCATGTCATAAAGGTATACAAGCTTCCAAAACTGTAAGCACAAAGAACTGCACTTTTCAAGTCTTTATTGAACACACTGCTTGTTTCATGTGAATCGGCACATAACTCATAGAAATGTTCAGTGTTGAAGGCCACTCTGATGGACTCTCTGGACTGGAATCCAGCTGCTGACAGGCTGATGATGTGCATCTCATCTCTGAGAAGGCCTTCTGATCGAATGAGACAGGTTGTCTGGTTGTCCATAGCTGAGCTGGCTCTATTGAATGTCCTACAGTCTGTCTGCACTGAGCAACCCAGCTGAAAATAGCACGCTGGAGAGGCTCTGTGGAGAGGGCGCTATTCTGTCAGACTGACCTCATAGATGTTTGTGTGTTACCAACCATCCTGAATTGGTACAATTTCATGGGTACACCAATTTAGTGTCCAGAACAGATCTAGACACACTATCCCTCTTAATGAGAAATGTCCATGAGAAAGAAAATTAGATGCACAGTCTACTTTAGCAGTGGCTTGGTCCAGTAGTTAAAAGTAATTACAACAATTTAGTTAAGTAAAATTTACATTTACTTCTAATAAATATTGCTTATTGCAAAATATTAAGCTCTAATGGACTTGACAGAAAATAATTGAGTCAGGAAATTGGCTATAATTAACCAAATAGATAAAGTAACTTAGTATATGGGATAGCCTTTCCCTTTGATTTCCTTAAATGTAAGTCTTGTGAGTAAACTTGCAGACCAAAGAGTCTGACTGTGACCAGGCCAGAGCATGAGCCTGATGGGCTTGTTCTCAAAACACTTTTTGGTGTTCTTCATGGTGTGAGCAGGAGCATTGTTGAAATAGAACGTGATTTGTTCCTCTTTAGTTAAGCAACTTTTCAGCTGCGGGAAGCAAGCCTTTCTGCAGTATTTCTCTGTACTCCAAAGCATTCATTAATACCAGCAGCTGAATAGGCTCCCCACACCAAGACACCTCCACCTTCATGCGTAATGGTAGCAGAGATGCATTCCCAGTTGTATATCTCACCAGATCTTCAAAGACACCTCTCTGGAAAATCACCATGCAACTGAAATTGTGATTCGTCAGTCCACACAACCTGCTGAGTCACTCAAAATCAAACTTTACTTTGTCTCTGATGGTTTTTTTAGACAGCAATGGCTTTTTAACACATCGGCTAGACACAAAACTCGCATTAAACAACCTTCTGGTGGTTGTTCTTCTCAAAAGACTTTTGTTTTCTGTGTATTTCAGTAGGTCAGTGGTTGGCATTGGCTGATGAGTGGGCGATGAATTAGCTTTATCTTCAGTGCATTCAACGGGTGTGTTTGATTTACCAGTTTAGACTCATTGCTCCAGGTATCTGCTACCTTCAGCCAATATATAGCAGTCGATTTTTCGAGGCATCTATTCTTAACTGTTGCTTCAGATAAATGCAATAGACGTACTGATAATGTCTTGGAAAAAATCTAATTTTACCATGACGTAGTTACCACGAGGTAGACGTAATGAACTTCGGGTGTCTGTGTAGCCCACGTTGTATTTTTTAAACACCAAACACAATGAATTTTGTTAAAGAAAAATGATGAATAGTCTGAAACATGTAATTACACATTTGAGAGTTTTAATAATTAAATAAGTCCTTACTTATTTATTTCTGGCAACATCAAGTGTTTTAAAACATCGGCCTATTCTGTTAATACCTGATAGTGAAATAGGGATGCTGTGCCTTGAGGGTCTTGTACATTTCAGAATAGCTGCAGTTGGCTTGACGAAGACCAGTCATGTGGTTTCCGACAGAAACTCATGCGTGATATTTTGCTTTTATGGAAAAGAGGCTCTTACTTGTTTATCCTGGGACTCACAAGAGTGCTTACTGTGGATCTCTGCCTGTAGATATCTGTCACTCCTGGTTCTATTTACATTTACAGCATTGAGCAGACGCCCTTATAGCGACTTACGATTGATACAACCTTACAATCCAAGCAATTGTGGGTTAAGGGTCTTGCTCAAGGACCCAACAGTGGCAGCTTGGCAGAGGTGGGATTTGAACCCTGGACCTTTTGATCCGTAGTCCTGTACCTTAACCGCTAGGGTACCTTAACCGCAAGACCACAGTCCCCCTATTTAAAAACATACATCAGGTGTGTCAGAGTACCGTAATCTTTTAAGCAAAATAAACACAAGATGGAAGATACTGTGTTTTTGAATATTCTGAACACCCAGACTTGAGTTAGTAGAGTGATTTTAAGTTTTATGTCAAATATTTAAATCTTTTCATGATTTCATCGTCTATAAGAAGACTGAGAGTGATATTCCTTGTTTCCAACTTTCCGCCTCCACTAGCAAATGGCCAATTTTCTGTACAATGTTTTTTTTCTTAGTTAGGACCATTAAAAGTTTAATATTTTGCAATTTCAGGTTTGGCCAATTTTCTTTGCCTGTGTGTGTAAATGCGTTATATATTACAAAAGTCAACTTAAGAGCAGTGTTTAACAATAATAATAATAGCGGTGTTATATTTTAAATAATTGTTTTAGTTAGTTTTCAATACGATTTAATAACTTTTATATTTAACAGGACAATGTATTATTGGAGATAAACACAATATGTGTAAAGGCTGTTAATAGAATCCAGTGGAACTAAAACATTAACTTTGTAATTTATTATAAGCATTGTCACATACACATATACACACTGATGAGATGAAAATGCATGTCATTATGTATTGTATGTGTTCTCACCCCCATTAAAGCGAGATATTTATGGATATTGAATCTTTTCCTATACATATAGCTGCAGAACTGCGCTCACTGAACTTGTCCTTAATGTGTTATTGACTGTATCTTGCTATTGAAATGTACAGAGCTAAAGTAATTGAATTGACCTTTCCGTTTGCCGAGTGACCAGTCAGCGCTGTCTCCACGCCAAGCATTCCATGGAAAATCCCACATGAGGGGAAATGTTTGGCCCCAACCTTCGACCTTTGACACATAAATGGAGGGAGGCAGATGCTGTCCATGTTCTCCCAGGTGGTTTGTTTTTTCGGATGGCTCTATTGCAGAATTACATGGAGAAGCCGCACTGCTCTGTGTGTGTGCAAATGATTACGTTCAGAGTAGTATGATTGGCAGATTCAGAGCAGCTGCCTCCGAAATTCTCAAACCTAGAAAATAAATGATAACGTGCCATATGTCTAATGATGATTACGCAGTGGGACGCCTGCTCTGCTCTGTTTCGGTGAGCAGAATTTAGGGGCTGGCCCCATCACTCATGCTAAAATGATTCATATCTCCATCTGTCTTCTGTTTCCGTTCTCGCCCACCTCTTTTACCCAAGACATCTCAGTTTAAGCCTCGGCCGTTCAGATTTCTGACAGTAAACCATAACAACAAGCAATCTCAATGGTCTTATAAAGTGAGAGAGAGAGTGAGAGAGAGACCACTCTGCAGGTTCATTCATTAAATGAAGTATCTGTACTCATTGCTCTCATGGCTCGTTTAAGGGTAAAGCCCAGTTTTCCCTAGTTCTCACATGAAGTCATTTCCTGATTTGACAGTTTTGCAAAATCTGAATTTGGTTCTTTTAGTGAAACACGTCTTTGTGGGAAGAAAGTGGAGCATCAAGACAAAACCCACACAGACATGGCGAGAACATGCAAAGATGGAGTTCAGACCGGGAATCAAACCGGGGGTCTCTGGCACTGTGAGGTGACAGTCCTAGCCACTGCACCACAGTGATATCCCATGATACTAATAACAGTGCAACAAAACCGATATCAGCAATAACAGCAATAATATGTGGGCTATGGTGGCCAAGCGGTTATGTTACTGGATCGTAGACTAGGAGGTCCAGGGTTCAAATCCCATCTCTGCCAGGCTGCCATTGTTGGGTCCTTGAGGAAGGCACTTAACCCACAACATCTTGGATTGTAAGATTGTACCAGATGTACAGTTTGTCGCTTTATTATGAACTAATAATGATATTACAACCAATAAGCAACAACAAGGATTGTGAAATTGTGATTTGTGAAACTATATGTATTGTGTTATATAATTTAGTTTTATTTATGTTTGAGTGATTGATCTAACTGTAAGACGCTAACATTGTAATGCTAACAAAAAGACAGATAAATGAGACAAAAAGAGACATATATATGAATACCACTTTTGTGAGTCAAATGCCATGTGTGTGAGAGATGGCATGAGATGTGTGTGTGTGTGTGTGTGTGTGTGTGTGTGTGTGTGTGTGTGTGTGTGTGTGTTGGGGGTTTGGCTTGTTTATATATCATTGTGGGGACCAAATGTCAGATGTGCCCATAAGACCTGACATTTTTTACTTTGTGAGGACATTTTGCTGCTTGTTTACAGAAACTGCAACTTTATTATCAATAACTCTCAATTAGTTTACTGAGTTTAAGGCTAGGTGTAGCATGAATTAGCTCCAGTAATCGTTCTGTCAACGGAAAGTCCCTACAAGGATAGCAAGACAAACATGTTTGTGTGTACCGTGTCAAAACTTGGCAATATTGACTTGTGAGGACTGTTTTCCTGTCCCAAAACGGCAACTTTTATTTCAAAAACCAAAAAAGAGCCAAAAGATTTGCTTTAGGTTACTGAGGTTAAGGTTAGGGGCAGGTATAGCATTAATTAGCTAAGGTAATCATTATGTCGAAGGAAAGTCCTTACAAGTATTGTGTGTGTGAGTGAGAGAGAGAGAGAGAGAGAGAGAGTGTGTGTGTGTGTGTGTGTGTGTGTGTGTGTGTGTGTGTGTGTGTGTGTGTGTGTGTGTGCGTGTGTGTGTGTGTGTGGTTCAGCAAGGAGAGGGGTAGTGCTAATCGGAACGGGGCGCGCGGTTCTCAAATGCAGCCTAGCGCTTTTCTGCTGAAGGTCTGTGAGTTTTCAGCGCGATGCACTTGAGGTTTGCTCCTCGGCTGGTTCTTCTGAAGGTGTGATGTTTGAAGGCTACAGCAGGACAGTAGCAGTACAGAGGAATGAAAGAGGCGAAGATTAGAGGAGGATAGAGGAGACCGGAGAGGAGTGCAGGAGCGAAGCGGTTTAGGATGACAGCGCAGAGGAAAGCGCTCCAGCTCAAACTCCGGCGCTCCTTCAGCCAGCAGCTGCGCTCCTCCACATGCTCTGCCTGGACTTTACTGGGGACAAAGCGGCGTGAGAGGAAACTCGCAGGTCGGTCATTACTCAGGCTTAGCACCTATGGTTTGTAGGATTATTATACAGGTACAGGATGTGCTTCATGGTGTGCAGTAAAGCAGCTCATACCGTGCTCCAGTATGCAAAGTTACTGGGTTAGATGACTTTATCTACTGCTTCACATAAGGTACACGTTGTTTAATGCATCGTATAATGCATTATTTATTAACGAATACTTTACACGTGTAATTTGCGTAAGAGCGCGTTTGGTACACTTTGCGTATGTCATCTGTGACTTTATGTTCTGCTTTACACGTGGGAAGGCTCCAATACTTCTAGATAATGCTTTTAATGGGTTAGTTCTGGGATGGTCTCATATTTTTGAATGTTTTATAGCTGTGTATGAGCTCTGTGACTTTGTGCACGTCATGTGTTGCTGCGTAGAACTTATGCGTAATGTGTTGGGTAGCCTGTGGTACTTGAAATGTTAGCTTACTTAATATACTTGATACCCAGTGCAAAGGTTTTATGAGGTTATATTTAATGCAAGGACTCTTACTTCATGCATATCATGCGTTCCTTATTGCATTATGTGCATGTGCTGTTGTGCAATGAGTAGCTGATAATGTGTTCCTGCATTACAACCTCAATGACTTTATATTTGGAATAGAATAGGTGTTATTCAAAGCATGGGATATTTTGCTTGATGCATAATAACCTGTAGCATTCCCTGTTACTTTATACATACGCTTTTTGTGCGTATGCTCTACTATAATACCGTATCTCTATTATTTATTGCATACGGTGTGTGTTTTATGACATTATATTTTAATGCATGGACTCTTCATCCATAACGTGTGTTCCTTATTGCATTCCCTATTACTTTATGTGCATGTTCTGTTTTTTTCTTCATGAGGTATAATGAGTAGCCTATAATGTGTTGCGACCTCAATGACTTTATGCTTGGAATAGAATAGGTGTTATTCAAAGCATGGGATATTTTGCTTCATGCATAACAACCTGTAGCATTCCCTGATACTTTATACATAGGACATGTTCGGTTGCTTTATGCATGGGTTGTGTTACTTGAACTAAAGATATGTGCCAAGTTATGCACTTGTGCATGTGCACTAATTATACTATAATGCCTTAGCCCTATTATTTATTACATAAAGTGTGTGCTCCTTTATGCATGGCATTAGGCTTTAGTACTTCAAAGTTAGGATAGCTAAGCTGTATTACTTCATGCACAATACAAGCTCTTTCGTGCATTCCCTACTAATTTGCACAAACTATGTGTTTCTTCATCCGCAGGCTCTATATTTGTGCATAACGTGGGACTGTGTGTAGCTTCTGTTATTTTATACTGTATATAAGGCTGGCTGTACAGGATCTTATTTATCTTGGGTGTACTGGCTGCGTTACTTTGTGTGTTTGTGTGTTACTTTATACATGGGCTGTATCAGGTTCAGGGGCGCTTCTGGACTACTTGTCTTACAGGGGCACACAGAATTTAGAGGGGCACAGCTGTACCCCTGCTTGCGAATCAGCAACTCCTACCCAGCTCTGTGATGGCATGGAAGCACATGCTATGAATTCTGGGATAGACTTCAGATGATATACGTATGATCTGTGTTAGTTTGAACAAATGGGTTATTTGTACACCTGATTTTTAATTATTATTTATGGCGAATAAAAGATACTCTATTCCACTACGAGGGACCCAGCATGGAATACTTCCTGTCAGGTTGGCATTGCAGGCAGACATGATTGGCATAGGGTGGAGAGACTGGTTGGGGGATTATTCCTCAGTGCTGCAACAGAGAGTGACCACTGCTTGGCCCTGCAATGGACTGGCGTCCCGTCCAGGGACCTTGTGTTCTGTGGGGGTGGATGCCAGAGCCCCTGCAACCTTCGGCCAGTGGTTAAATGTTAAAAAAGATGCCCAACATGTAATTAGAGGTGGGATAAAGTTAGCAGGTCAAACAAAAATAGATGCTGATCCAATGCTATGAATTACACTAGTACATTAAGTGACTTCAAGTCTAGATATGTTGTCATAAAATATAAAAAATCCTCTAAATATTGAATTTATTGACACTGATATTTTAGGCTACTGGAAAGGCTGGAGGTTATTTGGGAAATTTGTTAATAAATAAGTTAAATCCCTGGTTTGAGGCTTGGATGAGACAAGTGGAAAATTCAGGTCTTTTCTAGAACTCCATCTGTCAGTCATTATAACTCAGCATCAGCTCGTTGGCTGGATTTATTTCGAGCAGAGCTATTCTGAGGTGTGGCACAGACGGGCCTTTTTTTCCTACCAGGCCAGACGATCGTTGATTCTGATTTGCTTAGCTGTAATCCAGGCTGGATCAAACAGTTATCGCTGTGTAGTTCAAAGTAAATATTGGTGCAGACGTGAGGCAGCGCGCAGGCATGACTTTGTCAGGCGCTTGCATATTCGATCCAGGACTGAATCAACTCGAGGTTTAGAAGCTTTAATTAAATCAGGAGTTGACCTAAGAGAAGAATCCGATAGATCAGAGTGTGATATAACGGTGAACACACGTACTGTTCTGTGGTAGGAGGGAACAACTGGGGAAACGTTACTGTAGAACTGAATAAACTGCTAACACTGTGACCACTAGGTGTCAGTCAATGCAGTTTGTTTCTTTTCTGACAAACCGGACTTTTTCAAAAGTTCGATGATGCAGGGTTTATTAGTCATTTATTAGAAGCAATAGGTCTGGAGACTTAAGTCCTTAACATGAACAATTCATTCACCATGTCTTCTGTTCTTGTGCTAGCATAGTGTTTACAGCATTTAGCAGACACTCTTATACAGAAGAACTTGCTGTTAAGCTGAACAAATGTTAAGTGCAAGCTCAGGGACCCACAGTGGATGGTATTTAAAGTTACAACTCAATTATTAGCCCAGCATCTCAGTCACTTAGCCCAAAAACCTCACAAATAATCTGTTAATGTAACTCAGCATGGGAGTGCAAGTGGAACTGGAGGCAGGGATATGAGTGGCATCACCAAGTGATCTCAGACATCGCGTATATAATCTTGACGTCACATTAAAAATCCAACATTTTCAAACATCATAAGATCTGCCACAGTGGCATCCATATCAAAATTAAAATATGAATGTTTTAAAGACAGGCATACGCCGTTTAATGATCACCCGATCCACGCTTTAGTGATTGAGGTCTTAAAATGCTAACAAATTATAGAAGAAAATATAAATCTGTCTTTTAACTATGGACGTTGCGGATGAAAAGAGCTGGTCACCTCGACAGCCAGGCAACAGTTTAATGTTAAATGTTGTGCGGATCCACGAGCAGAGGCGGGAGTTAAAGAGCAGAAGTCTGTTATTTGTGTGTGTGTGTAACTAACTGTGTAACTACTTTACTGGTTGTGTGTTTGCTTGCTCCTTATCTGACGATTTGACTCAGTTGACGTGTTTAGAGACTTGTGTCGGTTTGTGTTTGTGTGTATTATGTGCTTGTGCTTATTTGTAACAAGCTGTAAATGGAATTCGTAAGTGTATGTTCCTGTCCTATTGTAAGTAGTACTCTTTTGTTGGTCTCCCCACTACCTGTATATTCTCTCTCACCAATAACTATATAAACTGGTTCACATTCATCTGGCTGATCATCCGTTTTGTTTGTAATACTGTCTATCAATGCGTTTTAGGCTTATGTCAAACAAAAGTATCGGTAACTCTGACACATTTACGTATCATTTGCACTCAGTTTCTTGTAAAAATACCCTTTTTAGTTACATAAAAGACTGTGACTATAGTAATGTCCAGGCAACATCCTATTTCACATGGGACATACCTGTAGTATGGAAAGTCAGTGCTCGTATGGTCGGTTTACTCTGGTAGACCTTCTTGTACTGTTGTTGGAATGGTTTAATCTTAGTGACTCACAAGTGAAGAAGTGCCTCGTTGTTTAATTCAGTTCTGAACCACTGAGCAATAGGATTTTTTTTGTATTGCATGGGTAGCTTTGTCATTGAACCATTATGATCCCTGGAAAAATATTTTCCATTTCCGAATTAGAAAGAGAAGTATGACAGAACATAGGACCATAAATTATGTCAGAAAATTCTCTTTCTGGTAGTTGCTATTGTGTGTTTTTGTGTTTATTGAATTATTACTATGTAGTACTTGTATTATATTGAGGCTTACTGGTTTGCTAACGTCTGAGTGTCATACGAGCAATTTAAGCAAAATGTGATGAACACAATGACATTTAAATGTGATGTAGTTAAATGTAATAAAATAGGAAAGAAAATGAAGATATATGCACAAGAATGACATGTACATACAATCTGGTGCTACAAAAGGAAGCAAAAACCAGCAAGTGTATTTTGGATACTGGTATGCTAGTCATTTGGTGAGAGCAAGAGTTTAAGATGTTCCAAGATGTTTTGTGCTCATAACTGCAGTTCTGGTGATGGTTTAACTGGTGATTGCTGATAAAGCTAGTTGACTAATATACCAGCGTCCAAAGCATAACATATGGTATGCAAATATTATGTGGTAGAGCACATACTTTAGTAGAAACTCTTAGTAGAAACTAATTAGGGTTGGAAACGGTGCTTAACATGAGAAATGATTATGACCTGATGTGTCTCCCCACTATGATTCGCTTGATTTGGAACTACGTTTGTGCTGTCTGCATATTTATGACTGCTTGATTAGCATTTGCGCTGCTTTCTAGAAAAATAAATATTCCTGAAAACGTGCTTCATTAAAGATGTTTTTTTCAAGTTTCAACTCAACTGCAGAGCTGACCAAGTGGCAAGAAGATCTCTTTGACCAAATATAGCTACATTAAAGAGCTGATTTCATCTCTGGCTTCCTGAAGATGGATTGTAAGGAGAAACATGAACCTGAAGCAGAATGATTACTTTTGACAGTGTGAACATTGTGCTTCAGTCAAACTGGAATTTAGGGATGACCGTGAAAACATTTGCGTGTCTGTCTTCACTCAGAGTGAAATGTAACGCACCTGCCGGTCGTATCTGGCGCAGAGCCTCTGGTAGAGACACTTCCCAGAAACCTGCAGAATAAATATTATGCCCATCGGTTTTTCTCCACTGCCTCTATTAATATTGCTGCTCTCGCTGTGTTTTGGTGAAAGGACAAGCTCCTTGGCGAGAGTCAGGGTTGGAGTCGCTCTTGCTCAGTTTGAAGCTGAATTTTTAAGTAGTCATGTCAAACTTAATTGTGTAGCACTCTTTACAGTAGAACATAATCTCAAAGCAACTTTACAAATATCCAGATCTACAACCCCAGTAATGCCGATTCTCCTTTCGGTCAGCAGGTGTCGCAAGGGTGCGCTCGCACTAGTTTTCTGTCATTCAGATGTGAGTTAGATGTATGTAAGGTAGATTTTATTTTTGATTGTAAGTCTTAAAATCTCAAGTGTTAAAGTGAACGGACGTTGATTGGATGGTTAAAAAGCGCATACCTGTATTAAGGAAGAAACAAAATCCCATTATTTTTATCTTCACTACCCAGCTGAGATACATGGGGTGGAGGAGATTGTGGTGGTGGCAGCAGTGAGCCATAGAAGACATAAACTATTGACCAGTAGGATAAGGGGTTCCAGTACCACCAAGATGACACTGTTGGACCCTTGAACAAGGCCCTTAACCCTTGCTTGCTAGGCATGTAACTTGAAAATTCTAACAGTTGAATGCCTGACAGAATAAAGGCACCTGCTACAGGCTGTAAATGTAAATGGAGTAGGGGAGACTGTTAGATTAGAATGCTTTTTGCCTCTTCCGTCTTTCAGCATAATGTTCTGATTATTTATTTATTTGTCGCGACCAAGTTTCAAAGGCATACATTACGAACACATTATAACTGGACTTGAGTGCTTTGAGTGGTGCTGGAGAGTATTTGAAACAAGGACATAATTCAACATGTCTTGTTGTATTGTGTAAGTCATTTATGTAATAAACTCACCTGCCCACATTTGTGGTTTGTTTATTTAGGCAAAGTTCATGTTTGCGCTGGGAAGGTGTCAAAGTTTAAATAGTGACATCACCAACACTATTGTACTAATATAATGGTTATTGTGCAGATTTGAATGCGGCCTGAGAGAGCCACTGACATAGTTAAGGGTCAAGCAGTGGAAATTCAATTAACAGCCTTAAATTATTATCACACAACTTTTTGACAGACCTAGGTTACCGTATTTTTCGGACCATAAG
Source organism: Ancistrus triradiatus (assembly GCA_025084515.1). Taxonomy (NCBI): domain Eukaryota; kingdom Metazoa; phylum Chordata; class Actinopteri; order Siluriformes; family Loricariidae; genus Ancistrus; species Ancistrus triradiatus. The sequence continues at coordinate 186,068 of JAJAGP010000222.1, forward strand.
GCGCACTTAAAATCCTTTAACTTTCTCAAAAATCGACAGTGCGCCTTAAAATGCGGTGCGTCTAATGTATGAATTAATTCTGGCTGTGCTTTCTGACCTAGAACCGATTGTAGATGGTACACGGCGCTCATAAGTCTGTCAAAATGTTTTAGCACGGCCTTGGTAGGTTACGACGCTTACGGCAACCGTAGTGCGCAGCATAGCGGAGTAATACGGTATGTGCTTCAGCATTAGGGTACGTGCATTCATTCATTTTCGGAGCGGATTTCAAACCCAACGCTATCAGTCACGCAGTACAACATGGACATAGAGCAGCTGCCAGAGAATTCAACATTAACGAATCAATGATACGGAAGTGGAGGAAGCAAGAAGACGCCCTGCGCCAGGTAAAGACCAAACTGAGTTTCCGACAGAACTTAAGAGTTTTGTTTCATTTCATGCGCCTTATAACCCGGTGCGCTTTATAGGCCGGAAAATACTGAGATGGAGAGAACATTATAAATTTTTAATAGGACATAAAATGGTATGTAAACATTCTTTTCCAATTACCCTCACAATTGGAATCTGTACTTGTTCTGCACTTGTCTTTGTGTCACATGGCAATAAAAGGTTGCACACTTTTTAAAATTAAATTCAAGCCAGTGTTGGTATGTTATTACATATATATATATATATATATATATATATATATATATATATATATATATATATATATATATATATATATATATATATATATATATATACAAAGCAACTCTTCCCAATCATTCAACACACAAGACAGTAACTGACTGCATCCACATACATTATCACAGACACATTGCACGGAATTCACTATATACACACTGTACACTTACTTTTTTGGCTTCTTTGTGCTTTTCCGTTGGAATATGTTGATTAATATCGTTGCAACTTCCTTGCGATATTAAACTTACACTGACTTACTTATACTGACTAAAAGACACGATTGTCCCGGACAAATGGGACGTCAGGTCACCCTATTTATAAAAGATCTTTTCGATTTCTTGAAATTAAACAATTTAGATTTATCATCAGTTTGTTTTAAAAATGCTGTCCCACATTTTCATGTCACTATCTAAACACAAAGTGGTTTATTCCATAAACAGAGCCTTATTTTAGGCTCCTGCATTTCAGTCCGGGAAGAAAGACTGAATCCCTGCTCAAATATCGTGTATTAAATTTTGAAAAATCGCTGTTGGAAATGTCAAAAGACTTTCTCGTAGCATGATGCTTACAGTATTGTTTGTAAGGTGAAAACATGAACGTGACAGAGCGAGAAAGAACTGTAGGAGAGTGAGTGAGCAGTGGAATGTGAATTCCTTGGGCAGGCCGGACTCATGGTCTGCTCTCTCCTCAGCGCCTGCATACATTAATATTGGGACCGTCAGCTATTTGTCATTTTGCTCTGTAAACAAATGGGAAATGACTGGGCGTAGGCCAGTCCGTGTACTTCTAGACTCCAAGTGCTAACAGTTACGGCTACATTTTAGTTAGTGGGCAAAATGTTCTTCATTATGAGCTCTCAAAGTGCTTGTTGATCCATTTAATTTGCATTCACCCTAAGTTAATTTGCCTTAGCAGGTCAGCATGACTGATTGAATGCGGGATTATAGTATTAAATATGGTGTTTATTGGACTGTTAAATTAATATGAATTAATAGCTTTGTTAGAACTGTGTGGATGTTAATGGTTACAGCTCAACAGATTCAGTTCAAATCTCAAAGGCCAGAGAAGCTGTGAATTAATGATCCTATTTATTTTTTAATGCATACATCAATGCAGTAGAGACAGGTCCACCTCCATGCTCACCTAGCTAGCCAACAAAGTTAGGTAACATTATTGTGAGTACATTTACTATAATTGTACATTTTCACAGGACTGACTACTATTATAAATCCCGTGAATGTGATGCAAATGCACAGCTTAATACTAAACTTCGCTTGTGCTACCTGTGACAAACACAAGGTAATGTAGATGGCCAGTTTATTTAGCTAATGTTCCTGATAAACCTCATACTAGATAGTATATGAAAACACCAATGATTAAAATATTTAACTGTCTAAATCACAGTTTTATTGCATTAATCACGATTAATGCCATTTTTCCTTGCTCATATGTATATTTTTAATATTAAAAACACTCTCACACACCTATAGCACGTACTCATGTATGACCAGCCACATACACGCCTAATGTACCTTTATGAGACGTGCAGGCTGTTCTTTTCATGTGCCAGGTTGTTAAACATGAACTCTGTGTTGTGTTTATGTGACGGAATGTGCTCACACAAAGTAATGTGCAAGGGTGTATAAGGAAGTGTCCAAAATCGTTTGATTTTCTTCCATGTGGGTATGTAGAATGTAAGGAACAATGATCAGGTGGTCATTTTTTACACATATGTACAGGTACCTCAAAATGAACAGCTTTTAAAGAATGACCACTGTTAACACAATATTTAATGAATAGAAATCAGTACCAATTTCTTCATGGGGGACTGATTTTACATATTTCTTAGTGTAGCAGTACAGTATTGCAACAAAAATCCTAACCGCTTTTGGTTAGCTTAGACTATTTGTTTCTGAAAGGTTTCAGGCATATACAGGTCCTTCTCAAAAAAATTAGCATATTGTGATAAAGTTAATTCTTTTCCGTAATGTAATGATAAAACTTAAACTTTCATATATTTTAGATTCATTGCACACCAACTGAAATATTTCAAGTCTTTTATTGTTTTAATACTGATGATTTGGCATACAGCTCATGAAAACCCAAAATTCTCACAAAATTAGCATATCATGAAAAGGTTCTCTAAACGAGCTATTAACCTAATCATCTGAATCAACGAATTAACTCTAAACACCTGCAAAAGATTCCTGAGGCTTTTGAAAACTCCCAGCCTGGTTCATTACTCAAAACCGCAAATCATGGGTAAGACTGCCGACCTGACTGCTGTCCAGAAGGCCATCATTGACACCCTCAAGCAAGAGGGTAAGACACAAGAAAGAAATTTCTGAACGAATAGGCTGTTCCCAGAGTGCTGTATCAAGGCACCTCAGTGGGAAGTCTGTGGGAAGGAAAGTGTGGCAGAAAACGCTGCATGCACAACGAGAAGAGGTGACCGGACCCTGATGAGGATTGTGGAGAAGGGCCGATTCCAGAGCCACCGTGCACAGGCGTGTTGCAGGAAATGGGCTACAGGTGCCGCATTCCCCAGGTAAGCCACTTTTGAAACAGAAACGGCGGCAGAAAGCGCCTGACCTGGGCTACAGAGAAGCAGCACTTGGACTGTTGCTCAGTGGTCCAAAGTACTTTTTTCAGATGAAAGCAAATTTTGCATGTCATTCGGAAATCAAGGTGCCAGAGTCTGGAGGAAGACTGGGGAGAAGGAAATGCCAAAATGTCTGAAGTCCAGTGTCAAGTACCCACAGTCAGTGATGGTCTGGGGTGCCATGTCAGCTGCTGGTGGTTGGTCCACTGTGTTTTATCAAGGGCAGGGTCAATGCATCTAGCTATCAGGAGATTTTGGAGCAACTTCATGCTTCCATCTGCTGAAGAGCTTTATGGAGATGAAGAGTTCATTTTTTCAGCACGACCTGGCACCTTCTCACAGTGCCAAAACCACTGGTAAATGGTTTACTGACCATGGATTACTGTGCTCAATTGGCCTGCCAACTCTCCTGACCTGAAAACCCGATAGAGAATCTGTGGGATATTGTGTAGAGAAAGTTGAGAGACGCAAGACCCAACACTCTGGATGAGCTTAAGGCCGCTATCGAAGCATCCTGGGCCTCCATAACACCTCAGCAGTGCCACAGGCTGATTGCCTCCATGCCACGCCGCATTGAAGCAGTTCATTTCTGCAAAAGGATTCCCGACCAAGTATTGAGTGCATAAATGAACATAATAATCTGAAGGTTGACTTTTTTTGTATTAAAAAACACTTTTCTTTTATTGGTCGGATGAAATATGCTAATTTTGTGAGATTTTGGGTTTTCATGAGCTGTATGCCAAAATCATCAGTATTAAAACAATAAAAGACTTGAAATATTTCAGTTGGTGTGCAATGAATCTAAAATATATGAAAGTTAAATTTTTATCATTACATTACGGAAAAGAATTAACTTTATCACAATATGCTAATTTTTTGAGAAGGACCTGTATATGAGAACATTGCTGTGCTAATCAAGACATACTTAACGTGAATGCATTTTTCCACATTCTAACTACACCTTTCCAGGGTGGGGTTACGGGTGACTCTGGAGCCTACCTTGAAGCTCACATTTACATTACACACCTCTTTTGAGATGAGATACAAATCAAGCATTTAGCTGTGAAAGTGAGGGCTGAGGATCTTTCTTACATTTACATTTACAGCATTTAGAGAGCGACTTACAATTGGTACAATCCAAGCAATTGTGGGTTAAGGGTCTTGCTCAAGGACCCAACAGTGGCAGCTTGGCAGTTGGGTGGGATTTGAACCCTGGACCTTCTGGTCCATAGTCCAGTACCTTAACCGCTAGGCTACCACAGTCCCCTTTCTTTCTGTGATTTCACCCCTTTCTTAAGTCTCAAATGTGGCATCCTGGCTTGATTTGGACTTAGTGACAGCAGTCTGCTTTGGGTAACTGTGTCTTCCTACTCAATAAAACCAAATGGATGGTTGGTTGGTTAATATTAAATTCTGAAAGTTTTTTTGAAACAATAAAATAGCACTATGAAGAATATAATAGAGCCCTGTAGTATAAACACAGGCATAATCGTGGATTTCACGGATATCTGTGCCAATTATGACAAATGTCTTTATGTAATGTAGATTACTGCATGTTTGTTGTCCTCTAAGGGAAAACCAGTCTCCCAGGAATTCTGTCATGCATCTGCATGTTTAAGTACTGTTCCAAATCCTCGCTTTTACATTTCTCACGGTCTCGACAAATAATTGTGTGAATAAGCACCACAGGATTTAGCCACATGTTAATACGTGTATTAAGAAAGTGGCATCGAATTAACAGGAGTAGAACTGAAGCGATTAGCACCATATACTTTTGTTGTCTCAGTTTACTCAGTTTTGTGCTATAGATATCAATTAATTTAGATCGATACATTACATTATAACCAAGCACAAGGCTGATTCATTGGTTTCAGTGCTTTGTTCTAATTTTGGTCAAACTGTGGTGAATCAAGACCATTAAATTATAAAAAGACAGTTTTGCTATGTCTAGGAGCAAACCCATACGCAGTACTTTCTCAGATGAGGAAGTTGGCAGTGTGTGATGTAGGGAATCATGTGCCGGTAGCGGTGAGCGCTGGGAAATGTAGTGAGGAAAAGCCATGGTTGTGCAATAATAGTTTTATTTTTCACTTTCAATACATTATTAAGTGAATTACATGAGATATTGAATACTTTATTATAAAAGAAGCTTTATGTTAATGATTTTGCCCAACTGTAGTTTAATTTGTAGTGATTTACATTTATCCAGAGCGACTTACAACTTATACAGTCTAACAATACAAGTATTTGTGGATTAAGGGTCCTGCTCAAGGAACAGTGGAAGCTTAGTAGATGTGGGATTTGAACCCTGGACCTTCTGCTCCAGAGTCCAGTACCTTAACCTCTAGGCTACCACAGTTCCAGTTTTATTCATGTTTAAGGTACGCTGCACACTTGATACTCTCCTGTGCTGGATTTTGAATTACATCATTTATTTACAAGTAAAGGACAGTGCTGACTTGGTGGTTAAGGCTTTGGACTTGGAAGGTGGTGAGTTCAAGTCCTGGCTCTGCCATGCTGGGCCTGTTGGGCTCTTGAGCGAGGCCCTTAACCATCATCTGTTCAGCTCAGTTGTGAGTCACTGTGCATAAAAGGATCTGCTATGACTAGGATTAAGCGGATAAGAAAGTGAACGAATGAATGAATAAATGCCGTAAATCTCATAAAGATGTGACATCATTTTAATAATAGTGTGACTATTTAATGTCAGCAAGGATTCGTTTTGAAGCACAAAGTGAAAGTCTGAAGGTAGAAGCAATTCTGGATCAGGATCAGTTTTCCTTACCAAAATATCATTTGTATCTCTTACACTGAACTGATTACCTGACTGACTGATTCATCAAACCAAACGAATTCTTAGAATGTGAGATGAATGAGTCTTCTTCAAACAACCTGTCGTTCGACAGTCAGTAGTGTGCATCTGCCTCACTGAACCACAAGGCCACAGAACGTACCTTGTTTGGATGCCTAAACGTTAAATCAATAAATGAAATCATTTGTGATCCAGTCTCAGAACGTGCACAAACACATTCATAGTGTCTGGGAGGAAAAACATGATCCTCGCCTAGAGCTCAGTGCCAGGCTGTGTGTACTGGTTGAGGTGGAGCACGAAGCTTAATGCGTCGGCATCAATCGTGGTCTTTGTGTGGTTTTACCGTGAGTGGTGTGTGCCAGGTGGGCAATGAGGGAAGAGAATGTGTTTAACTTGGTGCCATGCCCATAGTATCCTGTTCACGTAGCTGTGTAGTCTCTCTCTTGCTGTCTGTGTGTGACTGACTTCCTGGACATAACCAGCTTTTTAAGAACCTGTGATAAAGAAATACCCCCAATTTTTCAACCCAAGCTCTGTCTGCCATTGTGTGGGCAACTACATCTTTTTTACCAATGTGTTAAAAAGGGAGGAAGCTGTGGTTGTGCCCTACCAGCATTACAGTATGGGACTCTTAGTGAAACCATAATTAACCAGGCAGAGTGGCATACACAAAGTGAGTGACATAATCGATAATGTCAGCTCAGAAATGATTAAAACAGCAATTAAGATGTTATGGTAGACAATACATGTCATACAGTCCTTCTACACAGCCATACCACGGGTATATTATAGTGATTAAGGGTCCATTAATACATGGTCATAACTATGGGTGCCTCACATGGCCAAGCTGCAAATTACCAACTTTTGAAGTGTTTTTTTATGTTAAAGCGTTATTGACGCATTGTTTGTCAGGTTTAATAAAGGGTATAAAAGGGAAGGGAAAAGGAGGCAGACGTAAACGTAAAGTGACTGGGGTTTGTTTATGTATAAGGAACATAGTGGATAGCATAAATAGACCAAGCAGCAGCACAAGGCTAATGCTAACGAAGAGCTAACAATGAAACAAAGCTTAACAGTATAAACAGTAACCAAAGATGACAAAGACTAACACATGGAAACAGAGTCTAAGATACAAAGACAAAGATCAGGGGACAAACCACGATAAGAGAGAGGAGAAGACGAGAGCCAAGGCAAGTGCCAAGGAAGTGAACAAGAAGAGGGATATATATAGGAAAGACCAGCAGGTGGCTACAGCCTCACCTGCTGTGGAGGAAGAAGAAGACAGGGGGAGCTAAACAAGATGGATGCAAGCTGGAGGGCTTGCATCATCGTTCCAAACCGTGCAGTGACGTTTGGTGTTTGTTTGCAGAATGTAGGAAATAGTGATTAAGCCAGCCTTATAGTGATTGTTTGGCAGCCCTAATTAAAGGTATAAAAGGTGAATTCAGTGATATGTGTAGATATGAAAAGTTCTCCAAATCCAACAATAGCAGTGTCTTGTTTTTTATTGTCCGTATGTTGTGCACCTGAATGAACGTAGCAAAACAGATGTGTGTGTAGAACATCGGTTGTGAGAAGGATTTCTGCGAATGGCTGTTATATACAGTGTTCAGTTAATGGATTAATAGGATATTCATATGACCTGTGGACCAACATGTCCCAGTACTTTTGGTAAAATACCAATACTTGGTCTGAGACCCCAACCTTCACAGTTCCGTGATTATCTGTGTACCATGTGGAACCTTTAGAAGGTCGCACATGGAGAATGCAAGTGTAATGTAGTTAATTATGGTCATTGTGTTGAAGGTAGGCTAAGTTTTTCCTGTATGCTCCATTCTGATGCGTGAAACACTTGTGAAAGCACGTATAGCCATTTCACAAGAACTCCTGCTCTGCTAGCTCTGGCAGCTCTGGCAGCCCACAGATTAACCCTTCTTAATCAGCCTTAAAATTATTCGACTGCTCCCTCCTCTGTATTTACCTTCTCCAGCTCTCATTGGCTAACATGCTTCTCCTGAACAAACTTGGCACCTGTATGGGGCTTCACAGCAGTCGGCTTGTTCTTTTAGTCCAGGGCGGCGTCTCAGCTCGCATTGTTTTTCTTTGCCCTCCCATGGCCCCCATTGCTCTCCTCCCTTTTCTCCACACTGTCAGCTCACGAGCATTCCTCTGGTATTTATATTTCCCTCCCGCGCCTAGACTGGCTCACACAGACCTCGGATTCAGCTCGGCCTGAAGGGACGGCCCCTGTTTAACTGCACTTTACTGGCCCCTGCTCCATCACGTGGCTGGATAGGGGAGGTAAAAGAAACCCTGGCACTCCTCCTGGATTCTGTCGAGCTATTCCATTCCATATTTCACACGTGCAAGGCGTTGGGTGGTAGACACTCTGGTTTTGTGTGTATTTGCTTTTCGGGGAGGCAGGACACAGCCATGTACAGAGAGCTTCCCAAAGCGGAGAGCAGCGAGTGTTTTCGTAGTATGACCCCAGAAACGCAGGACATCTACCTGAGGATGGACCACCACCGGCGACGCTCTGGGTACAGATTGGGTCGAATCATCGCCCGCCAACAGCTGCTGAAAAGGATAGCTGCAGGTAATCAAGAACAGGTGGAGTTGCAGGGCAAAGTCCATGTGTCTCGCTTTAGGACGTATTTACATTGCACCTGAGGAGGACTGGTTCACAGGATGCAGGTTGATGGAAAGCAGAAGGCAGGCTGTGAAGGTGTCTTTCATGTTTCTGCTCGATTTATGAATTTGTTCCACTTGTTTTTCAGCTTGGGTGTTGCTGGCACTAAGTTTGAAGAAGCCTAATTGTTTGTCATTCAGCTGACAGGGTCATTTACAGGCCTGAGACTTAATACGATTAAATGTGGCGTCTTGTGAGAAGCAGCTGATTTAAAACATTAGTGTTTAGGCAACAGAAATTGCTTAAAGGCAGCTAATATATAACAGACATGGGGGAAGTCTGCGAACCCAGAATGAAGGTCATCCATGCTTCATGAAAGAAACTATTCATTAAATTAAGTACAGTACCTTCTGCGGCTATTTAAATCACCTGTATGGCTGGTCTTATGTGAACAGAAGATGCGGCTGGTACACAAACAAGTGTTTCACAATGTCCACTGAGTATGGGAACTGTCAAATGTCTCGACACAGGGCTTCACGACATGGAGATGTGCATCAATAAGTACAACAAGTGAAGTGTGACACAATGCTAGATTAAGACCAGTAAAGATTACACTTTAATATCTTGAGTTTAAATGTGGCGGAAATTCGATTTTTCACAAAGAATCACCACCGACACAGCTGTCAATGATTAAAATGCAGCTCACATTTCTTCCAGCGTCTAACCGCCACCAGCCAGCAGTGTCAAAGCTCTCTGGTTAGCAATGAGTCAGCAAGTCAAATATTAAAGTGAGTCAAGCTTGAGATTTTTGTGGTATGTTGACACCTTAGGCTGTGACATGCAGGACAAAAGCGGAGAACCTGAGCAAACAGAGTTTGACCCCTCAGAGTCGCCGGGTCCTCTCTACAGCTTTGTCCTGATCAGCATGGAAGCTCACCTGGGGGGATGAGCACACATGAGGGGAGGAATTGGGAAGCTCACGTCCCCCTTCAGTCTTACACACATTTTACTTTAGATCAGACATGTTATTTTGAAACACCCAGCTAGCTCAGTGTAATAGAAATTTAAACATAGCAGCTGCAGTAGACAAAACAATAACATATTTTCAGACTGCTGGCTAATAATTCTTTGGTGATGTAAGTAGGAACTAGTCAGAAACTGTATACCTCAGAAAGTTATACCTTACAAAAGCACACCTTCCGTTATTCTTTATTTTAATCATTACATTTAAATATGTTCATTCTGTCAGTATTCATTTAGCTTCTGTTTATTTAAACTATTACTGTAAAACTTATGAATTAGTTAACTTAGTTTCATTCTTACATATTACATCTAGGCCACGCTAGGAGGTTGGGTTCCTTTTTGAGTCTTGGTCCTCCCAAGGTTTCTTCCTTTATAACGTTTAGGGAGATTTTCGTTGCCACTGTTGCCCTAAGCGTGCTCAATTTTGGATTGGCCTTAGTCAGTAGAAGATAATAGAAAATTGTAAAGCTGAAATCAATCTGACATTGACTATGACTTGGATTTCTTATCAACATGGATTCTGTGAGATTCTGGAAATACTTTGTTGATATTCTGATCCATGCTAACTGCAAATCTGTGGGTCCACCTCCCAGTGGTGCTTGTACTCTTGTTTATTTAAGTAGTTCGTGACAGGGAGCATTATTGTCCAGGAAAAGCTACTGGAAGAGGTTGAGTTGTAGCCAATAAAGAGTGGCACGTGGTCAGTAACTCTACTTAGATAGGGTGTGATATGAAAACAATAAAAAGTAACATGATTTAGTGTTACATCATTATACCACCAGGACGCTACGGTGCTCACAGCTCGAGAGAACTTTACACAAGTTCTGCCACTACCTGTGTGGTTTGCATGTTCTCGCCATGTCTGCATGTGTGTCCATGGGGTACTTGTGTTTCCTTTAATATTCCAAAGATGTGTTAACTGGCATCTCTAACGTGTACAATTGTGAGTGTATGCTCTGTGACGAACTGTTGCCCTTTCAAGGGTCAGTTCCCACCAAACACAGTGTGTTTCCGGATAGTCCCCCAACCTGAAAGTAGATTCAGTGGGTATGAAAAGTGAGTGAGTTACATTATACCGCCATCACTGCCATCTTGATGCTTGATCTATTGACCCAAGGCAGGCTAGTTCATGGATTCATTAGGTTTATGCCAAATTCAGACCCTTCTATCTGAGTATCAAATCAGAAATCAAGGTTCATGACACCAGGTGATGTTTTTCCATTGTTCAGTAGTCTAGTTTTGGTGAGCCTTTATCTATTGTGGCTTCAGAATTCTGCTCTTGGCTGATAGGACCTGGACCTGATGTGGTCTTCTGCTGTTGTTGTCCATCCTCCTTAAGATTTTATGCATGTGATGCATTTATGTTACTGTAGCTTTCCATTCTGACCATTTTCCACTCATCAGAAATGTGTTTTTACCCACAGAGCTTTTGCTTACTTGCACCATCCTGTATAAACCTTCTTCAGACTGTTTTGCTTGAAATCACAGAAAGTCAGGAAAAGTTTAAATACTCTTGTGGTACCAACAATCATTCCTTAGTCACAGTCAGTTAGTTCACATATTTCTTCATTCTGCTGCGTGATGTGAACATTAGCTGTTGACTGGAGTCTGCATGACATTAAGCAATGCACTCATTGTCTGATTGGATTATTACACTTTGTTAGTTGTGGCCACCTGGTTTCACTAGCGATTCATTACCAAACCTCAGCAAACACAAATATCATGATTAATAGAGTGTAGGTGGAAAATACTGTCTAAGCCTACACTGTGTCCTTCAAAACAGGTGAAATAAAACCTTGGCTGGCAGTGCGCATGCGTTATCAACTGTCTGGTTATTCTTTGACCAGAGGCATATCGTGGAATGCCAAGGCTCAGCCCAGGCATGTGGTACATATTCAGGAGATCTTGATTATCTGTGATAGGGATGCAGAAAGACGTGTGGGTTCTTGTTGTAGGGATTTTTGAGTGAAGACAGTAATATGGTCTGATTTGACAACATCACAAGGAATGTGGGTCAGTCAGGTTGTAGAAATGCCAATGTGCTGCATTTGAGCGTTCCTGAGGAGACGTTTCCCACAGTGGAAACCCATACACTTCCTCAAGTCATTACATTACAGTGGTTTCACAGGCAGACAGGTCTGCATTGTCTGTGCTACAAGTTACACATTTTCCATGTTGTCTCTCTGTCTCGGTGCCACAAGGCCAGACATTCTTTTCAGACAGGTGGCACGTATGTTGGCACGTGGGCTTGTCACTTAACTCTACACTCGTGAACTTTTTATTTAGTTGTGAGTGCGGTGCAATAGTACCAGCAATAAATATTATTACTATTATTATTAACTGTTGATATGAGAATATTAAGAACCAGAACAATAATAAGTGAATTGCTAATAACATTAAAATGATATAACATGTACATTTATTATTATTATTATTATTATTATTATTATTCTGATAGATAGTAGTAGGAAATTATTATTAATAGCAGCAACAATAATTAAATCTACTGTAATAAACTGACTATGAAAATAAATTAATGAAGGAACAAGTTAATTATTATTATTATTTAATTACTATTTTATTGTTATTATTGGTTTATAGCTCAAGCAAGCTCACTACTGTGGTGAACTGAATCGACCAACCCTGGAACCCTGTGTCCACAGGGAGACTTTAGAGAAGACAGTTAACCTTACTTGGACTGTGGTAGCCTAACGGTTAAAGTACTGGATTATGGACCAGGACCAGGTCCAGGACCAGGTCCAGGGTTCAAATCCCACCTCTGCCAAACTGCCACCGTTGGGTCCTTGAGCAAGGCCGTTAACCCACAATTGCTTGGATTGAAAGACTGTATCAATTGTAAGTCGCTCTGGATAAGGGCGTCTGCTGAATGCTGTAAATGTAAATTTGTAATTTTTGGGACTGTGGTGGCCTAGTGGATAAGGCACTGGACTATAGACCAGAAGGTCCAGGTTTCAAATCCCACCTCTGCCAAAGCTGCCACTGTTGGGTCCTTGAGCAAGGCCCTTAACCCACAATTGCTTGGATTGTAAGGTCGTATCAATTGTAAGTCGCTCTGGATAAGGGCGTCTGCTAAATGCTGTAAATGTAAATGTACTTATGTCTTTGTAATGTGGGAGGAAACCAGAGTACCCTGAGCAACCCACAATGATATGGGGAGAACATGCAAACTCCATACAGGCAGCGTCCAGACCAGGACTCAAACCACTGCCACTGTGTAGTGTTTATTAAAAGTTATTTAAATGTAAAAGTTAAGTGCAAGAGCAATCAAGTGAATCAAATATTTTCGAAAATACCCAAGAACTATAAATAGGCCAGGATAAACAAGTGCACGATCTGTTTACAGAGCAGCTGTGGACTTATATTTAACATTCATTAAATATTTACAGCAGTTCTACATGGCACGCTAACATTTTTGGCATTACAACAAACCCTTTCAGTTGCATGCCGTACATCAGACTGGTTACGTATGATCTTGGTTAGCTGCATGACTGGAAGTGTGTGGGTTCAGACTTGTGCTAGGGCAGGAGAAAGTGGAAAGGTCAGTGCTGTGACCCTGATCACACGTTCCTGCATTCTATCTGGAGAGTTGTGTTGACAGAGAAAGCAGTGAAAGGGGTCGACTCCACTCAGACTCACTCACCCATGTATTACCACACACACTCACGCTGGCACGGCTTCCATTAACAGGGCAAGACAGCCTTCCTGTGTAGAGCAACCCTCCGTGTGTTTGTGCTACAAAAAGACTTGATGTACAAGGTTTAACAAGTGGAGTTTCTATTGTATTTGCTGCTAGGGGAAACTAATGGTCAATTTAGTGAACAAACTTCTTTAATAAGCTGTGAGTTGGTGACTGATGGTGTGATTTCATAGGAACAAATAATGTATAGGTAAACATCTATAGGCTTGACAGTTCTTACAAATTTGCAGAAGTTAGATCAAGTATAACAGAACAGAACAGATGAATTGTGGTAGCCCTGTTCTGCTGCGCATACCACAGACCCGGCTCCCAGCCCGATAAACACTGAGACTCCCCTCACCTTGGCAGAGGGGAGATCCGAACCAGGGTGGCTCAGCATCGGAAACAAGTGCTCTACCTACTGGGTGGCTCATTCGTTCATTCAGAACTCCTTTCGTTAGGATTCTTGGAATAAAATGGAAAGAGACAGGGCATAATACAGATGAAAATGCAATAGTTTAGATCATATTAGAGTAGAATAGAACAGTATAGTACAAAACAATGGAAAGGATTTCAATAAACTAGGAAGACATAAAATATAATGGAATACAAACTAATATAGTAATATGATTATGACACAATGGAAAGCCAAGGAATAAAATAGAACAGGACGTATTGTGACAGTAGGCAATTTGGCACCAAACAATTCTAATTTGTAAAGGAACTTCCCCCTGTGGAGCTCCCTGAGAAATATTCATTCTATGGCTTTTTTGGCCTGTATTCGCACCTCCAGTAGGAACACTATGCGATGCTGAAGAGACATAAGACGCATGAGTTTTGCTTAGATGACTCAAAATCTCGTTGTACCTCCATGGCATATAGGCTCAGTAAAGCGTGGACTTCACTGTTTGCTCATTTGTCTTGGTTTCTATACTTCTAGTGCAAGTGTATTAGACTGATGTATCGCTCGAATACCCAAACAGAATATTCTTCCTGTTTTAGTTTTACCCCCGATTATCTTTATTAGGATCACAGGAGAGGGTCTGGAGTCTGAACTGCGTACCAGTACATCACAGGGTTCCATATTCACACCTTCATGCTGCAAGCCCCACCCAGGATTTGAACCTAGGCTCGCAGTAACTGCCATTTTCAGCAGCTGGCTTTTACCACCAAGTCATTTCAGCTGTTGAATAGAAAATGACAGTACCATACTAGACAATACTAGAATACAATTGGACCGGCACATGCACTTGTGAACGCCGTTCACAGCTTGATATAAATAAGTAGTGTGAAGTCAAACACACAAATACGAGTAACTTACACAAAAAAGTCTCTAAACACATCAACTGAGTTAAAACAGTCTCTTTTCCAAATAAGAACTAACAAGCAAGCAAGCACAACCGCGCTAATTACACATACAATACTTTTAATCTCCAACTCCCGCCTCTGATCATGGATCCACATCATTGATTGGCTCTTGAGGTGGCCAGTTGTTTACAGAAAATCCTGATTTTTGAGATACCACATAAATGTAATGTATGGTTATAGAGTTTCATTACACATGGATAAAACTCCAGAAAAGTCATACATTCCTGCGCCCTTATGTAAGCGGCGATGGACCCTTTTAAGGGTTATTAACAAATTTGTTAAGCTGCATTATTTTAACGTTTGCAGGACTGCATAGCTTCTGCATTTCTTTCCTCCAGTTTCAGTATGTAGCCATCTGGTTACCAGACACACGGGATTTTCTAGGAATTACACACATCTGTTCCTGCTACTCGTTCTCACACACACACACACACACACACACACACACACACACACACACACACACGTTTGTCTTGCTATCCTTGTGAGGACTTTCCATTGACAGGAATGACAATGAAGGACTTCTGCAGCTAGTTAATGCTACACCTATCCCTAATCCCTAACCTTAACCTCAGTAACCTAAAACAAGTATTTTGGCTCTTTTGGTTTTCAAAAAAAAAGTTGCAATTTTTAAAAAAAAGCAGTTGAAGTAGTGAGGAACGGAAAAGCAGTCCTCACTAGTCAAAATTCCAAGTTTTCCTATCATCGTAGTGGCATTTGGTCCTCACAAGTATAGCAAAACAAGGTGCGCACTCACACACGTCTTTTTATAATTTTGGGGACTTTCCGTTTAAATAATATAACTCGCTAATTAATGTTACACCTACATGTAATACTAAGCTTAACCCCAGTAAGCTAAAGCAAAGCTCTTGGTTAAGTAAAACATTATAGCGCGATAGCTGATGCTGCTCCCCACGAGGTAAAAAATGTCCGATCTTTCTATCCTTGTTAGACATTTGTTCCATGTGTTGACAGATAAGCTTGACCAACACTCACACAAACACAGTAAGTGTAACTCACAGCCTATGAAGCACACCCATTGGTGCTTACGAAGCCAGACAAACAAGCGATGTGCACATGCTCACACACAAACTGCTCGGTGCAGAATCAATGAGCTATTCATGACTTCACGTCGAGGAAATGTTCAGCTAATTTTTTTAACCCTCTCCTGAATTCTGCATCATTTTCTCCATTCACAGCGTAACAGTGCTATATTCAGAGCTCCTTGCTGGTTTTCATGGAAAAATCATCTCGTCAGAGAGAGTAGCCCAATGCCAAAGTTTGTTTTAAACTGCAGTAAACTGGTTATGTCATTCAGACATATAACCACTACATTCAAACTGATTAGGATTATTACATGGGTACAGTCAATGGTGTAGTCTGTGACGCACAGATATATGCAATATGTTCACTAGAAAGCCACAGTGAGTGCGTTTACATGCATGTAAGTCGATCATAGTCACATTTTTGCAGTTATCTGATTATTCAAGTGGTCATGTATGCAGCATACTCCGATCTAGAAATCATATTAAGAAATCCCATAGAGTTGCATTTTAGCTCGGCAGTCGATTCTCAGAACATGTAGGCACATCCATACTACGATTTTCTCAGTCTGCGCATGAACGCAAACGTAACACGAGAGAGTAACACGGTTGCCAGGTCTGCTTTTATTCTAGGAGACTTCGCTACCTGTGAGAACGTTTCCATAGACCTGGTTGTCTTTTAACTCGTGGGATCTGGCAACCCCGGAATAAAAGTGTAGCACCCGCAAACAAACACTTGGTGGAGAAAATGATGAATGTGATTATTTAAGATTACAGTTTGGAGTTTACGTCACATCTTTCTGTGAGATTATCAGCTGGTTGCAAAGTAGAAATCTGATTATTGCCTGTGTCATGTAAACCTGGAGGTTTCCCATTATCTGATTACTCAAGTGCATGTGTACTTGCTGATTGGATTACTGACAAAATTGGATTTTCTGCAGTTATGGGATTATTAAGTGGATGTAAATGCACTCACTGGTGTAGACTGAGATCCACTGTCCTCGCTAGAAAGTCACAGTGATACATACTGGCCATTGCTGCAAGGCATATGAGAGGGCTGTGCGTCAGTGCACCCAAAATGAAACAAAAAAAAGCCTCAAAAACAGTACAATCTCAAAAGCAAATTTACCTTCAAAGTGATACCTCTAACATTACTACATTAAGAAAGCAGTTAAATCTAATCTAATTTCACTGTACTATCTATCATTAGTGCTATTTCCTGACAAGGGTCATGGAGGCTCTGGCCATTGTGCAGCACAAGGGGATGATCCCCCAACTGGCCTCTCTCCCTCATCCACAGCCGTTCATGTCTGCATGTGATATCCCATCCAGCCAGAAGGCAATGCTAGCACACCAAACCTTGTGGACAGCACTGTATTCTGTACACGTCACTACACTTTTATATTCCTTGCACTTTTCATGGCAGGGTCACGGCACCAACGGACTCGGGAGGTCATTCCAGATTTACCTATACCAGGCCACAAATTCCATTTCCTCCTGGGGATCCCCAGGTGAGATACAGTCTTTCCAGAGGGTCCTGGGTCTGCCCTGGGGTTTCCGAGCTGTAGCAGGAGTCGACCGTGGTGCATCCTTATGAGATGTATAAACCACCTCGAGGAACGAGACCTGGCCATTGTTTAGGGGCTCGTGTGCTTCAGTGATCCTCAGATCTATGGTAAACAGATCAGAAGCAAAAGATCAGAAAGTGCCATCCAAAACACCTCTATGAATGATACAAAGAAAATTCAGTGTACTGTTGCCGGGATCCACTCCTGGAGCCAGGTCTGAAGGTGGTGTCAGCAGACAAGCAGTGACTGAGCCACCCATGTAATGTGGTGGAAGGTCATGGAGCTCAGTGGCCATGTGGAGCCATTTTTTGGGCAAACCTTTTTCGGTAGGATGGAAGTTTGGTGTAATGCTAACCAGGTAGCAGACATGGGATGGAAATTTCCGTCTGTATGTTCTATTTGAATCCGTTTCCTACAGTGGTTGTCCTAACAACTTTTCATTCAGAAATGATCAAAAACTGAAGATTTGAGTCCTGGACCATCACATGATGAACATATTTATATAATAAATGTCACTTACAGCATAACTAACTGCCAACATAAGACTGCCTTCTTAAGTATGACATCCTGGATCCACATGCCTTAAGCCCATTTAACACTCCAAACCTAGCTAATTACAGGGTTCACTTTACCCCAGCTTTGCACCATTCATATGTACAGGCAGGGATTAGCCAGGATGCAGCCTTTCACAAACCTGCTATTAAAGACATGTTATGCACAGTAAGTATGATTTATTTGTTAGCCACATGAAAAATAACTTGCATAGAACAAAGCTGTGTTCATACCTGCTGAAAAAAGGCAGCAAAATCAGCATATTCTGGTCAGTTAGCAAGACCATATAACTTCCCTGTTCCTTATTGGTCCAAGTTGGTTTATGCTAGATAGTTTGGTGATATTTGAGCTGGTAAATTCGAATAGTCTTGCTCTTAAAACTAGTGATGCACGATATATTGGCAGCTGAAATATTATTTGCCGATGTATGGATTTTTTTCTGTTATCGGCATCGGACCGATATTATAACCGATATTTATTTTAGAATTACATATGAATATTTTAGTTTTTTCTCTTGGCTTTACTCATTAACCAAAAATATCTGATGTTTCTGACTGTATAGTTATGATTACAGTTCTATTCTTTCTTCAGTTTTAAGATTTATTATACACTGAATTGTTCTTGTTGCTGCCTGTACCAATTAGAGGCTAAAAAAATACTCTTACCTTTTTAAAGTAAGGTTAGGAAATAAAAATGGAATGAAACCATTTTTCCTGCACCTTGTGTTTACAGTAATCGTTGTCTGATTTAACAGTTTTATTGCTTATTATCATTTTATTTAATTGCTTAAATGAATGACTGATCCAGTTTTTAACATCAGTTCAAGTAGGGATTATAATGCAAACTTTTTTACATGCAGAAAAGTTAAATTATTGGTTTTTAACATCAGCCACAATAATGTGCTAAACATCGGTTGACGTATCGGCCCAAGAAATTCAGCATCTCTAGTTAAAACTGGTTGGTCAGCATGCTAGATAAAAAAAAATACAACATATTCTGTTTGGTTTTTTATTTCCAGCAGGGATGGGATAAATAATAGGAGCAAGACACCAAAAATATACTAGCAAAATGAAACATAATAGTAAATGGAACGACAAACATACATTCATAAAGTGGGAATGATATTTACTTCCCTAATATAAACTGGTAGGGCTATTCAGTTAAGGACTGAAAAAAAGGTGATGCGTACCAGCTTGCATAAACGAGTACCCCAGTTCGGCTCGCCAGTTGTTAAAGTGTGTGTTTTTGTGTCAGGGGTTGGTCTTTGTCTAAGTAGAAAGGGACATTTTGGCTACCGATTGAGTAGCTTGCGTCATGCTAGCCATGAGAACGTGATAGTTTCTGAACCAAAGATGTTAACATTAACTCAAGCTTTGGCCCCGAGGCCGCTAATTCATTAGCACTACCTCAGTGAAACACTAGCACCTTGTCTTCCCTTGTGTCACATACTGTAATGTTTTGGCAGCTGGAATTAGCATGCAGATTAGCTGTACCTGTATGAGGTTCATGCTAAGAACACTGTGCCTGGTATCACTGTTAGCTACAGTATTAGCATGAGCAGTCTTGCTAGCAGACCGGCTGGCTGTACAAAGTGTTTATCAGATACTACTTAAAGAAGCATGTGATTTAAGTGATGCTTTATTTAAATGGTCTTATAAGCCAGTGGTGACTCAGCTGATTAGGTAGTTAACTATGTTATCCTGGGTTAAGGTTCAAGTCCTTGCTCTACCATTTAAGCTGCCACTGTTGGGCGCTTCAGCAAAGCCAATTAAATATCTGGGTTGTATCATATATTGCAAGACACTTATGTGTGTACTAAGAAGAATACAGGTACTTTGTACTTTCACAATTGTTTTGTTCAGCGATGTTACTACATTACATTACATTACATTTACAGCATTTAGCAGACACCCTTATCCAGAGCGACTTACAATTGATACAGTCTTACAATCCAAGCTATTGTGGGTTAAGGGCCTTGCTCAAGGAGCCAACAGAGGCAGCTTGGCAGAGGTGGGATTTGAACCCTGGACCTTCTGGTCCATAGTCCAGTACCTTACCCGCTAGGCTACCACAGTCCCGTTACTATTACCATGAGACGTAATTGTGATTGAAACCGCAACGTTACACATTAATGTACCACACAACTCTAATAACATAGTACAACATAACAGCATATATGAAATGTTGAAATAACAAGTGGACTTCAGGATGTGTTTTGACAATTTCCTTTCCATCCATTTGGTTTTTGCACATTTTGAACTTGCACAAAGGAAAATCTGAATGGAAAAAGTCTAAAATTCGAAAAAAGACCCCACCCAAATATCACAAAAAGAGTTTTACGCTAAGACGAGGTGGAAAATCGAAATACCCAGGAAAAAATGTAATGTGAAGTTTGACAGTAGAACCATGGAGTGGCCAAATTACCATCAACATTCATAGTAGAACTGAAATAATTCATGGTCAGTTCATAGTCAACCAAGTTTACAGTTGTACTATGAAATTTGACAGTAGAACCATGACCAAATTACCATCAAAACTTCTTAGTAGAGCTGTGAACTTCATGGTCAAACTGTGAAAGTTCACATTAAAACTGTCAAGCAATTCACAGTTTTACTATGAACATTCACAGTCCATTTTTTCCTGAGTATAGCTAAAGCTGAAGATGCCATATCATCAAACATTATGATAGCAATCATGAGAATTATGGCTGATGGTATCTTGAGTCATCTTATGACACAAGTGAGAGTCGAGTTTTACATTAATACACAGTTAATAGAATAAATTGAGTAAGTATCTAAATAGCTAAGAGTGTCCAGTCACCGATCACTTTCAGGCCTTCGCCTAGTATGTCTTGTCCTCTCAGTATGATGTATGAACTCATGGCTATGGGAGGTGCCTCTTAGCTTGAACGGTTTGAGAAACCTATTACACAAAACTAATGGGAGATTTGTCAGGAACTATGAGGTTCAAACCCTCTTGTTTTGTTTTCGAGAGCTGAGGTAGTGGAGAGCGTTTAGCCACTTAAGCCTAAAAGAGCACGGGTACTTGAGTCGGTCCTCCCTCCTACTCTCAGTGGGCATCCTTTTTGCCGTGGGTACAGGTTTGCATACACGAGTGCCGGCTATTAAGGTCTTGTAATGTGAAGAACCTCTTGAGTGTGTGAGCTGCTTCAACATTGAATTCTTTGTAATGTTATTCAGAGAAGGATGAAAGACTTGGATGATTCTTGTACACTTCCCAGTTTTGATATCAGTGTTAATGCATATTGTCATAGTACATTATTTTCATACTACGTTATGTTTGGCATGAATTATGGCCAAGTGAAGTTTATTACATAGCAGGAGAAATGACTCGGAGAGCTCTTATTGAATACACAAAGAGCAAAAACTCACCAAGCCACTGAACACACAATGCTGTTGTTGCACAGCTCAGTGAATTTCCGTATTCACCAGCTGTGTGTTGGTTTGTGAAGTAACATTTTCTATCTCTGATGTGTTTGTATGGAAGAGAAATATAGGAGAAATGTTAATTCTTACTTTAAGAGATCTGGTATGTTATATTAACATTACATTAATTTGACAGAAGAAGGGAAACAGAATCACCTTCATTTGCTTCCAAAAGTTCCTTTTTATTCTGGTATTATGAAAAAAAAAATCTTAATCTCGTCTTGGTCTGGTCTCAGTCTTGGCCACTCTCGGTCTTCGTCTAGACTCGGATTCCACTACTAAAAGTCTTGGTTTTGACTCAGGCTCGATGCGTCTCGGTCTTGGTCTTGATTCTGACCCAGCTCTAGCGGTCTTGAGTACACCACTAGTACTTTCTCAAGGTCTTTCTCCATCTCAGTATTTCTCAACACAGCCAGTTCAACTATTCTAATTATTCAGTATGTTGTAATCCAAGAACTACTAAAAAGTAAGCACCACTGACAAACATTGCTTTAAATAAAGCTACAGAAGACCTTGAGAGGTCTGTGACAAGTGATTGTACATTAAGTGGGGTTCTAGACCTTTTTGTACAGTTTACCTTTCAAGAATCCAATGGAAACACACCCACTTGCCATTTTACGTGAGTACTTGACTTAATCTTGCATGCAGTCCAACGGGAAAGTTTAGACCACATGCTATATTTTCTTGAACTTGGCCGATTGGATAAAATGGCTCAGTTGACCATGAACAAGTCAATGAATTAGGCCTACAGAAACACCAGTGGATAATCTGGAAGTTACCTAAACTGTTGCACCATTTCCCTCCCCAATATGTTTTAAACTGTAAGGATTCAAATGTGAATAAGTTGAGAGTTACTTTCATGGAGTAAATCAACAAAATGTCAGTAGTCCTGGAGTGCCCACACTTTTGCAAGCAGATGCAATTCAAAGTCAAACCAAAACTTCCCATTTTACCACAGCTTATCCTCGTCAGGGTTGCGAGTGGGCTGTTCTGGAATTTGCTGAGCACATGCAGAAGTGCACCCTGGAGAGGGTGCAAGTTCAACGAGGGCTCCATTACCATCCAAACTTGTTGGGAACCCAATCCGGGGATCAATTCCATGTCCTCAGAAACTTCTGTTTAGAGCAGCTGGCTGTTAGTTTGAAGCCAGAGAAGCTGCTCAGGTAGTTGTCAGTACATTTCAACAGCTAACTGTTTGTGAAGACCTATAGCGTATTCAGTCTGAAGGTTCAGGTTGTTTCACAGCGCATAAGAAATGAATGTGGTTGCAAATCGTCCACGCTGTCAATAAACATGAGCTGCTGGTACAGATGTTGCTCCACAGAGCCAAATCGATGGAAAAGTCTCTCAAAGCCTGACTAGATAAGGAGACTGCTGGGACCGTGTGTCAAACACTAAGAGCACATTGTTTAAGACAATTTAAAATAGTTTGTGCTGGAGTCTTTTTAGATCATTGCACCCACTAGTGGATGAGTGATGAATTCTCCTTTTCCGTCCACTTTTCCTGTAAGCTTTGTGGTGACAACAGCTGAGATGTTCACCCTAGACGTTCAGCTCCTGCTGGGGATCCCCGCACTCGCAAGCCAACTGTGAGATGTATTGCCTATAGCAAGTCCAGGGTCTGCCCTATCGTCTCCATCTAGATGAAAATGCCTGGAACAGCTTTAACCACAGAGCATCCTCATGTGACGCCTAAACTAGACCTAGAATAATGAGTTGTTATTCACAAACATGGATGAGCTCTAGACGTTTGTGCTCACGTCTAGTGATCTTGGCCACTAAGCCCAGACATCCCTATCTTCAAGGTACCATTTAATATATTTCTCAGGATTGCAGGATATGGAAAATATGGTCACGCATGTATACCAGACTATTCCTGATTGCATATCTTGTTGCTGCACACCAGATGAGGTCGGGGTTTTTTGTGCGTCACTTGGCTAATCATTGACAGGCTTCAGTACTGTGTGTAAAGGCATTAATGTAACGGCTGTACACGAGGTCAGTAATTAACTGTGGGTGTGTGTGAACTTTTCCATACGGACACAGAATTTCCTCCATGGTATAAATAGCAAAGTATAGCAGATTAGATTAACTTTATTATCATTTGAGCAGAGTACAGTTACAAAGCCATGGAGGACCTATATGTTTACTTGCGTACTAACAGCCTTCTAAAGCCAACAGTATGATCCTCATGCTTATTTCTGTTACCAAAGTATTTTTTCATGTTTCAACTTTTTACCTGTTGCAGTCATAACGCATTTACAGTGGTACCTTGGTTCTTGTCATTAATTCGTTCCAGAAGGCTTGCCGAGAACCAACAACGACGAGTACCAAGCAAATTTTTCCCATGAGGAATAATGTAAATTGAATGAATTCGTTCCGGATCCATAGAAAATTGTCACTGTTGTGAATTTGAATCTCTGAGTCACTGCGATTTGTACAGTTTTGATCATCAGATACTTTTGTCTCACACTGTATACTGGAAATCTAAACAAAAATCCAGTTAGTGGAGCAACAGAAGTGATAAAGTCTCAAATTTTGTCCTAGTTAAAAAAGTCTGAACAGTTCAGCCAATTATCAGCATGGGCCATATGTCTTAGGCCAACATGCCACTATTAGATTTGTTTTAGCAATGTATACTGACCACATACAATTACTTCTCAGTCTGTTTATTAGAATGCAACCAAAACATACAGGAAATGTATATGAGGTATACAAAAACTGAAAAACAGGCTACAGTGGCAAGTATTTAGTGTGTCCTCCATTTACACTTGAGCAGTAGCAGCATCTGGGAGCTTCATCTGGATACCAAGTTGACCCTTCTACAGTCTGAAGAAGCTTGATCAGAAATTGTCTTTTTGGAAGAGTGGCAGCCAAGAAAATACTTTTTTTCAGAGAGGTCACACTACATACAGACTTTTGCCTGGAGAGGCCATTTTGTTCTGAAAATTGTGTTTTATATGTACATACTTGTGGATTCTTTGTTTGTATCTCAACAAAGAGACAAGCATAATTATATATGGTCATTACAACATTGCTAAAACAACAAATCTAATGGTGACCTAAGCTTTTTTTCAGTACTGTATTTATCCAGAGAAGTTTCTAATGGCTAAGCAGTTGAGGGTTAAGCACCTTACTCAAGGGCGCAACGATGGCTGCTTGGGGGAAACTGGAATTTGATCTCATAACCTTCCAATTAGGAGTCCTGAGCCTTAACCACTGCGTACAGGGTGTACTGCGGTTAAGGTTGATTAAGATCTTTCTTCTCTGTATGACTGTGAAGGTTTCAAACTATTCAATCTATTTTGCATGCCTTATAGAAGGAACCTTGGACATCTGGATTTGTAGTAAAGTGGTAAACATGTTTCAGTCAGTTTATTAATCAGCTTGTCAGATCACAGGCAAAACCTCTATATATAGCATGAATCCAAGTACAACACACATTACTGGTTGGTCTACTGGTTTAATGTGGTGTTTATTACATACGATACTACTCTGGTTATTTCAGAATAATTTGTCCATGGCTGTTCTGTGGTGTTTTATGATATGTCTAGAGTTGTTTCTGCCTTCGACCCTTTGTTGCTGACTGGACACCAGCTTTATCACGACCCCGACCAAGGATTAAGCAGAAAAGGAAATGAATGAATGAATGAATGAATATGCTATCTCTCATGTATCGTGATGTAATCATATCATGACCCCTGTACTGTGATTCTTATAATATGTCATATACAGAATATATATACAGAAATGTAGGCTCTTGGCAGTGGATACCTTCTTAAGGACAATGCACACACATGGCATGCCAGTTAGATTTCATACATTTATTTTCTAAATTACAAACCACAGTTGTTGGACTTTGTGTTAACGACCACTACGGATCTGCTCTGAGACAAAACAAACATTATTATTGCTGTTATGCAGGTTCCCTTACTGCTTGGGGTTTGCTTCGCATTTGCAATGCCAAGATCTTGGCTCAGAGAGACCCCTGCTGGATCCAGCATCAGCTGCATGTTTCTAAATGGAGAGAATGACAGGCTTTGTTCAGTCGGCTCACCGCAGAAGTTCAGCAGCTGTCTGTTCAGTTTATAGCACACTTTCCTCATCTAAACAACAACTGTCTGAATATAGCCCAGAGCATGGCCGCATGCGAGTCCTCTGAACATCATGTACGCTGTGGTTGAGCAGTTCTTCGGCATGAACATACATGAGGAGGGTTTGAGCCCGGTGTACAGTAACCAGCGTATACAATTTATAGACGGAAAATGTGATTACAGTCCTGGAGTGTCTGTCGCTCAGAGTGCGTGTTGGTTTATTATAAAGCACAGGGAATTACAGGATGTACCCAAACGGTAGTTATTGACACGACAAGCCGGGTTGTGAAGGAGTGTTCTGTCATGTCGTAGCCTTCAGGTGGATCAACTTGCATGACATTTAGACATCATTACAGGGCGGGAGAGACTTTTCACACGCATGCATAGACCACAGGAAGAACGTATAGGTTGCACGCTCATCAAGATGTAAAGCGCACGCACAGATCTGCACACTCTTTGAAACTATAGAGATTATAAAAAGTGGATAATTGTGGTGGAAGAGACCAAAAAGTGCAGCGTAAACCCATATAAAGCAGAATTCCACAAACCAAACACATGGGTGTCTGGACTCCTATCTCAGAAGGGGTAACTGATCCATAGCCTCACCACTTTTGCCTTCCATGTGACCACTGTGACCATGTTTCCATGTGGCCAACCTGGCTGGATTCCAGGTGAGAACATATGCTGAAGGGTGCACTAGTCCATGGTAGGACTGCGTACGGGTGCCTGTGTGACACTTAACCAGGAGGTACTGCTGGGTCACTGTAATAAGCACCTAAATTATCTAGAATTATCTAGTTATTGTTGATCATTAGGGGTGTCACAATACACATAGTAATATTCATTTTTTCAATACAGGAGTTTCGATACGAGCTGTGAATAGAATACATTTAAAAAAAAAAAATTTTACCGAGTCATTCGTCAACTGGCGCTACTGAGATTCAGTCGTCTGCATAGAGCCAGCCACAGTTCTAGACCAACAGTTCAGACATGCTGTAGTGTTACACATGCGACATCTATGAGCAGATTGTGTAATAAGAGTGCTGTGTTCCAAGACACCCCAAGAAAAAATTTACTGTGAATTTTCATAGTAAAACTGTGAATTGCTTGACACAGTTTGACCATGAAGTTCACAGTTCTACTATGAAGTTTTGATGGTAATTTGGCTACTTCAGGGTTCTACTTTCAAATTTCACAGAACATTTTTTCCTGGGACTTGATCCAAGATTGAAGTCCTTCTAGATACTGTTAGTAAGGAAAGAGCATATAATCTCACCACAGAGATTTTAAGCATTGGGCAGCATCAGAAACAGTAAGTTTGATGCTGTTTTTGTAAATGTAAGGAAATAGAAACTCAAATATAATCAGTTTGTTTTCATAATTGATCTCTGTAGTGCAAAGCTAGAGAGAATATGGAGATAAATCCTTCAGAAGGGACTGTGGACCCTGAAGTGCCTGGACTTTGCCTTTCAAAAAAGAAATCAGCAATGGCAGGGGTTTTTGGTGATTTTTTTTTTAACCCCAGCAAAGCAAGCCATGTTCCAAGCTTGTAGAGTCTGCTTGATCTCTACATTATAAAGGGAATTCATTTTGTATCAAAAATATATCGCATGGTGGAGCAAAACCAGCACTACGTGCCATGAAATTTCTGTATCCTTGCACCCCTTTTGACCATAGCTCATCCCAGTTATAGAAATAAAACCTGGAAATGAAAACACTATCTCAATGCATTTTTAAAACAGAAACGACTAATGCATTATAGATTTACATTTAGAGAGCTAATGGTGTGCTACTGCTTAGCAAGGGCGTTGCCATTTAAGCTCTGATGTCACCAATGATATGTGTTCAGTGGAACACCAAATCACGTCCTGGGTTTGATTCACTAGCACTGTCCTGATCTGTTTGTGAATTTTCACAAACTCATTCATGCAAGTTCTTAAGAATTCCCTTGATGCAATTGAGTCCATGTTTTGTTTCAAATAACGCAAAGCACTTGTCTGGATTTACCCCATCCTCATCCTTTTTATGCTTGTTTCACACTGTTTACACATCCATAGCACTTACATGATTGGGTGTTCATATATGGTTGAAGAGGTCTGGTCGTATTCTCTCAGTGTCTTTGAGGATTTGGTGAGAAAAACGAACCGATCTAACACAATCGATCTCAGCAGCGAGCTAACAGTGACAAGCTTTGAAGAACTAAGGACAGAGAGCCTCTCAAATCTGGGTTCATGTCCTCTAGAGGAGAGAACGAAGTTAGCAGGCTTTGCTAAGGCTTTTGAAATGGCTGTCAAAATACTTGAGCATGTGTGGGAAAGTGGCTGAATGCCAGCATCTGGAAGTATTTTTCTCTCGTGCAACGGGTGATTCTGAGATGTGTTTGGCGTGGAGGTTCTCTGATTGATTTCTTTCTGCGTTTGGAGGCTCTGAGCCGTTTCCTGATCCTCTGGCTATTAAGGTGAAGCTGCTTTGCCTGGTGTATGTTCTTACTGAGAAAAGTGTGTGGGATACACCAGCTTTAGGACCAGGCTTTGCTCGCTGACACACATACGCTTCATTTTAGCAGAATAAGTACCATCAGACGATGCACTCTAAGCAGTGCTTTATATGAGCAAATTGGTTAATGCTGTTGTGGCATTTTCAGCATTCAATCATAAAATCTCAACTCTTGCTCCTTGTTTATGTCACTTCTTTAAATGTAACTGCTGGATTGTTGGGTAAATATTTACACAATTCATGTGGTCAGAGTCGCCTAAATATTATTTACTAGTCTAGACTCCTCCACCATGTAAAGAGCAGAATCCTCTAGAGGACAGTTTTGTTCTCATAGTGCTACTAGAAAATTCATACCATCTGCCACATGTTTTCAGTTGACGTCAGGAAAGAGATGGTCTCCATTCTTCGGCTGTATCTTTTATTAGGAAGGCATGCTCAGATAGCACGGCGTATTCTGTCTGTTAGGCACAGATTTACTGGTTGTCATGTGTGGCATGGCTGGTTGAAGAGTTTTGTAGCCATAATGGAAAATATGAAGGGAATCCAAGGTCTGGGCATGGACCACTTTGGGAGAGAGAGCGAGAAGAGAGAGGAGAGAGAGGTCACAGGGTTTACCACCAAGATGAAAGAATCAGCTTTGTGGCCATCCTTCAGAGCTGTGTTTCTGTGTATTGCCACAGCTGCACCATGTTGACCTTCATCTCAGGGTTTTTGGAGGTAAACCACACAGAGCGACTTTTGACCCTGAGCTCTTTA
The DNA here is from genome assembly GCA_025084515.1 of Ancistrus triradiatus. NCBI lineage: Eukaryota > Metazoa > Chordata > Actinopteri > Siluriformes > Loricariidae > Ancistrus > Ancistrus triradiatus. The sequence continues at coordinate 214,841 of JAJAGP010000222.1, forward strand.
TCAACCGTCAACTACTGGATTTAACTTTTTGGATCAATAAGCGCTTGCTGTTTGGCTTTGAAGCTGTACCTCGTTCCCTCAGTGTTTTCTTCTTGCCACAGTGGGTAAGTTAAACAAATTCTGCCCCTGGGGTAACTCACTGCAAGCCTAACCCAGATTAAGTGGTTAAAAAGGTAATACTAGATATGCACCGACTACAGTTTTCTTGGCTGATTCTGAATTACCGATTTTTTCAAACATACTGTATGACTGTCCGATCCCGATCTTACCCCATTCCAATTTTTTTTCTGTCAAAGAATTATAAATGACAGCATACAGATATTTTTAACTTTTATTTTTACTGGAAACTTCTTCACTGCTAAAGAAAGATAGCAGCTGCCTGCTTATGTCTGGCTCTGCACTCTCAGTTAGCTTTAGCTTTGTCAAATTCCATATCTTCAGCGAGGTGATGCTGTTCTAAATGTCTTATCATTTTTATGAGTGTTTACGGAGTTGTTACTGCGCTGCTTAAACTGGGACCGGGCAATTTAGGGCTTGTAATGAGGTAAAACAAAACAACCAAATTATGTAATTTCAAACAGATGACGTCAACAGGTGATTACGATCATGATTTGGCACAAAAGCAGCATCCACCAAAAGTGTTTGAGGAGCAAATATGGGGGATCTCCAGTCTCCATGGCTAAAACAACAAATCAAACGGTGTCCTAAGACTTTTGCACAGTACGTAGATCCCAGCTTGGCCAGGCCAGCACTGGTTGGATTGAAACATCAGTAACTTGAAACTTCTGTGGAAACATGGCCGCGTGTAGAACAAATGAAATGATTTCACAAGGACATTTGGTTTGAATTATTTTCAATATTTCACTGGAAATATTGGAAGCCTTATCTCTCATTTCAGTTCTCAGTTCTTAAGAAGCCAATATATCAGATTGAATCATATCATTCATGTTAAATCTCGAAGGCTCAGATTTGACACTTTGCCCATAATTAACTTTATCCAAAGCAGGACGGAAATCAGAATACATCATCCACGGTTGTTTCTCTGGTAAACCCTGTGTGGCTATTCCCTGTTGCGGTCATCGTTGAAGCCTCTGACTTTTCCTGATTTGATACTGAGTAATGTAGTCCTGCATCAATGGAGCTGCCTGCTTTTTTGTACATACTTTCCTACAAGCGTAATTTCCCCCTAGTTGGCTGCCTAGCTGTGACATTGTGCCCAGAAATCCTGCCCATGCTATCAGGGTTGTGGAAACTCCCCAGATTAGTGAGTACGACCTCTGTTCATCTGATTCAAGACCTTTGGAGTTTGGGATGCTACCCATTGGGGGTTTCACCCTCACTGGTGCTTGTGTTAATTAAAACCCAACTTGGTGGCATTTTCACATCTTTGTCGCTATGACCTAGGGCACTTCAATATTAAGCTGCATTTTGCTTGAGTCAGCTGGGTTAGAGGTCTCAAGCTGTCAGGCCATCAGTGGGTCTCATTCATCACAATGTTCTCTCCCCAAATTCCAACTGGAATGGCAAGCCCAAAATATGGAAATTATAGGCTTAGTTCACATATACAAAGCCAGATATTATTCACAGACAGCTGTTATATACAGTAAGTTACTTTATTTAAACAACAAGGTATCATGATTGTAAGAACTCACTCAGAAGTTTCTATGAAGATTTACTTATAGGGTTAAAAGGTAGGGTTAGAAGTAGCTACTACATTAAGAAATGTTGACCTATAAACATGATACCATGCGGAAGCCAGTCATGTTTCACGTTGCCACAGACTTTATTTAGCAATATTTTACACGGTTTATCACGTGGCCATTTGCTACCCCTGACTTTCTGCTGTCTTGTTTCACCGAATGGGACTTTTTGTCTGTGACTCATAGTCCTAGTGACTGAACACAGCGTGTTAAATGTTAAGTATAAATACCATCATTTATATGTGTAGTCACTATTACTATGGTAAAAGACTGAGCTGAAAATGTCAAGTATTAAACTGTAAATTTCAGTCTCTTTAGTTAATACGTCATTATGTTGTAACCGCACTGTGTGTAGACAATCTGTTAGGGTTCCCACATGAAAACAAAAAACTTCCATGGCTGTATTTGGCTTGTTTTGGTTTTTTTGCATTTGTTTATTCAATTACTGGTGAATAGACCTTCATTTTGACACAGTACTGGAAATATACTACATAAAATATGTAGTGCACATTTTAGATCTTCATGTTTTGCAGCCATACTTTATTACATTTTACATATGATTACTAAAGGTACATTTACTTGGCATTTGAATCACCAAAGAGGGAAGACAAAACTGTAGCAACGTTTTTGAATAATATTAAATCAAAAATACTCAACACTGATAATAGGAGAACTGAAATAAATTAAACTGTTTGTTTTTCATTGATATATTTATTATATTTGTATATTACTTATTTTTCAAAACTATTTGTGTTTGAGACATATGTTATGTAAGTAATTCTATTTTTAATTCTGTTTTAAAATATTAAATAATTATCATTTTTGAAAGATTTACCTTATTTTTTTTACATTTTTAAAATTATTTTTGCATTTACATTTACAGCATTTAGCAGACGCCCTTATCCAGAGCGACTTACAATTGGTACAGTCTTACAATCCAAGCAATTGTGGGTTAAGGGCCTTGCTCAAGGACCCAACAGTGGCAGCTTGGCAGAGGTGGGATTTGAACCCTGGACCTTCTTGTCCAGAGTCCAGTACCTTAACCACTAGGCTACCAGTACCTTAACCACTAGTCGGGAGTTCACTGGTTGTTGTGTTGTTTATTCCAGTCTGCCTTGTCTGCTTATGGTGTAATAAAATGATAGTTTGTGAGCATCATGACTACATTGCAGCTCATATTCACAAAATGACATTATAGATGAATAGGGCATAAATATTATTGTATGTACACTGGTGTCCGTGATTACACATGTAGTTGGCTACCCACTGAAGAACTGGATTTATCCTCTGTTATTTTTACCGATGCAGCCATGCCTGTATTTCCTTTCTTATACTTATGATTGCTGGGATTAATAACTCATTCCTAATTCCTTCCTGTTAAAACAATGCCAGCTCATTGAAGCACTATTTTTAGACCTCAGATCTAATCAGATCTGTGTCATCCCGGCAGAACGAGTGTGTAAACAGACCTTTGTCTTGTCCTGTCAATCAGCTCATCACAGGACGCTGATAAAGACACCTTGTTTTTTAGACACCAGGTGATTTCCATCAAGACAATCACAGTTTACAGTAACAGTGTCTCAGGCAGGTACTTTACTAAGTGCCTGATTCATCTGAATGTCTGGTTAGAATTGAAATGTGTGTGTGTGTGTGTGAGGGGGGGGGGGTATGTCTGTAAGGACTGCAGAGAGCCATTTCCTGTGGCTTACCCTCTTCATCATGGTGTAGTTTACCCGAAGCTGTTTTAGGAGTAGACGTGAAGTGGTTTATTAAGGCTAGCTGCGTCACTGAGCTTTTATTGGAAACTCAATATCTAAACACTGCCCCTTAAATCTCATTGTGTTTTGTTTTAGCTCAGGATGTGGTGCAGTAGCCACTTTTACAAGTTGAATTTCAGTTTTACTGTTAGACAAATTTCTACTACATATGAGTTTACGTACTACTAAAAATTGAAAAGGCTGATCCTATTAACACTGTTTATAACAATACTGACAAATCTGACATAAAATTTGATTTAACGTGGTGGTCCAAATAAGAGGGATACTTGCTGTACACCGTTTAAATGTAATGCGCAGATCAAATTTCATTCTCTAATTTGTCTGATGCTGAAATACTTTGCCAATAGAAAATCATAAACCTCAGACCAAAAATATTCCACAATATCCTTACAGCCTGAAATCCAATCCAAAAATGTGTTATTTTTTCCAGCTTTATTTACTAGGGGTGTAAATAATGCAAAACTTTAGTTCCCTGCAAATAAATTAAAAGAAATGACTAGAAACAGAAGTTTGTAAACAAAATGCTCTATTGTGCCTCACCATATCTTAAATAAGTGAGTGACTGAGCATCTGTGATAATGACTGCGCCCTCTGGTGCTCAAAAATGCAATTGCATTAGATCCATAATAAACATGAATGCATTATCCAACTCGACGTTGCATTGTTAAACCCCTATTATTCACACATCTTGCCTTAGAACATTCATTTAACGAGGAAAAAAGGCAACAGTACTGAAAATGTATAAACAACCATACCTTAAAGCAACCATACCAATGGTTATTATTATTATTATTATTATTATTAAGTATGATTAATTTGAGTTCATTTGTGTGACTGTCAGGATGATGTGGGTTGGAGAGCCATATCATACAGCATAGCTCTCCTCTGACCCTTTTCTCTTTCCATAGCAGGTGAAGCTGTTGCTACCTGCTGTGTCTTTAAATACTCCCTCTCTTCTTCAATTCCTTATTGGTTTCTTGGAGTTAGCTTGTTGTGTAGTCTTTGTTTGTTAGTATTGTTAGTAGCTTTTGTGTTTAGCACCTGTCTTGTCCTTAAATACAGTGGTCCTTAAATTCTAGTGATAGTGGATTGATTAGTAATACTTACCCACTCTTTTTTTATACCACAGTTAGTTCCAATCCTGCAATTTCATTACCTGAGAGATGTTCTAGGAGTGCCAGTATTGCCCGAAAGTGGCACTCTGACAGAATTTCTTGAAAATCCACCTTTAATAAATACACATCTAACCTAGCAACAACGCCAGCCATAACAAAGCAGCAACGTTATAATTATACAAGTAAAAGACTGCCGGAATAAATTATGAGTTTATAAAATGTATTGTCTTTGAAATCTTTTTTATTTAAATTTGGAAGATGAAGCTTTTAATGACCAGCCTGACAAAGATTTGGATGAGGTGGAAAGGCAGAGAGAGAAAGACTGTACAGTAAATGAAATGTTCTGGGTACAGCTTGTATGTCATTTTTATGGATCAGTCAGATATGTGTTTTGTTGGTTCGATCACCTTCGGTCTTTCTTATTTTTTTGAAAACCTTTTTTGCTGGTGTAAACTAAGCGTATTTCATTAAACACATCCGTGCCAAGTCCAGTTCTACTTGATATGTACTTGGACCTACTAACTACTTGGCCTCTGTGTGGCTCCAGGTTGGGAAAATCCTAGATCTGTCTTTGGTGTTTCTACAGTTAAACAGGACGAGCATGGTTCTACTGACTGTAGTTCTAAAACTCCATCAGGCTTTCTCTGAATTTGCCCAACGTTGGCAGCCATTCACGTTCTGTTAAGACTTGCCAAACTTGCAATATAAAACCAGTCAACAAGGATCAGTGCATCTTATTGAGTTTGATGCAATCACTAGTGGCATTTTGCAAGCTACTGTCCTTTGTACTGGACATATTGTTGGAATGCCTCAGCTCATATCAGACTCTGTACTGGTTATTAAGGATCCTGTAATGAGCAATGAAGTGACTACACAATGCTGGAAGGTACAGTGCACTGTGGTTGTGCCTGGGTGTGATGTCATGTTTTCCATTTTTTAGCAGCCTACGTTTTTTTCCACCCCCATTTCGCTGGAACTGAGCTGGCTCCAAGATTCCCAAATTTTCCTCCAGTCCTCTTTCCAATCACAGGAGATTTAGATTTCTTTTATGAGGGGGAGTACGTGACCCTTGGGCCAACTGGTTCTTAATGAAATTAAAGATGGAGAGAAACGTCATGTTTTTGTTTGACTGCGTCAGAGAACGGGAAGAGAAAAAAAAAATCCCTTGTTGCATCCACTCTGGAGCGCAGCCAGGAGGGCATTGCCAAAAATGTGCTGAGAGTGCTTGGAAAGAGCTACGATGCTTTTATGGAAGGAAAGAGGGGCTGGGTTTGAGTGCAAGTAAGGGAGGGGAGGTTCTGAGCTCCATGTATTCGATTGCGGGCAGAGAGAGGAGCTTGAAAAAAGAAGAAAAGAGACATGAGCAGCAGAGAGGGGAGAAGGCGAGGAGATCTAACTCGGTTCTAGGGAATAAAGCTTCAATCATGCAAGTAGAGCTTCTCAAAAAGGACCACTGATGAAAATCTCTCGTGAGTACAAATGTGTGTGCGTTACGGATTTGATTCATTCTGTGTGATGTGGGCGCATTCAGTGAAGAACTGTCTGCATGTACTTCTCTGAAAGTGTTGTATGCCTGTTGGCTCTACCACACAAGCCAGGGCTTTCAATCCAACATGCTGCTGGCAGATCAACCGTGTGCTGTAGCTACACTTCAGGGCAAACAGCTGCCTGCAGCACCTCAGGTCTTTGGCAGCATCGCATGAGCTAACATGAGGAAGGTGTTGATATTTTGGAAGTACGCTACCATGTTACAGATGATGAATACCACACGCAGAATTCTTGCCTGGACAAATTGTAGTATGCTTTAATATATAATGATGAAAAATATATAATAGTTTGTCATATCCAGGCTGCATTGTTTAATATAAGAGTTTTATAGTGTTTGGCTTTGTTACCTGCATACATAGATGAAGGACCTCTGTCCAAAACGTCCTGTTCCTCTGAAAATGTTGTGTACTTCTGTACTAAGTCTATCATATATATGTACACACATATATACATATGGTCAATTAATGGTCAATTAATGAATATGGTATATATTATCATTGTTCTCTGCAGAGGTTGTGGCAAAATGTTATTTGATCAGAAGTACCCAAACGTTTGTGTAAAAATGTAGATCTCTTTGTAGATACATATGGGGTACATAACCATGTAAACCATATAAAAAGCTATAGCTTCAAAAATTCTTTTAATCTCTTTGGCTCATAGTGTGTTTTCGTCTTGTGTTGGCATCTGTTCAAATAACCCTTCCTGGTAATTTGTAAGAAATTGTACCAGGTCAAATCCCAGGGGGGTGGGGGGTGGGAGGGATTTCTCATAAATTCTCAAGTAGCTTTACAATTTATGATCTGAGCTTTGTCTGCCTTCACTTTCTAAATGACCGGTGTACTTGACCATGAGTTTTGAATGGTGAGCTGCCAAGTGTCATGCTGGCCGTGGTTCACAGTTCACGCATGTTCATTGCACTTTCAAGGATGTTTCTCTGCCAATATTTGCTTAGCAGAGGGTGACGGTGGTTTACGCATTTTGGCGTGTGGAGCACCATTGGTGTCAAAGCCTGATGTATGTTATAGTTTTAGGAACGTTCCTGTAAGTAATGTTCAAATGCTTAAAAGTTACCCTAAAATCGTACATTTATGGTTAGACTATTAAGGTTACTAAATTTGTTTTTGTATACATTTACATTAGCAGTATTTAGCAGACTTACAATTGATTCAATCTTATAATCCAAACAATTGTGGGTTAAGGGCCTTGCTCAAGGACCCAACAGTGGCAGCTTGGCAGAGGTGGGATTTGAACCCTGGACCTTTTGGTCCACAGTCCAGTACCTTAACCGCTAGGCTACCATAAATGTTAGTTGGAATTGGATGGTAAAGATTCCCTCATGTTTCATGGAAAATGCCATTGTTGTTAGCATTTTTCCTTACCGTGCCCAAAACACACAGAAACTGGGCATTACCAGAACATAAAATGCAAACTTAAAGATTACGTATGGAAATGTAAAATTAGATGTTTAAAATGCACTTGTTAGTGGAGTGGCACACCTAGCTAGTTACTAACTGTCAAGCAGACACAAGCCTTAGAGCACTAGCTTAAAGGGCTTAAAAACACAACAATTAGATTTACCCTGATTAAGACTACTGTAGGGTTTCTAACACATCACAAGGTAATAACAGCCCAAAATAATAGTTTAGTATAGTTTAGAGTGTATCTGTCCTGTTCTCTGCTCACAGGATTTGTTGGATGTATGTGGTGATCCTGCTAGGTTTTAGCAGCACAGTTTTATATGCTAGCTATGGCAGTTTTTTACATTATAGTTGCAACTGTTCTTAAAAATAGACCATACAGCGTACACAGAGAAACATGAAAACTTGACATATTCAGAATGTAGCATTGTAATTTGCGTTGCTCTGTCTCCGATATTTGTTAGCCCTCCTGCTGAGTTGTGGTCAGTTTTTTCCAGTTTGGTATTTTCGTCTATCATAGTGTGGTCTGACTGGGTTTAGACTTCATGACTTTGTCCACGGTGCACACAATTACTTTAATATTAATGGGTTAAAATGGCTTTTAGACAATGCATTTCAATTTGTAACATCTTTTGTGTTCCAGTCAGATCTAACTGGCCATAGGAAATGTATGGAAATTGTTATACAGTTGCTTGTGAAATCGCTGATAAACGTTCTGTGGGACCTGGCCAAATCTAACCATGAACACCATGGATGGAACACTGATTTGAATATATTTTATATTATTACACAGTTATTTTTCCATAGAGAGATGGAGTAATGTAATACTTATTGGATTAGTGCTGTCATTTAGTAGTCATGTAGTCATTTGGCAGACAAATACTATCCTATAAAGCTATAAAGCGAGACTGTGGTACAGCAGTAACGAAGGTAATGGACTACTGACCAGAAGGTCCAGGGTTTAAGTCCCAGTACTGAAAAGCTGCCATAGTTACTTGGATTGAAACCTGTAAGATTGCTTCAATCCAAGTCGGAGGTCACTCTTATCCTAAATACCACTACTAAATACCATATATGTAAATGTTGTGTTTACAATTTATAAGGTGATATCCATGTAACTCTTAAAGTTAAGTCAAATCCAAAACTTAGTTTAAAATCCAATCTAAATGTAAGTTAAATGTTACGTTGTTACGATGTCTGATGACTGAGGATCTAATGAACAATATAGACCGAAAATGCTCTGGGTGGAGCAGGGATCTTTTTTCATCTAGGTTATCAACATCACTGCAACGGAGACGTATGGGACCTATGATCTGATTATGACTGAGGGCAGTTCCACCTTCATTCCAGGCTTTTGTAGTATTTTTGTAGCGTCTCCTCCATGAGAGAAATGCTGCAGTTGTTAAGCGTGCCACTCTGGGATGGGATGGGCTCTTTTGTGTCTGGCCTTTGTGGTATTTAGACCTGGTACTCTATATCATTTGGAGTATAAATAAGTTCTGTGTTCTCCTTCTGCCTGCTCTAAATTTGTATGGGCTCAAAACAGGAAGGTTTGACTGGGTAGATCTGGGACAGCAAGAACAATAAAGATGAAGTATGACTTCTACTTTTAAGCATTTATCTAACCCCTTAAACTGGTTGATAATTTGATGTGTTAGACTTAGACAATGTGGAGGTAGGCAAGATGTCCAACTTTTGGACCAAAACAGGGAACTACCCTGTTTTTAAGAGGGTTCAGGTCAAATCTTAGATTCAAATATTGATACAAATCAGCAATTGATGTCATTTTAAATTAAATTAAAGTCATCAGTATGGTTTTAATTCTAGTGCGTATAATTGTGTAGTTATGATTTTAGATTTTTTTCCTCTTTCATTTGATTTTAAGAGGGTTTTTTCAGTAGGCTTAGTTAGTAAGTGCCTTTTTTAAGTATATGACTTCTTTTAGTCCTTGATTAAGGGCATATTAGCTCTTAATATCTGTTTTTGTGTCTCCCTTATGACGGACCTCAACACTTATAAAACAAAAATTTGTACATTTAATGCAAAAATGAGGCATCATTTGTTGCCAGTTGTGTTACATAGAAAAATACAGCCCAACAAATACAGCAAAAAAATCCACCCAAAATCCACTAAAACCCAGAGCCCCGTCTGAATAAAAAGCAAAAAAAAAATGTTTCTATTGTATTATAATTACTATATTTTATATATATATATATATGAATTGTATTATATAAATGATATTATATGAGCTGTATTATTTATATGTATCTCTCTCTCTCTCTCTCTCTCTCTCTCTCTCTCTCTCTCTCTCTCTCTCTCTCTCTCTCTATATATATATATATATATATATATATAGATACATACATATATACATATATATATATATAGAGAGAGATATATATATATATATATATATAGATAGATAGATAGATAGATATGTATAATACAGCATACAGCACATACAATACGATTTATACTATCTATATCTATATATCTATAGATATATATAGATATAGATATAGATATAGATATATATATATATATATAAAAATTGTATTGTGTGTGTGTGTATATATGTATACAATATATACTATATATATATATATATATATATATATATATATATATATATATATGTGTGTGTGTGTATGTTTGTGTGTGTATATATATATAATATGATATATATATATATATATATATACATTATAGTATATATATATATAGATATATATATATATATATATATATATATATTATATATATATATATATACACACACACACATATATATATATATATATATATATATATATATATATAGATATATATATACAATTTTTATATATATATTTATATACCGGTGTATATATAAATGGTTTCCATCTATTGTTTTACTTTAGGTAAAACCTAACAAAAATGATTATATTATTATTATTATTATTATTACATTATATATTAATAATATATAATAATTATATAATATATTGTAATTATTATTTGTAATTATTTGTAAATAAGGAGTGAGAGTGGCAAGCAAAAACTCTCTGAGATCCGTAAATTAATAACCTAGAGACAAACTAGGCTCAAAAAGGGAACCCATCCCCCTCTGGATGAAACTAAACAACAATATAAAGTAATAAACAGTAGACAGTACAAACCGGGGAATAGGACAGTGTGAGACCTGATGGTTGAACTGTAACAGATAACACTCACGTAGGAATGTGTCTGTGTCCAGGTGGGATGATCGACTGCATTAGGTATTGGCGCATTAGGCATTGCCCTGTCCCTCCACCCCCACTGGCCACCCCTCCCTGAAACATTGCCAATCGTGTCTGCATGTGACGGCCAACCCGGCCAGAACGCACGGTCAGAACTATTTGTTTATTAACTAGTGTGTAAACAGCATTTTCTGTTTCAAACACTGCTGTTTGTTTGTGAGTTTAATTATGGCTGTCTACGCACTTTCTGTTGTCATGTGATGGCAGCATCGTTACTGATATTATTACTTTAAAGCTCTGACTCATTCCTGTGGCTATTGCACTAAACACTAAAGCACTAACACAGGCTCCAAGCAACACTGTTTGTGGTGCTTAGTAGACACTGTTGGCTGTCACAGGTGTCTCGATGATGCTTTTATGCGTCACTCAGCGTCTCCGAGGACGGTAGGCGTATAATAGCCTATGGTTATATGAGTGGGATCACAATGCCAGAGGGCGACAGATATTATGTTCCCGAAGAGCTGTCTATTAGATCTTTTTTGTTTACATGTCGTGACATGAGCAGATACCAGTCTGCGACCGTGACAAGGAGTGTACACCAAGAGAAACAGACCAGAGCTGGCGTCCGGCTAAAAATAGCTGTGAAAATTGTCCTTTGCAGAACAGAATGAATAGACTGCTCGAGTACAGACAGCATTCTTCTCTTCGATGTTCGAAATGAGGATGAAGAATGTGAAGGCCTCAGGTTGAAAAGTGCTTGAAGAAGTTTCCTTCAAAGTCGTTTGAAATATCGTGGAAAAATCGTTGAAGGTGTGGACGGATCACAGAGGTCCTTAAGAGGGATTCGGCCTCGCTTTTGCACACAGTGGTTAGATTAATGGTGCTTGTTGTGTTTTATGTGGTCCCGAGGCTATGTTATTGTGTGTTATTTTTTTTGTATCCCGTAGCGCCTGATAAATATGGAAAGTACGCAGATTGGAAGGCGCATGCTCTTTCGAGGTTAACGCTGGCAACGCAGTGAGCCAGGAAAGTATGATTCAGGATGATTAGTATAGGTCAACATGGGCACTCCTGGTCTACATCAAGTGCCACAGACCTCGCCCCATCTCTAATTGGGCCTTGCAACCTGGGTGCCAGACCTGGACCTCTCCTCTGCCAGGGCACTGGTCTTTCCTGTGCTATCATGTTTGGTTCTTCTAGGCCCCGTCCTCGTACAAGACCCCTCTCGGACTTTCAGGCACCAGATCTGGGGAACGCAACTCCAAATCAACTCCGCTTGTTGACATTCCCCTGTTCCCGCTGTTGACATTCTCCCCTGCGTCCCAACCCCTCTGCTGAGGGAGGGAGGCCGTATGCCAGCGAGTGCCCTCCATACAGTTCCCACAGAGAGGAATCTGCCATATTCATCTGCCATTTTTGTCGGAGCCTGTTGTGTCTGTGGGCTCTAAATTGAGTATTTTTTAGAGGACTGGAGGGTAAGAATCATAGAATTGGTTCAAAAATTGAATGAAGCTATCCATCCACTGCTCTGGCTAAGCTTTTAAGATACCAGATGGTTATGGACCAGATGGTCCAGGGTTTAAATCTTCGCCATATTGCCATTGGTGGGTCTTAGAGCAAGGCCCTTAACTCTGAATCGCGTGGATTGCAAGATTGTAGAAGTTGTAAGTTGCTCTATGTAAAGGGTCTACTGAATGGCCCAATGTAAGATATGCAAGTATAGGAAGCTCATTAATAACAGGATGGTGTGATGCGGTCCTGCAGAAACAGAAGCCCTTAGCAGCTGAAGGAGCTCCTGTATTTTCAGTCTGCCTCTCTGCTGACAGCCTTTTCATACTTGGAACTAGACTGAATAAAAAACCATGGTGTTTTCGTCTTTACATTATTTTGCCCTCTCTTGTTCCCTCTTGCCCATGGAACCAAAGAGCCATAAACAACTTCCATAAACAATCATGTTGCATCTGGTGGTATAGTTTTGAGGCGAGAAAGACGTGCCTGAATATTTTGCATTTTTACATCGCCATTTATGGTAACTTTGGTGTGTAACAACACACACACACTGTCACACTGGGACACTAGAGATGCCGAATGACCTAATGCATGTCTTCGGGATTTGGGAGGAACCCAGAGTACCTGGAGGAAACCCCCATTCAGACACAGGGAAAATACACAAACTCCATACAGGCAGCAGCAACGGGACTCAAACCCAGGTCTCTGGAGCTGTAATGTAACGGTGCTGACCACTGCCCAACCGTGGCACCCTAGAATTGTTCAGTCAACTCCAGTTTCTTCTCCAGTCCTGACACTACCGAGTCTATAAATGTCTCCCATTATTCTGTGTGCTTAGTATATTCCAGCTTACTCCCAGATATGGTCACTATAAGACCAATGAAACGATCTATACCCAGCTTTGTACCCATGTCACTGCGTGCTGTGTATTCAACAACCATTATTTTTTTCTGTTGCAGAGATCGAGGCAAAGGAAGCGTGTGACTGGCTGCGAGCTGCAGGATTCCCCCAGTATGCTCAGCTCTTCGAAGGTAGTCCCACCCTAAAGCAAAACCATGCTGTACATAGTGACCGCATTCAGCCACTCAAAGGGGTGGCGTCACGATGTCATAATTTTAGAGTGCCATTTATAGTTTTGGATGAAGTTTAAAAGACGTGAAACTCAAACATTTAATAGCGTGCTTAGCTCAATTCTTCCATTAGGATGATGTGCTGTGACTCAGACGTGTTCATTTGTACAGCTGCTGACTGGCTTCTGGAAAACGTACCCCTCTTTAAAGATCTGTAAAGTTAGTGCTGACAGAGGGAGGACGGATGGACTGTGCCCACTCTGCCTTGTTCCAGGTTAAAGTTACAGTCCAAACATCCTCCAGTGTGACATGCGCAGAAAGAGAGGTCATGGGAACAAGCTTGTATCGGCCGGCTTGCAAAAACACAGTTCCGCTTTGGGCATTTCCCGCTCCGGAACGCTCAGTAAGACTGATACTGAAAGACGGACTTCACATGAAGCTGAGTGAGATAAGATACGATAGCACTTTATTAATCCCTGATGAGAAGTGAGCACGCTCCAGCAGCAGACATGCAATGCAGACAGCTCAAGAACTGTTATGGTAAAAGTAGGATAAAGAGATTATAATATAGAATTGAAAAGGATTAAAATATGCAATATTAAGGGAGGAGTGAGTATAGTGCGTTTCAGAGGCTCCACAAAGTGTTCGATAGCCGTTTCGCTGCCTTTAATTCTGTGGCATGTTTAATTCTGGGATTGCCAGATCCAGGGTTAGAAAATACCGTATTTTTCGGACCATAAGGCACACTTAAAATCCTTAAATTTTCTCAAAAATCGACAGTGCGCCTTAAAATGCGGTGCGTCTAATGTATGAATTAATTCTGGTTGAGCCTTCTGACCTAGAACATACACGGCGCTCATAAATCTGTCAAAATGTTTTAGCACGGTCTTGGTAGTTTACGAAGCTTACGGCCACCGTAGTGCGCAGCATAGCGGGGTAATACGGTATGTGCTTCAGCATTAGTGTACATGTACGTGCATTCATTCATTCATTTTTGAAGCGGATTTCAAACACAACGCTATCAGTCACGCAGTACAACATGGTCATAGAGCAGCTGTGAGAGAATTCAACATTAACGAATCAATGGTACGGAAGTGGAGGAAGCAAGAAGACCAAACTGAGCTTCCGACGGAACTTAAGAGTTTTGTTTCATTTAATGCGCCTTATAACCCGGTGCGCTTTATAGCCCGGAAAATACGGTACACGCTAAAGTCAATGGAAAAAGAGGCCAAATAAAACCAAATCTTTAGAAATACGCAGACCTGGCAACCGTGGGGGAACGCTTGTGCACATGCGCAGTCTGAAAACACCAATTACAATTGTCTTACTGGTATGCGTGCTATTAGTACTCCAATGACTGTGGTCGGATAACCACAGAAATTCGATCATTATCGGATTATTATGTGCATGTATAAGCACTCGATATATGTGCATATGGCTTTTAATAGACAGAGGTCAAGTCGTGACATGGTTCTGATTTCGGTTGCCAGAAAACTTGGAAATGAAATAATCGATGCAGTGTTTGGGTTTTTATATATGGGGACTGTGGTAGCCTAGCCTAATCGCTTTTCATAGTCACTGGATGACCAGTTATATTTATTTTCTCTCTCTTATGTATGCTATGTGCCAAATGCTTGATAAATAGACCAAACATTAACAAATTCACCACTAATCCGTTTAAGATCTTACCTCACTCCCTTTGTCTGCCACTCCTTGTTCCCCTAATAAGACGATATTTACAATAATCTAATATTAGGCTTGGTTAAAGGTTGTGATGTTTAACGATTATGTTTTGTTTATCATACAGTTTTTGTTTTGTTATTCACAGAATATGACTCGGTCTTAACAAGAACAAGCACACCATGCTGTATGGTAGAGATATGATCAGGCTTGTTTTATAGTAGGTACTAGATGCTGTTGTGCAGTCTTCAGTGGGTCTTCTTTTGGCAAACGAAACAGAGCGTTTGATCAGGGGTCCCCAATTTTTAACCCTGCATCCGTCATGCGAGAGATGTTATGTTTACTGAGAGCAGTTTCTGAGAGTATCAGATCTGCCAATATGGCATAAAATGCTCCACGCTTAATTTAGCATTGGCCTAATTTGAGCTAATCTTCTGTCTTCATTCATAGTGTTGTGCAAGATCCATCTTACAGATCCTCCTGACTGAGACTGCGGTTTAACTTTAATGTGAAACGCAGTGCTGTTCCTCAGAGAGAAAAAGCAACTTAATTGCACCAGTGGAATGTTAGTTTTAGTAGAGCCTGGATCAGGCCATGCCGTTACATAAGCTTGGCGCCATACCCGAAGCAAGACGTAATGCCTGCACAAATCCATGCTACATTCTGGGGGGCAAACTTTGCCTTTTTTAATCAGCATAAAGATTTCCAAAACAAGTTCGCTGCCCTGCCGGTCTTGGCTATCACTTATGGAAAGAATGTGCTGTTTGAGGGATTTGGGGGATAGAACACAGAGCCTCTGTTTATAATGTAAACGTAAAAGGATTGACATATTAAGAACCAATTAATAGCTTATTATGTAAATGAAAAACAGCAGATTTTAAGGTTTAGCAAAAGGCAGACAAGAGTTTTATATTTTATGTTTGCTTTTCTTTCGTAGATTCACAGTTTCCCATAGACATCACTCCTGTGAAGAAAGATCATGACTTTCTGGATAAAGACCTTGTGGAACCTCTGTGTCGGTAAGAAGAACTCTTTTATTTTTGCTTAAATGAATGCTGATTTTTACTTGCAGTTCATGACTATGTTACTTGGTGCTAGGAGTGTCACAATGTGCATCATGGAGATACAGTGGGGCAAAAAAGTATTTAGTCAGCCACTAATTGTGCAAGTTCTCCTACTTAAGAAGATGAGAGAGGTCTGTAATTTTCATCATAGGTACACTTCAACTATGAGAGACAAAATGAGAAAAAAAATCCAGGAAATCACATTTGTAGGATTTTTAAAGTAGTTCATTGTAAATTATGGTGGAAAATAAGTATTTGGTCAATAACAAAAATTCAACTCAATAATTTGAAACATAACCTTTGTTGGCAATGACAGAGGTCAAACGTTTACTGTAAGTCTTCACCAGGTTTGCACACACTGTAGCTGGTATTTTGGCCCATTCTTCCATGCAGATCTCCTCTAGAGCAATGATGTTTTGGGGCTGTCACTGGACAACATGGACTTTCAATTCCCTCCACAAATTTTCTATGGGGTTGAGGTCTGGAGACTGGCTAGGCCACTCCAAGACCTTAAAATGCTTCTTACGGAGCCACTCCTTCGTTGCCCCAGCGGTGTGTTGGGATCATTGGTTATGCTGGAAGACCCAGCCACACCACGGTCCTGTCTTCAATGCTCCCCTCTCAATCTGATGGAAGGAGGTTTTGGCTTTAAAATCTCATGATACATGGCCAAACTCCGTTTCATTCTTCAGGTCCCCCTTGGTCATTTCCTCATCCAGGTTCATTCCTTCCAGGTCTTCTTGGTCCTTCATCAGGGTCCCTCCATTGTTAGTTCTGGATATTTGGCTCACACGTTGAACAGGATCTGTGACCCACCATCGGATGAGGGTCTGGTCTTGCGTGGGGCCCCTCTCCACGATCGAGGAGAATTATCAATGGTCTTGTATCTGTCTTTCCATTTTATTACATTGTATGTCTTCCATTTTATTACAATTGCTCCCACAGTTGATTTATTCACACCAACCTGCTTGCCCATTGTAGATTCACTCTTCCCAGCCTGCTGTAGGTCTACAATTTTCTTCCTGGTGTCCTTCGACAGCTTACAATCCAAGCAATTGAGGGTTAAGGGCCCAACAGCGGCAGCTTGGCAGAGGTGGGATTTGAACCCTGCACCTTCTGGTCCATAGTCCACAGTCCATTCAGTTGTAACTATGTCAGTGTGGCATCATCCCATGGTGCTGTGATAGTGACCTCTGCAGGCCATGTGATAGACTGGTGTCCCATCCAGGGCATGCATTTGCCTGCACTGGAGCGCCTTGTCACCCTGAATAGTAAAATTGGGAATAAAATGATTTTAAAAAATCATGTCTGACATGTTTCTAGATTGGAGAGACAAACCGCATGTGGAAATATTTGATCATGGTAGTCATTTATTTTTTACACAAACACATGCTGATTTGCCCAATACAACATCGTTCAAATTAACCAGTATGAAAGATTTCGGCCTTATATTTGTTTGTGGGCCAACAGTACACAGTTGCTCATCCTGCGGTAGGTGAAAACAAAACAAATATCATCCTTTAATGTAAAAGTAGAGGCTCTTTAGTGGGTTCATTTCCTGTTAATCACCACCCTTGTGATTCATCACGCACAAGGTCACGAGCGACAATAACAGCAATGATCTCATCTTCTCCAGCGCCATCCATTGGTTGATTGTGTGTGTGTGTTTGCGTTTGATGTGAAGGAAACAGCCGGGCGATTCTGGTCACCATGGAGACCGGCTCGGTAGGAAAGCACGAGGCAGGAGAGCGAGCCGCTTTACACAACTCACTCTTGCTCCGACTCTAAACAACCCTTAAGCGTCTCATCGAAATTCCAAACAGCTCGCCCTTGTAACGAAAACAATGGCGCTACCTCCTGCCTCTGCTCTTCATTCACCGTGACTTTTCACTCCTTGGTCCAGGACTCGGGGACGAAACAGCTTTATTTCAGAGCAGCCATGTAGGATAAGGCAAATCCTCTTGTGGCTTTAATAGTGTGATTTCGAAGTCTGTCGTCTAGCCCTCCCTCTTGTTTAGATTTGGGGTCTTTGGAAACACTTTCAGTTCGGAGCTGCTTTGGTATTCATAATGCAGAAAGAGTCTAGTTAAGCTTAAGTCTGTGAGCTTCAAGTGGGGCTGCTTGAGGATTATTTGACGCAGTATTGAAATGACAAGTTCTTGCATTATTCAGTCAGTTTAAGTGCACTGCACTTGTTGTAATCCAGTGGATCCCAAGCTTTTTCTGCAGCACCCCCGTTTTGTGGATAAGAATATTTTCACAGATACACATCTTATGCTAAAACTTCACTGGAAATTATTTTAAACATTGCAATTGATACAAACTGCAACTTCTAATTGAAAAAAAAATGAAGTGACCTTTACTTCACCTTTAGAGTGGATTTATTACAAGGGACATGCATTACATATCTTATTTTTGTTACTGTGGAACACCATTCATTGCTTTTAACTTCTCCAAATTGCCTCTTAGCACGAAAATGGCTTTAAAACGTAGCCAGTTCCCTGACAGAAAGAACTAAAACTTGAACATCTGCCCTGTAAAAATGACACCTTTATGTAACCCGCACAACTTTGGGAACCACTTTTATAAATCAGCAAACACCATCCTAGAAAAATAACCAAAAATAAAGCATGTTATTTGATCTGGATGTTGTTCAAACACATATAAAACTTAGCAATGCTCTATGACATACTGTGGTGTAACGGTCTTGACCAAATAGCCAAGATACTGCAGTATTTTCCATACACTGATTTATTTCATATCAGAATTGACCACAACATTAATTTACCCAGCCCCTCCTTACCTCGCTCCCTCTCTGTCACTCTCTCTTTCACACACACACATTTGTGGAGTGAGAAACTGTCTTTGATGTGGCAGTGCCACCTTTTTTCTTGTTGTATTTATGACCTGAGCAGGTATTTCAGAAGAGAGCAGGGAACTAAAAAGTCTGCAGAAACTCTGAGAAGCTGTGAAAACCAAACTCCGATGGCTGAGTTGCGAAGATGTACTTCCTGTTATTCCGCTTGTTTCTCCCCTAGTGGCCCATCAGCTTTACACCACAAATGGAGACTAATCTGCAATTGTTGGAAATGAAACTAAATTTCAGTTCTGTGCACTTCACTTGGGGTCGCTTGATGATTATTTGTCTATTTCTCAATTTTTAGCCAAATTGGATCATTATATTCATTTTAAACTACATAAAATTGAATGTACTGATAAATGCATGAATGACTTAATTATGGGAGTGAAATTGCTCTTAAAAACTATGTTTCATAACTATAACAACCAAGTCTCATTTTCTTTAATAATATTTAGGCCTGATCCTGTGAATTTCCAGATTTCACGTTGCTCTTGGAGACCTTGCTATGTAATTATATTTATTACAATCTTCCCAGCACTTAGATTACCTACGACTATGACAGCCTTACACTCTGGCCCAGCACTGTGGGGACCTTACACCACTGCACTGTGTTCTCTAGGGATAGGTACCGGAGCCTTGTGACCCTTACCCGAAAGAGTGGAGTTAAAACCTGAAAATGAAACAAACAAAAACAAAACAATTCTCCCAGCAATGTATTGATCAACCAAATGCTTGGTAAATCCGAATAACCTCAGCTTCCTCATGCATGTCTTTAGCACGGAATGCGACATTACTCTTTCCATCTATGCTTCTCTTGCTGTAAAGTCTTCAGTCACTATTAATAGCTCTAACCTATTTCCCACAAAACCTCAGGAGGAGGTTCCTGCCCATAAGGAATATGGTTAAGTACCATTGTAATGCTGTAATTGAAACCAACCTTTAATTGGTGTTAGGAGCAAACAAAGCATGTTCAGAACAAGGTCTGAGTCAGTGCCTGAGTATGCAGAGCGCCTTAACGTTTATCCTTTTGCAGATTTGATGTCTGTGCGTGAAGATCAAGCCGAGATTCCTCAAAAGCGATCAA
This sequence comes from Ancistrus triradiatus, assembly GCA_025084515.1. Taxonomy (NCBI): domain Eukaryota; kingdom Metazoa; phylum Chordata; class Actinopteri; order Siluriformes; family Loricariidae; genus Ancistrus; species Ancistrus triradiatus. The sequence goes on from JAJAGP010000222.1 coordinate 234,885, forward strand.
CACACCTCTTGCATTTTCCTCCAGACCTTAGTGAATAAAGACACTGTGTTCACAGAAAGACATGTTTGTGGCACCATATAATAGTCCTGCTAGACAGCTGCTTCTCACAAGGGCCAATTAGAACCATGAGAACACAATGCCTGGGCCCAATTTTCCATGACTAATTGGATTTACTGCAAGCCAGATTCAGTGTGGACAGAAGGAAATGGGCTCTTTATCTGATTATATCGAGAGCAGCTTCCCTAATGCTGGAGTCTATTACGTGTTTAAAGTCAAACGAACAACACAGCAATGAGGACTAAGTAAATATGTAACACGTTTGCGTCTTTTTTTCCTCATCCAGACGACTCAACACTCTGAACAAGTGTGCCTCTATGAAACTTGACGTGAATCTTCCCAAAAAGAAAGTAAGTTTTACTTGTATTTTTTAATTCATTGTACTTATTGACCCCATATTGGTTGGCAGTTAGTGGGTGATTTTTCAATTAGGGCAAATTTTACATCCCACAGGTTATAAATTCATGTCAGAATTACAAAATAAATAGTTTGGGTATTAAAAATCTAATTTATTGCATCACCAAAGAACTTTATCATTAACAAACATTATCTGTACATAATTAAAACAATTACTACAAATTAAAGTTTTCACAATTTAAGATGGTAAGAACACTTAGCTTAAGAATCACCCTATTGTTACGGGGGCTCACCTGTTTTTCCGACGCTAGGGGGCAGTGTTGGCTTTCTTTCCTCAGGTTGAGACCCTGACAGTCAGCACGATCGCACATGCATGACGAAGGCTGTGCCATCGCGTTATTATTATCACATGCAGATCTCATTAAGCTGCTCGTTTGCTGTATGGGCAACACCCACTGACTCAGGTATATAAGGTGCGTCCTGAGTTCAGTCGGTGTCGCACCATACACCGTTATGGGGGTATCATCGCCCATCGGAGCCCTCATCGGGCTCAGGCGTGCTGCAGCGGCCGCTCGCCGGTAATCGGCATGTTAGGGATAATGGTAACTGTTTTTTTGAAGAACAGTAATGGTACGGCTGGGAAGCCGGATGGTAACCGCTAGGGAATTAGACGGTAGAGTAGGGTCAGGAATCGCTCTTCGCGTCCCCTATGCTGCATCACGGCTCGCCGGTGCCCTCCGGGGCTTTCAACTCGCTGCTGCGGCGGCTTGAGCACCTCACCTCCCTGTTATCACATTTTCATTATTTTAAAGCTCGCGCTAGGCGGAGCTTTTCCGTTAGGGTTTTACCCCCGCTTTTGCACGAGTGTCACGTGAGTCTCTCGGTAGACCCGTGGTTAAAGTCACGGACTCTGACGCCAGCGATCAGAGTTCGATTCCACGCTGTGCCATCGCTCATTATTTTGGCACACTCTCTTTTGTGTTTATTCATTATTATTTCAGTTCATTAATACCATCTGGAGCTAACTGCATTTGGGTCCTAAAACCCTTTTCTTTTAGGGTTTGCCTTTTACCATCCTGGCGAACCCGTAACACCTATTATGTAATCTATTATGTAATGTTACCTGGCGAGCTCTAAATTCCTGCTATTAGGGTGGTCAAAATATGTTTTAATGTCCCATATCGGCGTGACGACTATAGCTTCTGTGATATTTGAGAATTCTCTATTGTATGAAGTGGTTTGCTTAAAGGTTTAAGGTTTTATTCCAATAAACCACCTTTGAGGAAAGTGTTCAGCCCTGAGCACCGGATAAAATCTGTTTCCCATTGTGAACTAAAGATACTAGAAACTGATACTTTGTTACATCACACCAATTAGAGCTCAAACACACCTTCCTGCGCATAAAAAGGTTTTCAACAAAACTTAAAAATTAGGGTTGATTTTGTAAGGCATTTTTCACACCGAGTACGATTTTTATGCATAAAAAAACAGACGCGATTTTTAACGTAGTGGGACCACCAAGTTTGATGCATTTTTTGACACTGAAAACTCCATGTACGCTTTTGCTTTCTTTAATTTCCCTTCTCTTACTGTGTCACGGAAATTTCGCCGCGTCTGTCACATCATCAACTTAAAAAAACAAAGCCACGAGTGGAGATGAGTGCAGGAAGCTCTAGTTTGTGTTGTATTGTGGCCATGAACAGATCAGAATGCACACAAGAAAATGGTTCCTTACAGTCATTGTAAGATTTATCACCATCCTTCTCCAACCTTTCAGTTATATTTCACCAGATATTGTCTTTAATATTCATGTTTTTAGGGTCAGCGTGTTGCTTGTCCTATAAACTCTTCTGCTCTGCTGCTACCAGGATGAGCTGTTCTGCCTGACAACCGAGCTCTGATTGGTCAGCCTGTTTTTTACGCATCTCGCAGAAATTAGAACAGGCTTTGATTACAAATTTACGCACTCGGTGTGAAAAGGCCTTTAGGCTGTAAATTAAACCAAACCTTAATTGTTTCACATTGTTTCTGAGAGCTTGCTGTGGAACTAAAGACACTGAACCAAACGGTGGCTTTGTTACATAACACCGATTAACACTCCAGTATTCCTTCTGGATGAGCCTCTGAAAAACTGGGCCTCCAGAGCCACAACACAATCTTTGTAGAAACAGTCCCACAAAAATGCTCGAATGCACTCATGGCATTGCATCAAACCAGCTTGGTGCTTTAAGATTACAGGGCATAATGAAAACCCCAAAAGTGTTTAGCCCTCTGAATTACAAGACGTCGTTAACCACAACTGGCTGCAGAAATGATAGAAGGAAACATACTTAAAACCAGTGTGGGCTCAAGCATACCACACACAAATCAAATGCAGATGTAAAGAACAATGCCTGGCGAAAGCACTGCAAACCTACAGTCTAATCATAGCTGTTTTGAGGTGCTTTCACACCAGAGGAACTCTTTCATAGTTCTTGGAACAGTTATGTCGGTATCCTGTTAGGCTATTCTACCTTTCCGCATGATGCAGTGAATATGTGAACTCTTAGTGTTGATGCAAAGTCAGGGACATATTCGATAATGCCAGCTCACACATCGATAAAACAACAATTAAGATGTTATTGCAGATGATACATATCACACACCCCTTCCCACTACCATGCTCGAATTTAGGATGGGAACCTGATAGTACACACACATACACGTTCAGCAGAAACGTACTCGGGATTTTGAATTTCGAATTTGGGATGCTGCCACACATGTAGGGAGTCACATGTCTGGGAAATGTAGTGAGAAAAGTCATGGTCACGCAATTATCATTTTGTTTTTCACTTTCAATACATTATTCAATAAATTCCATGAGATATTTATAAAATAAGCTTTATGTCAATGTGTTTGCCCAACTCTAGTTTCATATAAGTGCTTTAATTATGGTTAAGAGTACGTGTCGCTCTTAATGCCCTCCTGTGTTCGATTTGGGACGCTGCCGTACATGACATAGGGACTCGTGGTGGGAGTGGTGAGCACTGGGATATGTAGTGAGGGAAAGTCGTGGTCGTCTACAGTGTTAAATGTGTAAGGAACGCTTTGCTATGATATATACGTTATACAGTGGTACCTCGGTTCTCGTTGTTAATTCGTACCAGAAGGCTTGTCGAGAACCGAAAATGTTGAGTACCGAGCATATTTTTCTCATAAGGAATAATGTAAATTGAATGAATCCGTTCCAGATCCCAGAAAGTCCACCCTGAATGAAGCATTACAGTGGGGCAAAAAAAGTATTTAGTCAGCCACTGATTGTGCAAGTTCTCCTACTTAGAAAGATGAGAGAGGTCTGTAATTTTCAGCATAGCTACACTTCAACTATGAGAGACAAAATGAGGAAAAAAATCCAGGAAATCACATTGTGGGATTTTTAAAGAATTTAATTGTAAATATGGTGGAAAATAAGTATTTTGGTCAATAACAAAAGTTCAACTCAATACTTTTGTAAACATAACCTCTGTTGGCAATGACAGAGGTCAGACGTTTCCTGTAAGTCCTTCACCAGGTGGTGCACACACTGTAGCTGGTATTTTGGCCCATTCCTCCATGCAGATCTCCTCTGGAGCAGTGATGTTCTGGGGCAACGTGGACTTTCAACTCCCTCCACAAATTTTCTATGGGGTTGAGGTCTGGAGACTGGCTAGGCCACTCCAGGACCTTGAAATGCTTTTTACGGAGCCACTCCTTCGTTTCCCGAGCGGTGTGTTTGGGATCGTTGTCATGTCGGAAGACTCAGCCACGTTCCATCTTCAATGGTCTCACTGATGGAAGGAGGTTTTGGCTTAAAATCGACGAGAAATGAGAGATTTTTCTAGTCAAAATGCTTCGAGAACCGAATTTGAGAAGTTCAGAGATGGTCGAGAACCGAGGTACTACTGTATATTAAACTCCTACATCTAAGATGGATTTATCGGAACGTTTCCCCAAAATAAATGGGGGGAGTACCTGTACAATGGTATCAATCTCTGTCCTGTTCTTGAACTTTCTTTAAAACTAAACATGTGCTTAATTAGAAAGGATAAGACTCAAGGGACTATGTGTTATGTTGCCTCCTTCTCTTCTAACCCTACAGAACGAGGACTCGGACTCAGATGACCTGTTTGCCATCAGTGACAAATGGACCTTTGAGTGGAGTAGTCGCCGCTGGTCCCGTCTCCTAGACGAGGCGGGGCCCAGGGTGCCGGAGGAGGAGTCAGCACTTCGGACCACGCCGAGCAGCGAGAGCGTCCTGACGGATCTGAGTGAGCCTGACGTGTCATCCTTGCACAGCGAGAGCAGCAGTGGAAGCACAGGAATTGGCGCTCACAGTGCCGAGCACTTGAACGGTTCACGACGTACCTGCTCGGACTCGAGCGCCATGCCCAAAATGGGTATGACGCATCATTCGCCGGACCTTCCGTGCTATGCCTCCCTTCCTGTCAAGCATACTAAGCTGGGCCGGACGAGGGCCAGGGACTTCTTGCGGCGCATGGACACGCTGCGATCGTGTGGTGCTGACGATAGCGAGCACAGGACTTTGGTAATCGGCGCCCCTGTTCTCCAGCGTGAGCCTCAAGCTTTGAAGGCACTTCAGTGTGTGGAGATTAATGGCCACGGACCCTTGACTTCACACTCAAGCAGCGACGGGAGCAGCAGCCAATCCGGCGGCAGTGCTGTCAGCACTCCAAACTTGAAGGAACGCAAAGCACACCGCGCGGCCCACAAGCGCAGTGGCATGTACCTGGACGACCTGGATGTCTTCTCTGGAATTACGCCAGGAAAGCGCAACGAATTCCGCTCCTACGAGGACCTGGTGGTGCATATTCCCAAGGACCACAAACCTGGAACCTTTCCCAAAGCCCTGTCCATCGAGAGCCTGTCACCCACATCCTCGTCCCTCAGCAGGCTTCAGGAAGCCCAGCTTCAAGTCAGCATGAAGGAGCCGAGACCTGTAACTCAGTGCTGCTCGCGTGGCAGTCGCATCAGCATCTACGACAACGTGCCCGGTTCTCACCTCTACGCCAGCACCGGAGACCTCATCGATCTGGAAAAGGAGGACTTGTTCCCGCACTTGGATGATATCCTTCAACATGTGAATGGCCTGCAGCAGATTGTGGATCACTGGTCCAAGAACGTCCTGCCCACTGGAGAGAGTGTGGAGAAGGGCCAGCTGGAGCACGATGGGAACGGTCAAGGGAGTGTTCAGTCCTCGAGCAACATCATGCTGGATTTGGAGGGCCACTCGGTGCTGGAGGGTCAGGTTACCCCCAGTGACGGGGACAGGGATGGTGTCTCGCTTAACGAAATGGAATCCACAGGGATGAGAGAGAGGAGAGACTCTGGGGTTGGGGCTTCACTCACCAGGCCAAACCGGTAAGAACAACTTATTTGATTATTTCATATTCATGGCTTTGTACCTCATCAATTTTCAAGGCCCAGAGAGCTGGTGCTGGTGCCTTATCTTTTACAGTTTGATGTTGGAGCTTGGGGCAGTGCCATTTTATCACTACACAAAGAACTTTCTATTAACAAATCACATTTCTTTACATCACTTACTCCCAGTGCAGTTGTGGCCAGTTCCTACCCAGCAACCAGGGGTCTCCTATTGAATGACTGCTCCCAGTCTGGGAGGATGAGGGATTATGTGCTTTCTCAGAGACTTGTAACGCCAGCCACTCTCTCATTTTAAACTACTACTAAGAGTGGTGCTTGAAAGTTTGCAAATCCTTTAGAATTTTCTATTTTTCTAACCTAAGACATCATCAGATTTTCAAGTAGATGAAAGACAAGTCCTTCAAGTAGTCCTTCATATCTGTGAATCAAAAGTATATGGACCTTTGCTTTCAGTATCTGGTTTGATCCCCTTGTGCTGCAGTAATTGCAACCTTTCCATAACTGTTGATCAGTCCTGAAAATTCGCTTGGAGGAATTTTAGCCCATTCCCCTGGATAGTACAGCTTCAGCTCTGGGATGCTGGGTTTCCTCACTACATTTCAGGTCCACATCATTTCTATTGGGATTAGGGTCAGAACTTTAACTAGGCTATTCCAAAACAGTAACTACATTCTCTTAAGATTCATAAGGAGGATCATAATAGTACCACTAGCATGTTTCACAGATAAGGTTCTTATGCTGACATGCATTGATTCAAACCAAAAAGTTCTGTTTTAGTTTCCAGGAGCCCTGTGACTTGTCCATATGTTTTTTTTGGAGAGCATTTGCTTTCTCCTTGCAACCCTGCTATGCACAGCATTGTTTTTCTTCATTCTCCTGATGGTAGACTCGTGGGTATTAATATTAGCTAATATAAGAGACTCCTTTAGTTGCTTACAAGTTACCATGCCTTCCGTTGTGACCTCAAACAATTCATGCCTTGCTTTTTGAGTGATCTTTGTTGGTCAACCTCTCCTCGGGAGGGTAGTAGTGGTCTTTTGTGTACACAGTCTGTCCGAATGTAGAAATATAACAGACCGCTCACTTATACTTGATTGTATCATCCCATTGATTGAAAATGCTTGAATCCAATCTCACCTTCGAATGAACTGCCGAGCCTACAGGTTCACATACTCGTGCCACTAACAAATTTGTAATACTAGATCGTTTCCCTCAATAAGTAAATGATCAAGCATAATATTTTTAAAAATGTGTTTAATTAGGTACTTGTTGTCTACTTGTGGGACATATATAGGTCATATTTATGCACAAACATATAATTTTCTAAAGGGTTCACAATCTTTCAGGCACCACTGTACACATACATTTACATTCAGTCTTTTAGCGGACACTCTTGTCCAGAGTAATGAACAACTGATATTGTCTTACGATGTAAAATCCAAGCTTGTCTTGTGGTTTGCTCCTTAATCAGAAGTGGAAATATGTTAGGGTAACAGGACTGAGTGACACCCTGGGGACATGATGAAAATATGTATTTTAAAGTAAATTATTATGGATTTCTTCTGAGAAAAAAGTAAGGCATAGATAAGATATGATGTGACACAACAATGCAAAGAACATAACATTTCTGAAAGAGTTTAATTATTATATTCATTGAAAAGTGTAATATTAGAGAGCAAGGACAGCTACAAATGCTATTTTTGAGGGTTCTAGGGTTTTTTGAATGTTTTAAATTACATACTTTAAATTTGCATATGTATCACTTTTTTACAGTTAATTATATTAATTATATATACATGTAAAGTCCTGGGGATGGAAATGGCTCAGTATCTTAACCGCAGTGCTCCACAGTCCCCACACTGTCCTGCTGTGCCACCACAGATTCTTTACAGTCAAGCTTTGTTATTGCTTTTTATTGATATAAAAAGGACTGTGGTAGCCTAGTGGTCCAGGGTTCAAATCCCGCCTCTGCCAAGCTGCCACTGTTTGGTCCTTGAGCAAGGCCCTTAACCCACAATTGCTTGGACTGTAATATTGTATCAATTGTAAGTCGCTCTGGATAAGGGCGTCTGCTAAATGCTGTAAATGTAAATGATATGAAGGAGAGAAATATCATCCAACCTACCCTGTATGCAGGGGCAGTTATGCTCTCAAGTCTACACTTGTGATCTTCCAAAAACTTGTAGACAGTTTTTACCAGAAATTCACTCTCACACGTAGCCTGTCTTAAACTTGAATCAAACAATACCACATTTTTCAGTGCAAGGTAAAACAGCCGCTTCCTTTTCTGTGTTTAGCTTGCGATGGCCGAGTTTCCAGATCTCCAACCGTCTCAGCCATTCAATGGCATCCCTGCAGATCACCAACCAGTCAGCCGGGCAGCTTAGCCTGCTGCAGAAGTTCTCCCTGTTGCGCCTGACTGCCATCATGGAAAAGTACTCCATGTCCAACAAGCATGGCTGGACCTGGTGAGACTTGCATAGCTTTAGATCTACAGATTTGATAACAGCTCTGTTTAGCTCAGAAAAAAGAGAGAAGCTGGAATGTTTATCTTTTAGCCATCTTGATTATGGTAAATGGAATATTGTCATAGTTTCAGTTCTTCATCAAAGTTTTTTTTTGCTGTTTCAGGGCAGTGCCAAAGTTCATGAAGCGGATGAAGGTTCCTGACTACAAGGATAAAAATGTATTTGGTGTTCCTCTGATTGTTCACGTCCAACGCTTTGGTCAGCCTCTACCTCTGGGCCTTCAACAGGCTCTCCGCTACCTCAGGAGCCAGTGTCTCGACCAGGTTAGTTCCAGCCTATAATACAGCAGGCTGTCTGGAATATTTTAATATACAGTTTGGCCAGATTTATCTTTGTGCCTACAGATCAGACGTATGGCTTGATTTATTCATGAGATGCTAATGTTTGAGTTTATGAATCAGATTTTTATGAACCTGAGACAAGACAAGAAACTCAGGATTTAGAGTCAGAGTTTGGTTTTGAGTTCTGCCTTTTTAAAAAACATTTTTTGAGCAGTAGATGAAGCATAAATCTTAGTGCTTTAGATGAGCCTTGGATCATAATGTATTGGAGTCATAGACAATTTTAAATGTTAGTGTCAGGTTAAACGTTAATGTAAGTTTAGATTGTGGTGCATTTGATTTTTTGATGTGTCTAAAATGTTTCTTAATATGGCATAGATCTCAGTATTTTGAGTCTTAGGAGCGCCATAAATCTTTTTGCTTTAGATACATCATAGTGTATTTGAGTCATAGATGAGTTTTACATCTTAGTGTTTTGGAGTCGTGGATGAATCTTAGTGTCTAGTGTTGAGTTAGTGCCATAGATTGGTCTTAAAATCTTAGTATATTATGTAAAGTCAAGTCAGCTTTATTTCTGTAGTGCTTTTCAGATTATCTCCTAAATTATAAGGCCTGAATTATAAGTATGGGCTGTGGTAGCCTAGTGGTTACGTTACTGGACTCTGGACCAGAAGGACTAGGGTTCAAATCCCACCTCTGCCAGGCGGCCACTGTTGGGTCCTTGAGCAAGACCCTTAACCCACAATTGCTTGGATTGTAAGACTGTACCCATTGTAAGCTGCTCTGGATAAGGGCGTTTGCTAAATGCTGTAAATGTAAATGTAAGGCCAAATCCAAACTGAGCAAGCCTAGGGCGACAGCGGCAAGGGAAAAACTACCTAACCATTACAAGGAAGAAACCTTGGGAGGACCAAGACTCAAAAAGGGACCCATCTTCCTTGGTTGGCCTAGATGTGAATCTATATTTCAGTATCTTGGTATCAAATTATGTTTCCAACTGCTTTGGGTTCATATTTCATTTGCGGTTTCTAAAACCATGTTTGTCCTAATTCGCAGGTGGGTCTCTTCCGCAAGTCGGGGGTCAAATCGCGCATCCAGGCTCTCAGGCAGATGAATGAGAACTCTCCGGAGGACGTGAACTATGAAGACCAGTCTGCTTACGATGTGGCCGATATGGTCAAGCAGTTCTTCAGGGACCTTCCTGAGCCGCTCCTCACCAGCAAACTGGGAGAGACCTTCCTCCACATTTATCAGTGTAAGTCATTTATCACGTTTCCCTACAGTGTTTACTCCTAAAATCCAAATCTTAAAATTTAAGGTAATGATCTAAATTCTTCTTCAACAGACGTACCTAAGGAGCAGAGGCTGCAGGCGGTCCAGGCAGCCATAATGCTGATGTCCGATGAGAACAGAGAAGTGCTGCAGACGTTGCTCTGCTTTCTCAGTGATGTCACTTCCTCTGTGCAGGAGAATCAGATGACGCCCATGAATATCGCAGTGTGTCTGGCACCCTCACTTTTTCACCTCAACATTCTGAAGAAGGAGAACCTGTCACCAAGGTGTGCGCTATAGCGTGTTAGAGTAGGAGTTTACTAAGCAGGACCGTGCTGGGGCAGTGCTTGAGATATAGGACTGTTGACCAGAAGGTCCTGGGTTCAAGTCCCAACACTGCCAGGCTGCTGCTGGACTTGTAGGATTGTAATATTGTGTCAGTTGTAGGTCACTCTGGATAAGAGTGTCTGCTGAATTTTTTTATTTGTAAAACAAAATATAACAAATTAACACACAGATATAAATGCACTAACTGATGTATGGTGTAGCACGTGTCGCAAAATTAAATATAAAAAAAATGGAAAGCGAATGAATCTGTCCCATAGACTGGCTTAATTTTGATTCTGGACTTGGTTGGCTTGCACAGAACCTTAACCTCAACTCCAGACACCTTGAAAATGCACTGGAATGCCGTAAGTGAGCCAGGGCTTATTGTCTAACATCAGAAGCCATCCTCACAGTCATGTTCCAAAATCTAAAGTGGAAAGCCTTTTTAGAATAACAAAGGCTGTTGTAGCAGTGTACGAATACCCATGTTTGGATGTAATTTGAGTGTCTACATACTTTTGTCTGTAAAGTGTATGAGGTCGATAAACAAAGGATTGTCTGCTCAGTTGTCCGCATTTGTCTTCCACCACAGAACAATGCAGAAGAAGTACTCCACTGGGCGGCCTGACCAAAAGGACCTGAATGAGAACCTGGCTGCAACCCAGGGCCTGGCACACATGATCACCGAGTGTAACCGGCTATTCGAAGTGAGTCTGGCTCTACATACTACTGAAAATAAACCCATACTGAATTAACCATAATGTTCTTAACATCTTAACAGTGGAAGGTCATTGATTAAATCTGCGTTTTGTGTTGGTGTAAAACAGTAATGTAGCAGCATAAAGAATATAGAAACGCTATTTATGGAAATAGACATAAAATAGACACAAAAAGCCATTCCCATGAGACTCCTAAATGATTGTGTCCTGTCACGCTAGGGTACGTCTGGGTTATGCTACCAGAGACTAGTGATGGGCCAATCCACATTCCAGATACAGTAATATTATGATTATTATTGTTGGTAATAGGTTTAAGGTTACAACACGCTGTCTTGCTTTTCAGAGTTTCCAGGCTAATTGTAATCAATGAATTATGACCAGTTACCAGCTAAATGTGCTAAACCACAGATCTCACACAGAAGGACTAAGTATTCTGTCTTGCAGCAAGGGCACTCACTACGTAATGAGACAGACCCGATGAAGACTCGGTAAAGTGTTCTCATGGTAAGATGTGGAATGGAATATGGATCGGTTTGATATTCGATGAGTGAATGACATCATATCGGACCCGATACCGATATAGGATCGGATCGTGCCCATCTCTACCAGAGACCCAGCCATCTGGACTTCAGGTCTCTCAAGATGAGATGGAAGGCATTTGGAGAAGTGGAACTATGATCACTGACAGCAGTGACCTGGGACATAACCTAAGGTATAACCCAGGTTGAAAGAAAGAACCTGCAGTCTTGGCTCGCCAGAGGCCCCAGTGCCCAGCTGGGGTCCTCAGGGGCCCCATGGGCATCACGTGTCACCTCAGATTGCACCCAGGACCAAGCTTGCTGAATTTTGTGGCCGTAGGTCAACATCTGACTGAGTTATGATTCGTTAACTTTGGACCCATTCATTTTTTATGGGAAAATTTGCCAGAGGGGAAATACAAAACATTGGGAGTATTGGGAACCAGTGCACTACCAATGGTTTCCAATGCTGTGCCACCCTGCTGATTCATGTCCTGATTCTCAGGTCACACCTTGGGTTGTTGACGTGTTCGTTGTTCCCTCTCACTAGGGGTTGGGTCTAGGGATGCCCCCGTATGACAGCTACAGAGTACAGTCTTGTGCAGTTGGGGGCACCTACCAACAGTGATCTGAGGAGGGACAAACCATGAACCGACGACAGGATTTTGGCCCCCTTGCTGATTAGCCATGCTAACCCCTGTCACCGTCAAATGGGATTGTCAGTGTCAGAACTGGATCTTGGAGCAATAGAAGAAGGTCATGTGGTCTGTGAGTCCACGTTTGTTTTCCATTACGTAGATGATCGTTCAATGGAATCAGGATGGACTGTGGGAAGATGAGCCAGTGGAGGGAGTGTGATGGTTCTGCTGGAAATCCCTGGGTCCCATGTAACATCTACCTAAACATTATTACAGACCAGCTGGTTTAATTTTTTGGATTATCGGTGCATTTTAAGCATAAGCATGTTTAGTGAGACCTCAGAGCCAAACTTGCAGAAGTAACTGCGCAAACGCTGTGTTTCCTCAGTTCCATTAAGCAAAGCACCACTGCGTTGTTGCAAACTTTAACAAGAGACTTTAAATTAGACTGAAACATAATATAAATAGTATTTGTCACCTCTTCACCCTCAGATCCCTCACGAAATGGTGACCCAGTCGAGGAATTCGTACGTGGAGGCTGAGGTGCAGGCCCCGACGCTGGAGGATCTGTGTAAGCCTCAGCAGCAGGAGGAAGAGGATGAAGATGAAGGCTCCTGGTCTGCACACTTAGAGTCCCGGCTGCAGATCCTGCTCAAAGAGGCGCGAGATAAAGCCAAAGGCTGGGTGTCCTGTCAGAGCTCTGATAACACCGAACTGGCATACAAGAAGGTAAGATGAAGTCTCGGGCAGGTCCGTACTGGCTGTGCTGTGTCATTTTATCTAAGGGAATAAAATGCCTTTGCCTCACAGACAGAACTGATATTGAAAATGGGCCTACTAAAAGATGTTTTTAGTGTGATTGCCTGTAGAGGCAGTCACTATCGTAATCCGAAAAGTTTTATTTCTCTTCTTCTTATTCTTCTTCTTCTTATTCCATGTTTTGTCAGGCTATCAACTGCCACAATTTTCGAGATATCGACCCCATTCCAGCTTCAATGCGTCCGATCAGGTCGGGAATGGAGTGCTTGTATAGGGCCTTTCGGTCGAACTTTTCCCCAAGTCCAAATTTTTCCATAGGAAATGAATGGGCCCAATGTTAACGAATGGGGAAAAATAAAATTTGAAGCTAGAGAAACAAAATTTGGCAGGATAGTTAAGGTCATAATGGAATAGGGATTTTGTGATTTTTGGCAATGACTGGCCCTTGGGTGGTGGCTCTGGGGCCCCTCAAAGTGATGATTTGGCCACTATATTAACGAATGGGAAACATTGGGGCATTGTCCATAACTTAGTCAATTTTCGACCTATGGCCACAAAATTCGGCAGGCTTAGTTCCGGGTGCAATCTGAGGCGACATGTGATGCCCATGGGGTCCCTGAGGTCCACTGCTGGGCACTCCTGAGGTCCCCCTGGCAGGTCATTGACTGTAACACAGTCAGTTTTCGACCTACGCCCATGAAATTTGGCAGGTTTGTTGCCAGATGCACTCTGAGGTGACATGTGACACCCCTCTAGCCCCTTAGGTACACTCACGGTCGACCATTGCAGAGTGGCAATCACACTCGCATTTTCTTCAGGAAATGCACCTCCCTAGTTTCCTATTGTAAGTTATTATTGTTAAGACCTCAGTTGCTAAAGCGAACGAACGTTGATCGGATGGTCATTAAACTGTGCTTACCTGTATAAAGACTACTACAGTAATCACTCCTACTGCAGACAGACAGCAGAACGAGGTGACATTTCGTCCTGTCCTCCTGCAGGTGGGTGACGGGAATCCGCTGCGGCGCTGGCGCGTCTCTGTAGAGGTGGAGGCTCCTCCGTCTGTAGTGCTGAACCGCGTGCTGCGAGAGCGCCACCTGTGGGATGTGGATCTGCTGCAGTGGCGAGTGTGCGAAGTTCTGGACAAGCAGACCGAGATCTTCCAGTACGTCCTCAACCGCATGCCTCCTCACCCCAGCAGGGACTTCGTAGTGCTCAGGTGAGTACGCTCAACGGACTTGTGGACTGGACGAGAGCGGAACTGCGTTCTAATCAGCGGTGTTCTTTTCAGATCTTGGAGGACAGATTTACCTCGTGGTGCATGCTCCCTTGTGTCTGTTTCCATCGAGCATGAGGAGTGTCCCCTCGTGGGTGGGGTGAGGGGCATCGTGCTCGAGTCCGACTACCTGCTGGAGCCCTGCGGCTCGGGGAAGTCGCGGCTCACGCATATCTGCAGAGTGGACCTCAAGTGAGTACGCTAAATACACTACTCCTAAAGATCAGTAACAAAACATTCAGTGGAACCAAAAACCCTCCTTTACCAAATCTATTGTATGGACCTAGGGTCCAGATTAATGGATGAGGTTTGTCCTCTCCAGTGCTTTTTGGAGTTTTATTTAATAAAATATTATCTGAGGGCAGTGTTACACATGATTGGTTCTGAGGCGACCATTGAAATGCTCATTGAAGGCAAACACCTTGGCTGTCCCACAAATGGATGAGAAAACTGCTGAATAAAGAGGAAATGCAGCTGTAAGAGCAAGCTCATGTCTTACCTCAGCATTCAACCATTTTGCAACTCGTCAAATTCTGTTCCTGACGCATCTTGACTAGAAAAAAATGACTCAGCACTCGTAGATTGTTCGGAACTCGGCGCACTTGCTAAAGCATCTACGAGTCGAGACGCGCAAAAGGCCGATATCAAGTAAAATCTGCTGTGAACATTGATGTGTTTTTCATTTTTGCATGTGTTCTTAGAAATGCAAATAAGTCACCATTGGTCCCAGGTAGGTTAGTGACCAGCAAACCAAAAAGGAAAACAGAAAGAATCATGATGGCGCTAAAAAATTAATAATAGCTTAATATATAATATATAGTCGTATATGCATGTGGTAGCCTAGAGGTTAAGGTACTGGACCATGGACCAGAAGGTCCAGGGTTCAAATCCCACTACTGCCAAGCTGCCACTGTTGGGTTCTTGAGCAAGGCCCTTAACCCACAATTGCTTGGATTGTAAGACTGTACCAATTGTAAGTCGCTCTGGATAAGGGCGTCTGCTCAATTACATAAATCTAAATATGGTAAATTAAGTTAATTTTGTTTTTTTTTATTTTTTTCTGTGTGTATAGTGTGTAAGTATACTGTCCAACTCCATTATCGCATATAATGCCTTGTACGATATTTTCTGGGGGGTCTGGACAGGTGAAGGCAGTTTACATTCTCTCGGTACTCATCACTTTCGGCACTCGATGTGCCTTCATTTTCGTCGAGTACTGAGGTACCACTGTATAACCACGCCCCCTGTGTGTCAGGAGTAATACTGCCGTCAGAAGATATTTCAATAAATAAAACTCCAACCTGCCCTCTTTGTACCTCTCTCCCATCCTAAACATCCAAACCAAGAACTTATAAATGTGCACCATGGTGGAACTATTGACTTGTACAGTATAGCTTTTATATTTTTCTATTTGATTCTACTCTTCATAACATTTTTCTCTAAAATGTCAGTTTACTTATGTTATTTAATTATATTTATTCATTATGTTCTCTGTGGTTGGGTCCCTTTTTGAGTCTTGGTCCTCCTAAGGTTACTACCTTATAACGTTTAAGGAGTTTTTCCTTGCCCCTGTCGCCCTAGGCTTGCTCAGTTTGGGATTGACCTTATAATTTAGAAGACCACCAATGCTCCACTGTAAAAAGCGCTATAGAAATAAACCTGACCTCACTTGGGACTGAAATGAATCATTCCAAGATTTTGACCCTTTTGATTCTATAAGAACTATGTGATATAGAGTAGAGTATGATTAGCTGTAGTCGAGCAGCATTGGCTATGCAGTCCTAGATAACACTAAATTAAGCTGTAAACCAAAACCGTGTTATGGGGTCAGTATACAGAGATGAAGAACAGCTTTAAATGTCATTTTAACCCTTTCCTCAAAGACAGTGCAGTGTTTACAAGGTTTTTGGGAGAAATAAAAGTTTCCTTTCTTTTCCCTTCACCCTTGTTCAGAGGGAGAACCCCAGATTGGTACAACAAGGCGTTTGGACACCTTTGTGCCGCCGAAGCCGCCCGCATTCGCAACTCCTTCCAGCCGATCCACGCAGAGGGACCAGAGACCAAAATCTGAGCCTTTGTGCATGAACGGCGGCACCAGCACCCTGGACGCCCTCAGCCAATGCTGTGACTCGAGATGACGTGGAAAGTGGAAACTCTGCAACCTGCCAGCGTACCTTAGCTTCCGTGTCGTTCGTCGATTTGTATTACATTATTTGTAATTCTTATTTGTATTATAATGAATTCTATCGGTACATATTTTGCTGTGCACATAATCTTATACAATGTATACAACATCTAAGCTCTTAAATGCTTCTGGGAAGCATGTACGTCTGTGTTATTAATTCAAAGCTATATTCGATTGCACGACATGTGTGATCTGGCAGCACGTGTCCGTGTGTGTGTGTGTGTGTGTGTGTCTGTGTGTGTTCACACATCTACAGGCGTGTGACCTGTAGAGAGTGTGTATTACCAAAAGGCTACAAGCATTTTGCCTTTCTATCAGTTGATATCGCCTTGCACTGATATCAGTGTGATTTATATGGTACAAATGTTACTCAGATGTAAGCTGGTTTTACTTTTGCCTTCTCTGTGTCAATCCGTCAGTGTTTGTGTGAGTATGGGTGTAATATTATTTTATTTTAATGTTAATATTATATGGATGACAAAAATGACTTGGGTTTGACTTTTTCAGACCTGCTCCTGTAGTACAGAATTACATAGAGGACAGAAGTCAGAGACGATGTCTTTTTAAATAAACTATACATAAATTAAGTATTACTAATTGGGCTTGTCTGCTTTTGTGAACAGTGTTGTGTTGGCTTCTGTCTCTTTGATTTTTCCTCTTCTCTTTGTCTTTTGACCTCATTTCTGCTCTTTGTTTTATTAACATTTAATTCGAGAGGGAAGACTGAGATGGTTTGGACATGTGCAGAGGAGGGATAGTGGATATGTTGGTAGGAGGATGTTGGCGATGGAGCTGCCAGGCAAGAGACGGAGAGGAAGACCAAAGAGGAGTTATTTGGTTGTGGTAAATGAAGATATGCAGGGAGTTGGGGTGAGAGTAGAGGACGTGGAGGACAGGGTGAGGTGGAAACGTTTAACTCGCTATGGTGACCCCTGATAAAGGGAGAAACCGAAAGAAGAAGAAGAAGAAGATCAGTCACACTGTAGCACTTTTTTGGAATTTATAGAAGTGTTTTTTTTACTTTCCATAGTAGTCATTTCACCACGCTAGCATAAGTAGATTGAATCAACCATTTGGATATGGGACTTCATTCCACCACCTGGGTGCTGTACAAAGATGAGTATTGATTTTTCTTGAGGGGTGAGTCTAGTCATGAGTCTTTTTTCCTTAGGAAAGACTGCAAAGGCCAGAAAGAAGTGCAACGACTGCCATGCCAACAAGTGAGAATTTTATCAGCCACATTGGCCGAATCAGGAAATGTGCATCTCTTGTGGATAATAACTTTAAACCATTCAAGGAATCTGGAGGAATTTCGGTGCGTAAAGGGCAAGGGTGCAAGCCTAAACTGAATACCCCATGATCTCTGAGCCCTCAGACAGTGCTGCATCAAGAACCACCATTCATCAGTAGCTGGGGCAAAGGATTACTTTGGCAAACACTACAATACGGAGTTACGTTCACAAATGCCACGTTAAGCATGTCCAGAAGCGACGTCAACTTCTCTGGGCATCTGGGATGGACCATCACACAGTGGAAACGTGTATTGTGGTCAGACCAATCAGTATTCCAGATACCTTTTGGAAGAAATGCACTCTGTGTGCTCCGGACTAAAGATGAAAAGGACAACCCATGATATTATCAGCAACAAGTCCAAAAGCCAAGGTCTGTCTTGGTATGGGGTTGGGTCAGTGCCCTTGACAAAGGTCATTTACACTTCTGTTATGGCAGCATTAATGCAGAAAAGCACATAGCACATAGAGATTTTAGAGTAACGTAAGCTACCTTTAAGACGACATCCTTTCCAGGGATGTCCATGCATTTTTCAGTAATACAATGCAAAACAAGCTAAATCAGAAAGAGTCATTACTGAAATATGTGTCTCTTCCAATCTTTCTTTGAGGAACATTTTCATTTCAATAATTTTCTTGCGCATTTGTTTGCTCCACAAACTGGAGATCCTCTGCCCACTTTTGTATGTTGAAGGACATGTACATTGTTTTGGGTTCCCTTCAACGTGTTTTACAAGTAAATTTATTTTAGTTTTAGATTTAATGCATACAAAGCGCTCTGCGAAACAAATTAATCGGCAAAGATCAGCATATGTTCTGGTCTGGACACTGGTATACTGAATAGTAGCATTCGATGCCGGTATAGTATCATGCTGGTCCATCAGCATGTTCGTGAATGTACATAAACTAGCTTAGACCAGCATCTCATGCTAATGACCAGCATACCAGATGTCCAAAACACAACATCTGCTGGTGTTTGGTGGATTTCTAATCTTAATTTAGCACGTAAGTGAACATTTCCCAGAATTACTGAATCAATTCTAGAACTTGAACAGGTTTTATTAGTATGACTTTATGTGATGTTAAGCACCAAAATGAGAGAAAATAAGGCAGGCACAACAAAGCTCCCTAACTTCGAAAGCTTCATATGCTTGTTCTTCTTTCAGCTCCTCCTCATAGGGATGGCTACAGCAGACCATCCTGACCTGCATATTAGATCTGGCTCAGGTAAACGCACCATCTGACCTTCACATTGCAGGTCCCACCCAGGATTTGAGCCCAGGCTCACAGACTGCCATTTCTAGCAGCTGGCTCTACCCACTGAGCAGAGGCCAATCACAACCTTTTGAGCTTTTCAGAGAAGTTTTAAGTTGCCCAGATGGTGACAATGTTCAGTTCCAATTTAGAATAATTGTTTTTCACTTAGCTCAGATGTAGCTGCTGAGAAAAGTTGTTTGGCGTAGGATAGGGTTGCCACCCGTCCCGGTTTTACTGGGATTGTTCTTCTTTTTAATAGTCAGTCTCGGAAAATGTATTATCTTTCCCGGGACATTAAGTTTTCAGGACGCTAGCTCAATTATTTTTGTTGATGTAGCGAGTGCTTTTTCCATCAGTCAGTCAGTCACTTAGCTGCACGAGGGCACTGAATGTTAATGATAACGTTAGCTGGCGAGTTGGGTGACTAGATGGAGGACAAAGATGTTTCTGCTGGGTTTGAGAGGCCAGTCAAAACTAAACTGAAATGCTCAACTTATTTCAATAAAGACTAGATGAAAAATGAAAGTTACACCACATGGGTAAAGCCAAAACCGAGTAATCCACTGTCTGCTACCTGCACCATATATGCTCAGTTACAATTTTGATTAACACGAGGGCAAAACCGCTTTGGACGACCATGCTAAAATAAAAAATAAAAATTAATTGAAGACCACTGATAGCTGGAGCAAAGGGAAGTACCGAAAAAAATATGGACAATTAGGTACGATATTGCCTATAATAGGCTATGTATGTTTTCCCATAAGATAAGGGTAGTTTCAGTCTCTGATTCAGGCATAGTAAGTAAATAAATGAATTGTGCTGTAAATGGCTATAGATTCGGTCTAAGTGTGGCAAATGCAACTCTAATGTCATTCTGTACTTATTTGTTTAGCAAAGAGGTAGCATAAGCAAGCAAGCAAAGCACAGACCAGTATCTAACCAATCAGGTAAGCATCTGTTTCTTAAAACACAAGTATACACAAGCATAGCAAGACAAGGACAAACACAAACAAACCCAAACAAAGGGTTTATCCTAGCTTAATTACATGGTTTATTGATTCACTGAAGGGGGAAAAATTAACGAACTATTAACTAGTCAAAAGTCCAGATAAAGAAACAGAACGAGTGGATCATATTGTGCGTTTATTTTTCCAATGCTTCAATATTAATGATTTGCAGAAATGTGTTATATTTAAGATTAAGTACAAAACCGCCGTCTAGATCTCTTTACATAAGAAAACAAGAAACAAAAACTGACTGCTATGCCCAAATTTATGCACACAACGCTATCCACTAGAGGGCAGTATTAGCTCGGTTCAGATTTACATGGCGCCCGCCATGATTTCCAATTAACATGAAATTCAAAACTGAAAACGTTCAAACTTCTGTGCTATTATAAACGAGTAGCTCAGCCTAAAAATCTAGACCGTATAGCATTCAGATGTGTATTATATAACCAAAGTATGGCTTTTAATTAAAAAGGACAGTCTTATAGCTACTGGATTTGGCTATTTTAAGGGCAGTGATGGCAGACAGGTGAAAACAATCAAGCAGCCATTATCCTACAAACAGTGACGAGCTCAGTCCCTCATTCATAAATCGGGTTTGTGGTTGTGCCCGTTTGTGTTGCTGGAGCGGCACTGGTCAAATGTAAGGGCTGTTATTTCAGAAACACCTAAAAGTAACAACAAATTAGCCCCAAAGCTGAATGTATCATCTGTCCTTTGTTGCCAAACATAATACACAGAATTCAGGAGTTTCCGGACACCGACGAGCTCATTAATTTAAAGCAAAAAAGAACCTGCTGCAAATCTGCTTCAAGTAAGGTAAGTGCTTTTATGATTTCGGACAGAACCCCCAGTGCCATTTGTGTGTCACGCTTCTGCAGAGAAAAATATTTTTGGGCGTATTTAAGAGGAAATTAGTGGGTTACTGGTTGAGTTGTCAGTCTGACCAAAAGGCTGAGGTTTTAAGTCCCAGTACTACCAACTGTCACTGTTGGGCCAATAAATAAAGTGTTTAGTTGCTTAGATTTTATTATCTAAAAATGAGTTATACATTGTAGACTCATAAGAGACCAGCTCTTTGGAAATAATCCCCAAGGAAGCGTCTTGGCTCTTTAAAAAAAAAAAAAAAAGCCTCAAAACAAACGAGCTAACGCAATGTGAAAGAGAGACTCCTTGTTCAGTTAATATATGCATGAATGTATTTTGCCTTTCATAAGCAACAACTTTAAAAATACTCTAACTTGCAAGTTTACATTTTTCCATTTAACTCTGAAGATGCTGAACACAACCAGATGGTAAACAAGAATGAGGAATGAATAAAATAATCAAAGAAAAAGAAAGATGGGTTATGTGGTAGCTTGCTGGTTAAGGTACTGGACTATGGACCAGAAGGTCCAGGGTTCAAATCTCACTTCTGCCAAGCTACCACTGTTGGGTCCTTGAGCAACCCTCTTATCCCACAATTGCTTGGATTGTAAGAATATATCATTTTGTCCAGTCGCTCTGGATATGGGCATCTTCTAAATGGCATAAATGTAAATAATGAACTAGCCATATACTAGAGGAACATTCAGTCCACATGGAAGTTTAATTCCATTGTATGTTATGCATTAATCCATATGTACATATGGTTGTTCTTTTGATATATGCACACAGTTTGTTTGGTTTATCCTGTACAGAGAGTAAGAAAGAAGCAACAAGATGTAAACCAAAGGACTGATGCAACCTCAGAGTACGCAGCATGTAAATAGGACGTGATGGCATTACATATGGAAAGAAGAGCAGTGTCTTCAAGTGACATTTGGCAGTTTTTTAAGCAGGCTTTAGCTATTTTCCTCTGGGGGGGAAAAAGACGCTGCATCTGTGGTGCACTGCATTCAAAACCGCGTACAATACTGTACAGTACACAAAAGCAGTACACGAGACCGGGTAGTTCGTCCGAAGTTGCGCACACGCATCCTGAAAGAGCATACTGGTTAAATGGTCGAGCAGTGCGTGGCTACTGGATCGAATGTAGTACAGGTCCTTCTCAAAAAATTAGCATATTGTGATAAAGTTAATTCTTTTCCGTAATGTAATGATAGAAATTAAACTTTCATATATTTTAGATTCATTGCACACCAACTGAAATATTTCAAGTCTTTTATTGTTTTAATACTGATGATTTTGGCATACAGCTCATGAAAACCCAAAAAATCTCACAAAATTAGCATATTTCATCCGACCAGTAAAAGAAAAGTGTTTTTAATACAAAAAAAGTCAACCTTCAGATTATTATGTTCATTTTATGCACTCAATACTTGGTCGGGAATCCTTTTGCACAAAATTAGCATATCATGAAAAGGTTCTCTAAACGAGCTATTAACCTAATCATCTGAATCAACGAATTAACTCTAAACACCTGCAAAAGATTCCTGAGGCTTTTTGAAAACTCCCAGCCTGGTTCATTACTCAAAACCGCAATCATGGGTAAGACTGCCGACCTGACTGCTGTCCAGAAGGCCATCATTGACACCCTCAAGCAAGAGGGTAAGACACAGAAAGAAATTTCTGAACGAATAGGCTGTTCCCAGAGTGCTGTATCAAGGCACCTCAGTGGGAAGTCTGTGGGAAGGAAAAAGTGTGGCAGAAAACGCTGCACAACGAGAAGAGGTTGACCGGACCCTGATTGTGGAGAAGGGCCGATTCCAGAGCCCCCGTGCACAAGGCGTGTGCAGGAAATGGGCTACAGGTGCCACATTCCCCAGGTCAAAGCCACTTTTGAAACAGAAACGGCGGCAGAAGCGCCTGACCTGGGCTACAGAGAAGCAGCACTGGACTGTTGCTCAGTGGTCCAAAGTACTTTTTTTTTTTCGGATGAAAGCAAATTTTGCATGTCATTCTGAAATCAAGGTGCCAGAGTCTGGAGGAAGACTGGGGAGAAGGAAATGCCAAAATGGTCTGAAGTCCAGTGTCAAGTACCCACAGTCAGTGATGGTCTGGGGTGCCATGTCAGCTGCTGGTGTTGGTCCACTGTGTTTTATCAAGGGCAGGGTCAATGCATCTAGCTATCAGGAGATTTTTGGAGCACTTCATGCTTCCATCTGCTGAAGAGCTTTATGGAGATGAAGAGTTCATTTTCAGCACGACCTGGCACCTGCTCACAGTGCCAAAACCACTGGTAAATGGTTTACTGACCATGGTATTACTGTGCTCAATTGGCCTGCCAACTCTCCTGACCTGAACCCGATAGAGAATCTGTGGGATATTGTGAAGAGAAAGTTGAGAGACGCAAGACCCAACACTCTGGATGAGCTTAAGGCCGCTATCGAAGCATCCTGGGCCTCCATAACACCTCAGCAGTGCCACAGGCTGATTGCCTCCATGCCACGCCGCATTGAAGCAGTCATTTCTGCAAAAGGATTCCCGGCCAAGTATTGAGTGCATAAAGGAACATAATAATCTGAAGGTTGACTCTTTTTTTTTTGTATTAAAAACAGTTTTCTTTTACTGGTCGGATGAATTTTGTGAGGATTTTGGGTTTTCATGAGCTGTATGCCAAAATCATCAGTATTAAAACAATAAAAGACTTGAAATATTTCAGTTGGTGTGCAATGAATCTAAAATATATGAAAGTTTAATTTTTATCATTACATTACGGAAAAGAATTAACTTTATCACAATATGCTAATTTTTTGAGAAGGACCAGTATGTACTGTATAAATATGCCACTTTGGATGCAGCCACAGTTTTGATTAGAAGGGCAGGGGATGAGAGGATGAGGTGGTGGACAGAATTTGCAACAGGACAAACTAACAGTTTTGCTTTATTAGACAGGTATAGGGATTATTCCTCCCCAAACTTAGTGGGGTCTTCACACCAAGTCCGATGCATTTTTGTCTAAACACTCAAACTTCCCTTCTTGCCATGTTTTGCGTGTCTGACGAGCAAAGATTAGTGCAGGAAGCTATATTTGGTGTTTTTGTAGGCATGAACAGATTGCAATGCACTTGCATAAACAAGAAAACAGTTCCATCCAGTCACTGTGAGGTTTATCACCAACATTCTCCAGGCTTTCAGTTATATTCCACCAGATATTTCCCTTTATATTCGTGTCTTTATAGTCAGCGTGTTGCTTGTCCTATAAGCTTTGTATAAGATTGGCACCCTGATTGGTGTGTGCGCTAGTTGATGCATCTTTTATACTATCCACACTTCATGTCATGTTTCTGCGTTATACTTAACCCTCAAGATGCTGAGTCGTCAGCTCAGATGTACATAACCTCACACATGCATTGTTGTGATGCTCTGTTCATTGGCAGAAGCTAGAATCCTTACTCTTTCAAATCACTTACCACATCTCTTCATCCCTACAATAGTAACCTCCCTGAGACGGGGGCACCCCGGTCTGCATTATGTGACTCCAAACCCATCGTCAGTCCTCTTGTTTTCTTCCACACCCCAGACCTTTTGCCCACTTCCTTTCACCAGAGCTTGGTCCTGACTCTCGGCCTTTGTTTGCTAGGATGCTGCTGGGCACTGTGGGCCCCTTTTTCACATTGGACTCTTCTCTTGGTCTGTCCTGCATGCCAGACCTTGCTCAAATACAGCATCTGGCTGTATTTGAATCTTTTGTATTTGAAGCTGGAGTACTGGATCTTGATACTGAGCTTTCCCTGGTTTAAATATAGCCTCTGGTCCCTGAGAGACCAAGAGAAGGGTCCAGTATGAGAATAGGGGCTGGGTGCCTGACAAGGGCCCAGCACCTGAGGACACTGAGGAAAGAGAAAGAGGAAAGAGAGCAGGAAAGAGACCAAATGTCGGGCGCGTAAAGGACAGGGTGAGCTCGGGCAGGGTTCCGTCTTGCCAGGGTGCCCCACTTCTGGGCTTCTAAGTGTACTCACACTAGTTTTGACGTTTTCATTTCCAAAGTTGTTTCCATCTCGGTGCTGTCTCTCTCAACGGATAGATTAGCATTCTGTGTATACATGCACCACAACTTGCTCTTCAAAGTGCTGTTATGTACAGTGGGGCAAAAAAGTATGTAGTCAGCCACTGATTGTGCAAGTTCTTCTACTTAGGAAGATGAGAGGTCTGTAATTTTCATCATAGGTACACTTCAACTATGAGAGACAAAATGAGAGGAAAAAAAATCCAAGAAATCACATTGTAAGAATTTAGTTGTAAATCATGGTGGAAAACAAGTATTTGGTAACCCACAAACAAAGATTTCTGGCTCTCACAGACCTGTAACTTCTTTAAGAAGCTCTTCTGTC
Source organism: Ancistrus triradiatus (assembly GCA_025084515.1). Classification (NCBI taxonomy): domain Eukaryota; kingdom Metazoa; phylum Chordata; class Actinopteri; order Siluriformes; family Loricariidae; genus Ancistrus; species Ancistrus triradiatus. The sequence goes on from JAJAGP010000222.1 coordinate 260,028, forward strand.
CTCCACTCGTTACCTGTATAATGGCACCTGTTTGAACTTATTTGTATAAAAGACACCTGTCCACAGCCTCAAACAGTCAGACTCCAAACTCAACCATGGCCAAGACCAAAGAGCTGTCGAAGGACACCAGGAAGAAAATTGTAGACCTGCACCAGGCTGGGAAGAGTGAATCTACAATAGGCAAGCAGGTTGGTGTGAATAAATCAACTGTGGGAGCAGTTGTAAGAAAATGGAAGACATACGAGACCATTGATAATCTCCCTCGATCTGGGGCCCCACGCAAGATCTCATCCCGGTGAGCAGAAATCCCAGAACTACACAGAGGGACCTGATGAATGACCTACAGAGAGCTGGGACCAAAGTAACAAAGGCTTCCATCCGTAACACTACGCAGAGAGGGACTAGGATTTTGCAGTGCCAGGCGTGTCCCCCTGCTTAAGCCAGTACATGTCCCAGGCCCGTCTGAAGTTTTTTGCGAGAGCATATGGATGATCCAGAAGATTATTGGGAGAATATCATGTGGTCAGATGTGAAACCAAAAATGGAACTTGTTGGTTGTGAGAGCATTGAAAATGGAACGTGGCTGGGTCTTCCAGCATGACAATGATCCCAAACGCACCGCTCGGGCAACAAAGGAGTGGCTCTGTAAAAAGCATTTCAAGGTCTGGAGTGGCCTAGCCAGTCTCCAAACCTCAACCCCATAGAAAACGTGTGGAGGGAGTTGAAAGTCCGTGTTTGCCCCAAAACATCAAAATCACTGCCATAGAGGAGATCTGCATGGAGGAATGGGCCAAAATACCAGCTACAGTGTGTGCCAACCTGGTGAAGACTTACAGGAAACGTTTAACCTCTGTCACTGCCAACAAAGGTTATGTTACAAAATATTGAGTTGAACTTTTGTTATTGACCAAATACTTATTTTCCACCATGATTTACAATTAAATTCTTAAAAAATCCTACAATGTGATTTCCTGGATTTTTTTCCTCATTTTGTCTCTCATAGTTGAAGTGTACCTATGATGAAAATGACAGACCTCTCTCAGCTTTCTAAGTAGGAGAACTTGCACAATCAGTGGCTGACTGACTACATTTTTGCCCCACTGTAGCTGTACTTCCTGCTCTGATTGTCTCTTAGGTGGCCTTCAGGTTGAAGTATTAAGTTAATTTATTTTCGTGTTATAATCCTTTTGTTGTGGTTAGGGTTGAAGGGACCACTGATCTAACTAAATGCTGCCCCACTGCTCTCTGTAAAAATGTTAATATTAATAATGGTAGAAATAGCAATTCATGATACCATCTAGGTAGGTTGGGTTTATTGAGTCCTCTCAAGGTTTCTTCCTTAACGTGCCAATATTACCCAAAGTGTATTATACTTTTAGATGTATTAAGTGAGTATGTAGAGTGGTGCTTAAGTTTGTGAACCCTTTAGAATTTTCTATTTCTGCATAAATTTGACCTAAACATCGGATTTTCACACAAGTCCTAGCAGTAGATAACGAGAACCCAGTTAAACAAATGAGTCCAGGCCTACCCCTGGACCTACACGCTTGTCAGCCTACCTCTTCTAACATTTATGTATTAAAACTAATACACACAAGACACAGACAATGAGCAATTTAATACCAGTGCCAACAACACCCTTCCCCAGGGTCTAAACTAGTAGCGTTCGTCCGTTGTTTTTCAGTTTTCCAGTTAGTTGTCTCAGCTCCAGGAAGTACCCACCTTAGTTGAGCATACTTCAACAACTTCCCAGTTTGTAATCACAGCTCCGGCTTATAAACAGTTAGCACCGTGGCTAAACCCACAATTGAGCAATTGGCTAGATTCCTAACCCCCAATCTATCTTCCTACAGGAGACAATTAATCCTCCCCTCCTCACGCAGGAACAACTCAACCCCCTGCTACCCATCTTCGTTGCCGGCTGCTCTAACAGCAGCGAATGACACCCTATCGGGACGATTCAAAAAAACGGTTACACCCGGGCAAGGCCTGCTTCCTTCCTTTTATTCATCACTGGTGCAGGTCCCAATCAGAAGACCCGCCTCCACATTCACTACAATATACGGCAGACTTTGATAGATCCCCGTTCTTTAAATAAAACAGGGTGCTCACCTGATTGTCATCCCATTGATTGAAAACACCTGTCTCTAATTTCACCTTCAAATGAACTGCTAATCCTAGAGGTTCACATACTTTTGCCACTCACTAATATGTAATATTGGGTCATTTTTCCCTCAATAAATAAATGTCCAAGTATAATATTTGTGTCATTTGTTTAACTGGGTTCTCTTTATCTACTTTTAGGACTTGTGTGAAAATCTGATGATGTTTTAGGTCATATTTATGCAGAAATATAGAAACTTCTAAAGGGTTCATCTGATTCGATTCGTTCAAACTAATTCCTTGTTGAATCAACCATGTGTTTTGATTCGATTGATTCACAGCAGAAATATCACCTACAATACAGTTTAACTCTATGTAAAACCCTTTCATTTTTTTTCTTTGTTGAATAAAAATATTGTGATACATAAACAAAAGTATTCAGTTTATTTGGGAACGGTAGCCTTTCAGAAACTAGCAGCTCAGAAACTGCTACATTCTAGATATCGGTGTTGGAGTGCTCATGGTAAACGGAAAAAAAACCATTGATTCTTAGCTGTTTTTAATAATGAACCAAATCTGTTTTAATCTCATATAATTCAATGTCTACCTGCCTGATTTGTGGTCCATGTGAAATAATCCTAAACGATAATTTTGACACACTTTCCTGGACTGAGAAATGACCTAGCTGAAGCTCGCTCACCCCTAAGGGCAGATGCTGAGCAGTTAAACGTTCGTGTTAAGCACAATTAAATGAATTTGTTTATTAAGTGTCCTTGTATGTTAAACTAAATGTGTTCAATTCATATTTCGTAAAAGGATGCGTTTGCAGTAGGAAGCGTTTGTGATTGAGCTTCACCATCATAGCTTGGTTTTGCCTGATCGAGTGCGTTTCCATAAACTGTTAAACCCCATTTAAATGGAATAGTTTATTAGTGGGAGACTGATTGAATTTTTTACACGTAAACAAGAGTTGCTTGTAAAATACGCAGAGGCGAGTGGCTGAAAATAAGGGTTTAAGCAACTTCTATCTGAAGTGCACGTTGTGCTGTGTTGGTTATTTTGTGGAGGTATAGTTTTTAGCAGAGAAATTAGTTTGGATGCTTTGTTCAGTTACCAAAAAAGTGATGTGATATGGATCGTGCTCCAGCCTAAAACAATGTGATGTGATGTTTTTGCCAGCCTTACTTTCCTGTGTAGATGGCATTAGTCATCCCTTTGATCAGCCAGCAGTATGTGGCTTTTTTCTTTCCTCCTCATTTTATTCTTCTCCTCTTGAGATATGAGAGAATAGAGCCTTTCCATCATCCATAGCGCAGTGACTCATTTAAATTTTTTGTTTGTGTATTTGGGAATGTCTCCTTGCAAGACATCCGTCTGTAAAATAACAGATGTTCATCTGGACTGGATTGAAATGGTCTGTGCACAGATGTACTGGGTGAAAAATGGGTGGTAATTCTCCCTGAGAAACACTGATTTGACCGATCCGGATAAAAATAAAACCAAGAGAGGAACTTGGTCCAGAACCCATGGAAAGATTGATCTGAAAGTACCATAAAGCAAAAGCTCTTCCTGCACTGTTAAGCCAATTCAGCCTGTAGCTCTGAATTCGAATTAACTGTTGGTTAAAATGATTTAAAATGGTATCATAGACAAGGGTGTACAATTCTTTTCTGTGTTGGGTGCAGTTAATGGGGATGGGCGTGCCGGTGGTGCAGTGGTTAGCACTGTCGCCTCACAGCTCCGAGATCCCCAGTTCGAACCTGACCCCAGGCTCCGGATTTGTGGAGTTTGCATGTCCTCCCCGTCTCTGCGGGGGTTTTCACTGGGTGCTTCGGTTTCCCACGTTCCCACAGGTTAATTGGTGTTTCCAAAAGTGCAATCTCTCACAGTCCCTTGGACGGTGGGTGTGTGGGCATCTGCCCTGTGATGGATTGACACTCTGTCTGGGGTTGTTCCTGTGTTGCCAGCTGGGCACCGGCTCTCCCTGGCTAGGATAAGCGGATAAGACAATGAATGACTATTAAGGGGGATGCCAAACGTGCTACCCAAAGCACTTTGGTATTAAATATATAAATATAGGCTACAATTTCAACCATACCCTTGGATGTCCTGTACAGGGCACATTATGTGGGTGTGGTTTTCTTACATACAGGGAGTATGGCGTGAGCTCATCAAGAGGGCTTCAGTATGAATTTGCTTTATGCAGTTATTTATTGGAATTTTTTTAAAAGACAAAAATAATTGAAGAGTGGACTGGCCAATGGGGATGCTTCCTCTCGTGGAGCAGACTGGATATACATCATCACTAGGCCCTTCATTAGCAACACCAAAATGCTGTGTTTGATGCCTTGGAATTGCATTAAAGGCATGGATTTATTGGTAACACTTCCAGTGTGCAGTTTATTTATGCAGTACTGATATAGACCGATGACTGATGTTAGTGGGTTTGTTGGTCACACTGCCACTGCGCAGTTGGTTTTTTGAGTGCTTGATTCAGGCAGTGTGATAGATTCCGAAAGCTGTAATCATCTGAGGATTGAACACTGGATGGGGAACACTGAAGGCCCAAAATGGAATAATACGAACCTGTTTGGAGCATTTACAGACCCACGACTGTGAACCAGGATTACTAAATATTTAGGAATATTATTGTGTACAACTGTTTCAGTCAACTGCTTTTTTTTCCTCTCTCAGCACAGATAGTGTTTGGCTACGGAATACGCTTTGTAATCGGGAGACCAAAGATGTCGATTCATTCCTGCGAATCGATTCACTTGATTCGTCTCAAGAGAATCGATTCTTTTGCGAATCGCACATCTACAGCTTGCTCGGCGCTCAGAGGGAGCTCGTAAACGCGCACGGTCACACCGGCATCAGTGCGCCTTTAGCTTTCCGTCACTGTCCCCCTCTCACCGCTCTTTCCTTCTTGTCCAAGCTGACAGACTTTCAGAAGCATCCGGATGGTTGTGTGCGGCCGTTAGAGACGGGTGTGATCGCGGCGGGATGATGATGATGATGGCGAGTGAGGCTGCTCTTGGCGCACCGGGGCAGGCAGCAGCAGCGGCGGGTGCTGTATGTCCCGGCCCCGGTCCCGGTCCTGTCATCCTGGCGGCCGGTGGACTGAACCCCGCGGTACCAATCCGCAACATCAGGACCAAGTTCGCCGTGCTGGCTGGTCTGATCCGAGCCGGGGAGGTGAGCGACAGGGACATCGCTGAGACCGTCCTCAATCTGGTGAGTGGAGCGCTGATCCGGTATGAGCGCCGGTATGCGCTCAGGGTATGAATGCCATGCATAAATTACTGTTCATTAAATGAGTGCTGTCACAAGATCAGTGCTGGCTAGATCTATGAGATGATGGAAATAGTAATATTAAAAACAAGAATTGTCTGGAATATCACGAGAATACTTAGAAAGGAGAGCAAGACGGATTCAAAATGCACTTCTGTGGAAATAGTTACCGAAGTTTTGTTAATCAACTTATGAAATGCTACACAAGCTTTAATTTCACTGAAAATACCACCAACATTTTCACAATAGCCATGAGTTTGTTCACCCTTGGTCAAATTACAGTACTTATTTATTTATTATTTTGAGTGATGTTTTTGTTTTTTGTTATTTATTTATTTTCCCACTTTTTATTCTCGCTTGGTCGGGGTCTGCGCTTATCTCCAGAGAACACAGGGCACAAGCGAGTCCTGGACGGTTCACCAGTCCATCACATGGCTGGCCAGGGGTCAGTACCTCTCTCAGACATGGGCAAGCATGCCTGCATGTGACACCCGACCTGAGAGGAAGGCACCACTGGAAATCGAACCCTGGTCCCTGTGGTGGTGGGCTACCATACATTAGACCCCTGAATGAATCGTTTGCAGGTCTATTTGAAATACATGACTTTATAATGCACAGTGTTGCTTTGTGCAACGAACCTTGAATAGCAGCAAGCAGTAGTTTTACTTTCATTCAGGTTTTGATTCGTCTGTTCTGCTTCAGGGTGAGTGAGGGGCCGGGTGACGTAATGTTTTGTGACATGCTAACATTTGTTTCTGAGTCTGCAGCGTGTTACATAGACAAATGTTTGTGGACACCCCTTGTAATTGAGCTCTACTATTTCAACAGCACTCACTTGTAACACATTTTTAATATAAAGGATACATTTCTGGATTCTCCATACAGTGGTAGTAGAATAGGCTGTACTGGTACCCCGTTAATTGACTTTGTTAACCACTTCATCCTGGTCAGGGTTGTGGGAAAGCCGGTGCCTCGGCACGGGGGACAAGGCAGGAACGACCCTAGACAGATTGCCAATCCATCACAGGGCACACGCTAAGGGCAATTTAAAAACACCAGTTAACCTGAGAAGCATCTTTGGGCTGTGTCAGGAAACCCATATGGACATGGCGAGGACGTGCAGATTCCATACAGCTGGATTACTGATACCCCAGTGACTCTTGGTGTGATGTAATTATAGGTTTTTGCTTCCAACAAGTCGGTTCATCAACATTCTGCCCTGCTGTCCCAAAGTTTGCCAACTTTGATCAACAACTTGGCTGGCTTGCACAGAACCTTGAACTCCATCATATATCCTGAAAATGCAGTGGAATGCCCAAAAGTTACCCAGGACTTGTTGTGTAGCATCAGAAGCTAACCTCGAAGTCCTGTTCCAAAATCTAGAGGAAAGCCCTTTTAGAAGAACAAAGGCTGTTCTTGCAGGATATGTGGAGGAGCAAACTTCATACCGTTACCCATGTTTTGGATGTAATATTTTGGGCGTCCACAAACTTTTGGTTACATAATGTATGTTACACACTGCTCAAAGTGCAATTGCCATAAATCCTGTTTAGTGTTCGTATTCATAGTATAGTTGCTCACACAACTGCACTTAACACGTGGTGATTATTATCCTTAATTCAGTGCAGCCAAACATCTCACTTTTTTATGCACGTGTTTAATACTGCGAGTTGATGGGAGTATCTACCGATTAGGCAGCAGATGTTTCGAACCTTCTGTCTGAGCTGTTAAATGCTGGTAAGGTGTGGAGAGCATATGGTACGATGATCTAAGATCGGCTTGCTGGGACTGATGTGCGCTCAAGTTGGCAGTTTGCTAAGTGTATGTACCGTGTAGTTGCTCTCGTCAGTTTTATGAGGTACGCCTACTACAGCAGTGCTCACTTACTGACTGAAGAAGACCCGATGCTGTGGAAGCTTCTGAACCTCACTCTCCCCTGGTACTTAATGAAACTAGACCACCACAGGGCAACCACTGACTGGCATTTGTGAGGTAATTTGTGAGCCTTAAATTAAGAGGAATGTCAAAAAGCACATTTTATTCAGATTTCTACTTAATATTTAATAATTTGAGGTTATGAGGTGTCTTGGTGAGTAAAAAATGGACATAATTCAGCCGTGGCATGTAGCATTAGGAATGGATCAATAGCTTGGACAGCATACATGATAATGAGATGGTTATGATGCAATTTAGGTAGCAGTTGTGTAATCTTTGTCATTGACCTTGGAAACATTTTCTCTACTGCTACTACATTGTTCCACTTTAAATATCAGTTAGTATAGGGCAGGGGTGTCCTCAGACCCACTTTACTGGGGCACATGCAAATAAAGTAAAATCAGGCCCTGTCAGTGGATTAAAAGTCTGTATTATGGAAGAAGCATGTAACAAACAAAAGTCTGAGTTCCGGGACATCGCTGGCTTTTCACGGGGTACTTCATGGACCAGTGTTATTTCAATGGCTGCTATATCTGCTTACATCGTGCATGTTGTGAATGAGCATGGTGGTGCAGAACAGGCCATGTGTGAAGGCTAGATCCGTCTCTCGGTCCAGTCCCAGCAGCAACAGATGGACTAAGCGTGGTATGGAGCCTGTTGACATTGAGATGATCCTTCTGTTGGCAAGCTTGTGGTTGTTGCCCATAAAGCACAGAGATTTCTATAGGAATTGATGTACAGTGCAACTATATTGTCGTACCTGCCAGGAGAAATTCATGCTGTGCTCATAAAGAGGATCGAGTGCGTCTGAATGTGTGCTTAGTTCAAATATATGTATGTTTTGGAAGCTCAAGACTTATGATCGCTGTGGCTAGTTCTCATTGCCTTGTTAAGTTCAGCTTGCTCATAATGTGTGGCAGGTCAGTGTCGGTGCATGTAACGATAACATTTTGTTTGTAACCTCTATATAAGGGTGAGGAGGGATCCGCATTCGTACCAGACATCCAACATTTAATATTAGTTTGTGAATTCACTGCATTTCCCCTGTGGTGGAGGAGACCTTAATTTACTGGATTGTTGGCTAGAATGTTGAGGGTTTGAGTCCCAGCCATTGTGGGACTCTTGAGCAGGGCGTTTGAGCAAGACCCTTGACCCTCTATTGCTTGGATTGTACGTTGCAAGACTACCAGTTATGTTCCTCTGGTTAAATCCATCTGCTATGTGGTGTAAATGTAACTGCAGTCAGATTTTAGATGGAACTGGTCTGCCATTGTGGCACAGTTAGCAATTTAGCCATGACTTTGCTTTTTGCCTGTGACTAACCTGCAATTTGAGCACTAATTCTTCTCGGTCTGCTTTGTAAGTACAAGTTGAGCTTCTAAAATGGGAGATCAAATTGTGTTGGGGGGGTTTGATGGGTTGACAAAACATCGGAGTCGGTTATTAGCAAGCGAAGCACCCGTACATGGCAAAAAGTAGAAACCTAAATGCATTTACATCACATTCCAGCTTTCAGACTGGCTGCAGCAATTTTGTAATAAAATATTTATCAGGATTGGGTATTCTTGCATAAAATTGGCCATTATGTTGTTAATTAGCGTTTCCACCCTGTTGGCTTGTGTGTTGCATTGCAAAGTCATTTCAAATGTCAGCTCAGCAAAGCAGCTTTGCTGTTGGTTAACAGTATTAAAGATTTGAATTCCCATTCCATTTAATCTTTCAATATTTAAATGTGTTTAAGGAATGTCTCTCAGAATTTGAAAAAGACCAGGGACTGTTCATAAAGATTCTAAGAATACACTTGGAACTAACTTGGCCTAAAAACTCCTAGGTATGAGTTGTAGCTTAAGAGTGATTCTGAAACGATCTGACAGCGACTGAGTAAGGAGAAAAAACCTCAGTGAGGAGGCGGGGTTGACCCGGTTGCTAGGTATGTGTCCTTTTGAAGCTTCTGATTAGTTGTCACCCCCGTCACAGTCTTGCATGCACACAAACGCACTTTTATATTAAATGGGGGAAATACTGTATAGCCCATTACAAGCCTCAAGTAACAGGCATAGGGTATTTCTGAATATTGTATGCTAATCGAACACATTATTTGCTTGGTTTTATTGATTATTTACAATGCTGATAATTGTAATTTGTAGCCTATTGGATAACATATGAACTGGAGAAAACGCAGCTCTGCCCTTCTCAGTTACTTTGATTGCTGCAGTGTCTATTTAAGTGGTGAGGTTGGTTCATGTGTTCATCATTATTGTGCTGGATAGGACACGAGAACGTCCCTAATAAGGCCAGCTACAAACATTATTCCTGCACTATCTAATCTGTAGCGTTTGAATATCTCACTGTTATTGACTGTTTGGAGAACGTTTCTTGCCTTCTCTGCCTTCGAGAACTCCAGAGTGTCCTAAAAGTCCTCCTCCTGGAGGTCAAGATGCTTTATGAATAAATTCTCTTTACTAGGATCTACTCCTAACTGTACGAGAGAAACGCCCATCACTAGGAGCTACTCTTAGAACTATGAATCTTTATGGATACTGCTCCTGGTGTGGTCTTTACTTTAGTAAAGATCCTGTCCACACTGTGTCCTTGGGTTGGTTTGGAGCTCAGGTTGTTTGCCTAGTGAATGTCTCCAGATAACTGCAGCGCCTGCATTCTTATTATTCTTATATTACATTATTATTCTTGTATACATTCTCATCTTACTGCTTATGATTGTAACATGTGGAGAAGTTGAGGCATTCGGCAGGTGTCCTTATCCAAAGCAATGGCGAATATAGGAGTTGAGGGTTAATGGCTTTGGTGTTAACATTCTGGATACTCTTCTTGCCCTAAGGGTACAAAATGACCTGGCTTCTGTAAACCCCTAAAATAAAGCAGCTTAATTTAATATTTCACCACAAATCTATTTTGCATGTAGCAACATCCTGCCATTCATTAGTCTTTGACTATTATGGTTTTCTTTTTTAACAGTGCAGAAAGACTACATTTAATCAGTGGACACAGTTTTTCATTGCAACACACCTGCCAGAGAATTATTAGATGGATATAGAATAGATGTAAACCTTGAAGGAAAGCAGTGACGGGCAAACATTTTTGGTGACATTTTGATATTCTTACATTCTATACAAATGAGGATTTCAAATTCAAAAGGTCTTCTCTCATTTTGTTTGAGCCATTGCTCAGCTAACTGGGGTCACCAGCAGGACCTTTTACATTCCCCATTAGAAAGCATTGTTTACAAGAAATGTTCATCTTGTCTGCAATTTTTATTTTATGTAGTAACTGGAGTCATGTGAGGTAAACTACATGATTAGCAGTCCAGTGCCTGAACCTCTCAGCCAGCACTGTCCAGTTAATTCCTGGTTCTCCTTTCACGCCATGACCTGAGCCGGGCTTCAAAATCTGGGCCTGGAGATACACCATCTGATTGCTAGGGCAACAGAGATTAATTAGAACCAATTTGCTCTCAGCAGGATGCTGCAACATGACAGCCTTGGGGCGTGTCGGGGCAGAGGCAGCGGGGCACCGTTCTACCTCAAGCTCAGCATATCCAGAGGAGCTGTGTAATGGGAACAGAAATGAAATATTCAACAAGAAGGCTTTGAATGGGAGTTTGTTTATATAGCTAAATGCATTTTTGTTGAATAGGGCGTACCACTCCAGGTCTGGATTCTTTATTAAATTGTTCAAGATCAGCTAAGGTTTGCCTACATATGAATTTATATGGATGAAGGAGCAGTGCTTCAGAGATATCAAAGCCAGGGCAGTACTGAATGTGCTGAATGGTATCAGAATTGACCAGACATCCTCTTGAGATTATATTTGTGTAAAATATGCTGCGAGTAGAGGAATGACACAATAGTTCTGCAGTCCCTTTGATGGCTTCGGTCGATTCACGCTTCACTGGAGACCAAACAAGGACGATAGTGCTAGATGTACCTGCAGGGTTTTGAATAGTGTCCAGTCTTAAGAAAAGAAATGGAATGGAATCACTTGCTGTAGCAGACTCTGGCGACTGAGCGGTGTTCCCCTAGGATTTGTACAGATTCTGTTACAGGACTTCAGTCACAGCTAGCCATCAGTGATTGTTTGTAACTAGTGATGTCGAACAATTAAAGTGTCTCTTCCTGTGCAAGATGCTCCAATTCTATCCGGCACCATATCGTTGGACATTAACGAAGTACAAGAACTCAAGTACAGGTAAGCACATTTTAATGACCATCTGATCGACGTTTGTAGTTTTAACAGGTAAAAACCTGTTCACTCCAGATATTGCGCCTCTAAACTGCTGGTTAAATTAAACGTGCATAAGTAAGAACTGTGGTAGCCTAGTGGTTAAAGTACTGGACTCTGGACCAGAAGGTCCAGGGTTCAAATCCCACCTCTGCCAAGCTGCCAATGTTGGGTCCTTGAGCAAGACCCTTAACCCACAACTGCTTGGATTGTAAAACTGTACCAATTGTAAGTCGCTCTGGATAAGGGTGTCTGCTAAATGCTGTAAATGTAAATGTAAGAACTACGTTGCGGCCTGTTACGCATGGACACAAGCAGAGACATGAAATGAAAAAGTTTGTACTCTGCTTCACAGTACAAGCGCTGTACCAGCTTGACGTAAACTGTACCTAGAAGTGCTGAGTGAAGGTCATTTGACCACTGTGAATGCATGCTGGATTTGCCTATTCAAAGATTTAAAGTTTTTAAAAGGTAATATTCCATTGCCTGGTAATTAGTTTTTACAAGTGGTCTCAAACCCTCTTGCGTGCAGCCAGCGAGATGTTTATATTCCGTTGTATGTGTTTATATTTCTACAGTGTACGTGTTTTTGAATGACTGTGGTGTTGTAGCTGAAGAACCACTGTATTGTGCATCTCCTGGAGAGGAGTAATAAGTAGAAACAGTTCAGTGCTGTGCGGAATGGGGGTGTTCCACTTCTTTCAGTGATATATGATTCATTTATGTTGTTTGCATGTTGAATCTTGTGAAAATGCCCCATATATATATATATATATATATATATATATATATATATATATATATATATATATATATATATATATATATATATATGTATATGTATATGTATTATAATATAATACCCCCAGACTGTGACTAGGGAAACCATTTATACAAGAACCTAACTGCAACTTTGAAAATCGACTACATCAGACAGCATACACGAGGTGCCACGAATACCTACCTAAAGAAGAACCCTCAGTCTGTCGGAGATACAATGCCACTCTGTCAGTAAAGCACATACTAATAGAATGCCCCCATTTGAGACCACAGAGACTTTGCTCTACTCTACTGCTGCATACGTTCATACCCCTCCTCTGGCAAGATGAGGTTTCAGTTTTGTCCTGCCAAGGAGTTTCACCATTTTTCAGCTCTGCCTCAGGAATAGATCAAGGGTCAGGGTAGGGTTCAGGAAGGACTAAAAGGTCCTTGTGTTGGTGAGGAGTCTCGATGTTTCCTGGGTCTGTCCTTTTTAAAGTTCAGCTGTGCTCGTGTCCCCGAGTTGCATCTCACCATTACAACAAGTCAGTAACTTGGATTGTGTTTGTTTAAGCCTGCTCATCACACCATTCTACATGTACCGCACGTATCTGGTCATAACCATTAAAAAGTGCAGCAAAGGGATAAGTGCATTGGTCAGGGCTGAAGCACCCACTGAAGCTTAACCGAATGGAACAGGGTCAGCGCTCGGTGTGACCTCAGTCCAAACACTGCTGCTTGAATTTTCAAGCAGTAAACTGCTGTCTGCTTCACTCCGTCTGCTTCAGTTAAAATCATAAGACGTTAAGTAACGTATATTGGCTGGTAGTAAATGATTATTGCTGTCAAGCAAGTAAATGAGCAACATGCAGATTGGAATTCAGCTGAAGTAATGGTGCGAGAGAAGTGTTTATATCCGGGGGTTGCTGCTTTTTACTGGGAGGGCAAATTGATTGGTTTTAAAAAGATTTTTAATCAATAAGACCGTTATCAAACACTTGTCTTTCTGTATTAAATATGATCATAATTCATCACTTACTAGGAAGGAAAGGTCCCTAAATTACAAGGAACATTCAAGGGATTTTTAATCAAGCCCATCTTAATTCCTCGGTCAAGTTGAGTCAAGTCAGATCTATTTATGTAGCGCTTTTTACAATGGAGCATTGTCTCAAAGCAACTTTACAAGTTTAGATTATCTCCTAATAACTATGTCCAATCCCAAATTGATCAAGCCTAGGGCGACAGTGGCAAGGATAAACTCCGAGTGTTATAGGAAGAAACCTTGGGAGGACCAAGACTCAAAAAGGGACCCAACCTCCTTGGGCGGCGTAGATGATGAATCTAAAAATGAAACTAAAGTCATGGAGTCGTACTTCAAATAAAATGTGAAATATGCACTTCGGCATTAAGTAGTCCGATCCACAGTCACTCCAGGATCCTGAGTCTAAGCAGGAAAGTTGTTGGCGGCACTTCGAGCCCAGATAACCGGAGGAGGGTGAGGGTTACTGCCCTCCGGTGTGGCCCGGGTATGATGGGGCTGGAGCTGATGACAGAAGCAGCTTGAGTGAAGCTGAAGTGGATGAACATCATGTGTGGGGCAGGAACTGGTACTGAAACACAGCTTGGAGAGAAAACAGAAAATGCAATTAGTTATTGATTAAGAGCACAGTGTCTATTAAACCACTGATGCCATGTGTAGCATGAGACCCCGGCAGCATTAGCTATAGCAGCATAGCTAGAAAGAGGAGAACTGGTAGGTAACACAGCCAAGAGGGATCACATGAGACATCGGCAACCCCACGGGAGGCAGAAGACAGCAACCCAACGTCTCTGATCACCATAAGGCTCTTTGACTATGAACCCCCAGCTCTGCCCTTATTCTAAGGCAAGGATTCATTTTGAAAATAAAACACTGTGCAAAGTATCTGAACTACCATGTGACACTGTGGTCTACTGTTTCAGTTCGGTTGCCTATAGGCTAATGGTTCTCTGTAGGGTATGTGGAATGTAGGGAATAGTGATTAAAAGTAGTGTTGGTGCGGTCAAGACCGCTAGAGCAGAGTCAGAGTTGAGACCAGTAGTGGCAGTGATGGAGACCAGAAAAAGAGAAAAAGATTTTAGATTTTTTTGTTTTCTTTTCCTCATGCAAGAAGAAAATGGGGAAAAAATGTAGTTGGTTTGTACTTTACATCATTGTCATTCCTTATAGATATGTTAATAAATATTTTGTGTGTGTGTATATGTGTGTATATGTGTGTGTGTGTGTGTGTATGTGTGTGTGTGTGTGTGTGTGTGTGTGTGTATATATATATATATATATTTTGTTTTTTAAATATAATGTTTAAAATGATTTTTTTTTTTTTTTTTTTTTTTTTTTTTTTTTTTTTTACTATTATATTATGGTCTTGGTTAAGCTAAGGCAATGTAACTTTGTTTCCCTTCTCTCAAACTTGAACAGAAATCACTGCATAAAGTAAACTGAATATAGCAAGAACATCCATTCCATTTGTTATTGTTAAATGTGAAAATGTAATCGTTCCAAATTTTTCAGACTTGGGAAAGTAAAGCGAGAGGACAAAAATTCACTTGTAATCTTAATGCCAGACTTTTCAAAATAAAACTTGTTCACTGATTGGATACAGAACGAGAAGAGCAGTAACCCGTTTTTCCACTTTAGCCAATCTGAGTGCAAATTTTTAGGCGTGTAGAGAAGATTGATTTATTCTGTTTGAAATAATTTTGTTGATATACCAATGTTCAGAAATTCAGTTCGTTGCCTCAGACAGACACGGTGAACTCTGCTGGTCTCAACAACTTTCCGTGCCCACCTTATCCAGAGACCAAGACAAGCCAGAGTCCAAATGAGGTAGAGACCAAGACGAGATCCAAACTGCTTATTTATGGTCTCGAGACTGGACTCAAGTACCACGACACCAATTTAAGATACTAGGCCTTATGCGGCCCTTAACAATCACAGGGTCAAACTGTGAAAAGAAACTCTGCCAACCTGCAAAACCTTCCACTCCTACCAACCAGAGCGAATGCTGCATCTCCTGGGAACTAGCATTATAGAAGAAGTCCTACGCTGCTTCAACATTGGCAAGTCCTCAAATTTCTGTGATCACAGATTTAAAAGCATTCCTCT
Source organism: Ancistrus triradiatus (assembly GCA_025084515.1). Lineage (NCBI taxonomy): Eukaryota > Metazoa > Chordata > Actinopteri > Siluriformes > Loricariidae > Ancistrus > Ancistrus triradiatus. The sequence continues at coordinate 275,500 of JAJAGP010000222.1, forward strand.
ACACTTGTAACCCTCCCCAAAGTAGTAGTCACCACTGTTTGAGGTCTGATATGGCATGAAACCACAAACGACCAGCGAAAATGCAATTAACCATGTTTAACATAATGCAGTATTGAACTGAATTATCACCTTTAAGTTGAGGTTTTATAAGAATGAAATGATAAATTTGGCATGTTAGTTTTCTTCTCCAGATGATCCCCTATTGTATTTTGAACCTCTGAGAGACCGACGACTTTGTTGCGATTCATTGAAATGTGCTGTATTTAACTGTTACTCCCTATAGAGAACTAATTTCCATTTAGAAAATGTCTAACTTGACCAGTTTTGCATTTAAATGCAGGTTTATGCTGTTTAATGTCTCCATTATGTTCTCTGAAACAGTTGACCAGTGTCACATGGTAGTTTAGATACTTTGCACGTAGTGTTTTATTTTTAACAATAATATTAATTAAAGCGCTATGAAAAGTTTAATTCAGTACTGTACAATACAGTAATTCTTATCTTTGTGTCTTTTATAAAACAGAAATCGAAAGCGAGTGGAAGGCTAGTTTGTTCAAGCCTGATTCCCTTTTCCGTCAGCAGGTGTCGCCAGGGTTCGCCCATACTAGTTTTTGTCAGTTAGATGGGAATAAATAACTCGTTCATTCATTTTTTATTTTTTTTATCTGCTTAATCCTGGACAGGATCGCGGGAGGGCCGGTTCTTAGCCGGCACTATAGGCCGCAAGGCAGAAACAGCCCTAGAGAGGGCACCAATCCATCCTAGGGCTCGCACACTAGAGCCACATTAACTCAATCACTTAACTTGAAGCATGCCTTTGGACTGTGGGAGGATACTGGAGCACCTGGAGTAAACCCCCACAGACATGGGGAGAATAGTCCACACAGAAAGGACACCTCCACCTTGGATCGAACCCAAGACCTTCTCGCTGTGAGGCGACAGTGCTACCCACCATGCCGCTTAAATGGGAATGGGATGTGTATATAAAACAGGTTATTTCCTATTATAATTCGTAAAACCTCAGTCATTAGAGAGCAGGTGTTGATCAGAGTGACGTACGCATACCTGTGTTAGACTGTGGTGAGCGTCGTGTCACTACTATAGACGTACCCCAGCAGGGCTCTACAGCATGAACAGCTTACACACTCGTCAGACCATGAACATTTTGGAAGGGAAAGTGATTGCTCACTAGTTGTGGCTACAAGGCAGATTCTTGCCATTGCCACCTTATCAGAGCTAATTAAGTACGGACTTGTCGTTAATCTCCATCTGCCCCGAAGCTCGACCTGACAGCTGGAATAAAGAGCGGAAAAATGAGTGCAGATCTAGTAAGACTTGTTGAGAATCAGTTGTTTAATAAAGTTGAAGTGAATATGAAGCATTAGTTATGCTGCAGTGTTAGCTTAACCAATTGACGGCCTGTCATGAGTTGGACTGTAGTTGAGCTTTATGGAATAATGAAATTGATTGTGCTTTAAACGCTGTTACGTTTGGGTGCTTCCAAAATGTGAGCTGCCACATGAAGGGTTTCTTTGGCTTTTGTTTTGACACTTGCCATGCTGTTGGAAGGCAGCAGTATGGAACTGTACACTAAGTGTTGAGCAGAGCTGTCAAATTCTTCTCCTGAGGGACTGCATCTGTAAATTTAGTTTGCTGTCGGCCAAGACATCAAACATTTGCTAAACAATAGCTTTAGAGACTATTAGTTGTGTAGTAATTTGGTGCGTCTTTTTCAATCTGCTAAATGTGTTTAGCTTGCAAATGTGACAGTGCTCCAGAGGGCAACTTGAGGTCTTTTTCCTGAAGAAAACACAAGTGACTGCAGCTCTTCAATCGTCGACTCTGCCCAGTGTAAATCAAATGTTCCATTATCAGCTGAATGATCCTGCGAAATTCTCATTGGACAACGTTGGTCCAATTGGAAGCCCTATTCCAGTGGTTCTCAGACTTTTAGATGAAGTACCACCCATCATCAAGCCAAAACCTCCAAGTACCACCTATGGCTCTCATAGCTAGTCATGTCTCTCATGTCTAAAATGGCATCGGTTGATGCAAGGGCGTGCGATTTAACTTTTATCTATTGATTTACCAGTTTGGGTTCATTGCTCCTGACATCTGCTACCTTCAGCCGTGGTAAGGTCGGTTTATTCAAGACATTCATTTTTAACTATTGTTTTTGGACAAATGCAAAAGGCTTACTGATGATGACTTGTAAAATTTTAAACATGGGAAGCAGTTAACGTGATGTCGACAATGAAATAAGGGTGTAACCCATGTGGTATTTTTGTATTTTCTTTTTAAAAACACAAAACACTTATTAAAACAAAAGTATGAAAAATCTGAAACAATTTGCAAATTTGAGATTTTTAACAATACAAGAATTTCTTTATTAGTAAATAATTAAAGTGAGGTCCAAGGTCATTTGGCGTACCACCTCATGCTCCTTAAAGTACCACCGGTGATGCACGTACCACAGTTTGAGAACCACTGCCCTATTCCATTATCAGCTGAATCATTCTGCAAAATTGTCTCCAGCTCAATGATAACCTTAGGTGGGTAGGGGCCCTCAAAGTCAAACTGGCCCCCAAAACTCAAGCACCCTATTCCATTACCAGCTGAATCATCCTTCAAAAAAGGCTTGCTTTCTAAAGGGGAACAGTCACGTTATTTTTCGTCCTTACGATGTGAAGAGCACCAAGAAGTGGCTTGAGAGCAAGTCCATCAGGCTCATGTTTTGGTTTGTCAGAGTCCAGATTTGAACTCTAGTGAGAAAATTTGGTCTCACATGAAATGCATTAATTGGGAAACTGTTGGAAACAACTACTCATCAAATGTTTGAAGCCATTACCATTAAGTGGGAAAACATTGACTCTTCTTTCTGTAAATAGCTGATTAAAGTTTAACTACAAGACTTAAACATTTTAGGAAATCAAAGAATTTCATCCCATTCAAAGTAAATTTTTTGTTTAATTCTTGCTAATTTCCTGATTAATTTTTGCTGTTGATCATTTGAAAGTTCAATGTTTTGCAGTTGTTTTCAGTTTTACCCTTTTTAGACAGAGATGTGCATTATATAAGTGTGTGTGTGTGTGTGTGTGTGTGTGTGTAGGGTCATTTCTGCAAACCTCAGCACAGACTGTGGGCAATGCAAAATAAACCTTTGGACTTCAATTAAGCGAGGGTCAAGCCACAAGCGGAAAAAAAATCACTCAAGTAGAAAATTGCCAGGTAGTGGTTTTAAAGCAAAGCGGCTGTTAAACAAAATTGAATCTGGTGATTTCATGCTGGAACTTATCAGTACCCTTTGTTTTTGTGTTTTCCCCTCTCACAAATGTTTGTCTTGTTTGCTTGAACACGGTCTGTCACTCTAATGCATTTCAAATGCTTCGCCAGGCTTTTTGCATTTAAGTCGCGTGTTCCTGACAAACAGTGCTGATGCTTGTGTGGAAATGAGCAGCTAAACCATAAGGCAGGTTTATATTTGTAATTTATGTACCTTTTTTTAGTAAATCAAACCGTCTAAGATTTTTGACCAGGAGCACCCAGATGTTTGGGCATGTTCTGCTGATCTAGTAAGAAACCCAAGAAAATGAAAGCTCACCTTCTGCAAATTCCAATGCATACATTTTTAAATGCATGTGCAGAACTGATGACCTTTCTAGCGTCTTACTAAGGTTTGTTGATAGGTCTTTGAACCTGATTTATAGAAATTTCATAATTGTTTGTTCTTGGAAAGGTTGTGTTAGCTGTAGGACTGTGGTGGCACATCGGTTAAGGTATTGGAGTGCTGGCACTACCAGGCTGTCACTTGAGTCCTTAAGCAAGGCCCTCAAAATTGTAAGACTGTCAGTTTTAAATAGCCCTGGGTAAGAGTGTCTGCTAAATGATTCATTGTAAAACTACTAAATAGGGGTGCATAAACTTTTGCATAAGCCTGTCTCTAATTGTACAGGATTTGTTTCCAAGCAAAGTTCAGCTTTTCTAACACTTGTCACTGGTTTGAGATCTGCTTCAGTACACCATCTGTTAATAAAACCATGCAGCTGTCTAAAGTTTGGCTTCATGGTCTGGAGTGCACGAGTTTGAATTCGGTCATGACTCAAGTCCAAGTGAGCATAATTAGCCAATCTCTAGGTGATGAGGATGGGCATGTTTCCCTCTCTCTGGTGATTAGTCTAAAGTGACTCCAAGAAAGTCAAGTAGCCGGAGAGCCACACGAGCTGCATGTGACTTTATTGAAAAGCCAAGTGCTGTGTAATTCGGACATCTTGATGTAAATTAACTGCTCTAAATACTAAAGAATTCCTGCCATTTTCTGCTTTGTCTGTTCAACTAGATGTAACTGGGGAATGTTATGAAGCCTTTCTCTGAAAGGTTAACACATTCTATTGCTGTATGGTTTTTGGCTGGTGATTCCTGTGTTTTTATTGAGATTTTATACTACAAAGTGATTTGGTATTTAAACGGGTATAAACAAACAGTCAGCCCGTGCTATTCAAACTCCTGTCTGAATTCTTGCTATAATAAGTGGCATATTTTAATTCCCTGAGCTGCTATAATGCGAGAGGGATTTTAATCCCATAAAAGGCTCTCCATACTACTAACATGCTATAATGCAGGGGGTATCTGAATCCCCTAACCCACTATCCGAATCACAAACCACTTTATCGAACTACTAATCTAAATATGGCATTTATTAGTATTACACTAGGGCTGATCACTTTTCCATGCCTGTTGTCCTACATTCAAAACTGCTGCCTTTGTTCCTCATTGCTTGATTGTATGAAAAACATGTAAATAAAGCTGGAAAATGTCCCCCATATGGGCACCATCAGACCCACTTTACTGGGGCAACAAGCAAAATGCTGCTGTGCCCCACAAATTATGATGGTAAAAAGTCAATTTTCTTCTGTATTGCTGAGCAGGGGCTGCATTCATAAAGATTCTTGGTGCTCAGAGTAGCTCCCAGTGACTCTTCTAAGGAAAATCTAAGAATTGTTGGCGTTTCCCTCAAGTTCGGAGTAGATCCTAGTAATGAGTCCTTCATAAAGCATCCATGGCACAACACCCACTTGAGGATTTAATCTGTTTAGTGTGAAACAGGCATTTATGCACCTATGACTGACTGGCAAGCAAAGGGGTACAGCTGTGCCCCTCAGTTCTTTGTGCCCCAGTACAAGTAGTCTAGAAACATCCCTGATTCTAATGGTTTTGATTTCAGGCTGTAAGCTTCAAATACTAGGTACTGTACAGTACCATTTGATATAGCTATCATTTGTTAATGTATTAAGCCTGGTTTATGCTACTAATGATCTAGCCAGTCGTGTATTGGTTCATGTATACAGAGTAGTGTATTAAGTCTGGTTGATGCTTCATCTGAACGAGCTTCAGATGGTCCATTGGTGCTTTGCAGAGGCTGTGGTGGAACCGCTCATCACTGCAGTACTTGGCCAGTAAAATTGTGAACTGGAGTGGGAGGAAGCTTCGACGCTTCTGCCGAGACAAAATGAATGTTTGAAGATATGAAGTTTTCTAAACCACATCAGACTGTACTGTAGTAATACATTGCCATACTGTTACTAATATGGCATGATGGTTTGAGAAGAAGCTGCAATGTTGAACATTGCAACGCTTGGCTATGTTTCTTAATTATATCGTGGCGGTGTCATTCCTTTCATCATTTACACTATATGACCAAATGTTTGTGGACATCATTTTGTCGTCTGTGAGGTGCAATCACTGCTAACCGGTTCATATGAAGCATCTGGTCATAGAATCTCCATAGAAAAAATCTGACTCTCAGTATGGCATAGGTTTCCAGCTCTCCAACAAGTCAGTTCAACAGCTTTGTCCTCCTGAAAGCCCAAAAAGCAATGGTTTGCCAACTTTTATGGAGAACTTGGCAGACTCACAACGAGCTTTGATTTTAACTCCACCTGACACCACTGAGATTATTTGGAACAGCAATTGAGAGTTGAGGCTTATTGTCCAACATGTCTGTAAGTTCTGAGTCATCCAGCTCATGCTAGCCTTGAGTGTTGAATTGAAGGCAACTCCTTCAGTTCTAGAAGCTGATGGGGAGTACTGGGTATGTAACCTTAGTGGGGTTGTCACCTTGGGGGTGGTCCTTGACCCACCCTGAGAATGCCACCCATTAGTGTGACCCATTAGTCCTTGCCCCATAATGCCATCATGTGAGACTGGGGGTTAAACCTCCTGGGGAGGGGTCTCAAGATTCCTTTGTAGGTGGCTGATGGCTGATGATGGCTACTTCAACATGATTTTCCACATTCTACTGGAAAAAGAGTGAAGCCTGCTAATACCTGTGTTTTGTAATGTAGTTATTTGGTGTCCAGAAACTTTTGCTTGTAGTGTGTCTTGGTGGGAAGAAAACTTCTGTCCAAATGGAAAAGTTTCAGTAAATACTGTATCATGTTATCAGCAACACTGTTCTTTATACTATATAGACATCCAGAAACCTGGCTATTATGGAGTTTGTCCCTCTACTTTGTTATTGGCTTTCACTTTCTTGGGAATTTCCACTGTATTTTGGAACATGGCTGTGTGTATAACTGATTTTCCCATACAGTAGGGCAAAAAAAGTATTTAGTCAGCCACTGATTGTGCAAGTTCTCTTACTTAGAAAGATGAGGGAGGTCTGTAATTTTCATCATAGGTACACTTCAACTATGAGAGACAAATGAGGGTAAAAAACCCAGGAAATCACTATGTAGGATTTTTAAAGAATTTAGTTGTAAATTATGGTGGAAAATAAGTATTTGGTCAATAGCAGAAGTTCAACTCAATATGTTGTAACATAACCTTTGCTTGCAATGACAGAGGTCAAACGTTTCCTGTAAGTCTTCACCAGGTTGGCACACACTATAGCTGGTATTTTGGTCCATTCCTCCATGCAGGTCTCCTCTAGAGCAGTGATGTTTTGGGACTGTCGCTGGACAACATGGACTTTCAACTCCCTCCACAAATTTTCTATGGGGCTGAGGTCTGGAGACTGGCTAGGCCACTCCAGGACCTTGAAATGCTTTTTATGGAGCCACTCCTTCATTGCCCGAGCGATGTGTTTGGGATCATTGTCATGCTGGAAGACCCAGCCACGTTCCATCTTCAATGCTCTCACTGATGGAAGGAGGTTTTGGCTTAAAATCTCACCATACATGGCCCCGTTCATTCTTCCCTTAACACGGATCAGTCGTCCTGTCCCCCTCTGCAGAAAAACAGGCACCAAAGCATGATGTTTTCACCCCCCATTTTGGCTTCACAGTTGAATGGGTATGGGTGCCCTCAGCATTCGTTCCTCCAAAACTGAGGTTGAGTTTTTAACCAAAAAAGTTCTATTTTGGTTTCATTGACCACATGATATTCTCCCAATCCTCTTCTGGATCATCCATATGCTCTCTGGCAAATTTCAAACGGGCCTGGGCATGTACTGGCTTAAGCAGGGGGGCACGCCTGGCACTGCAGGATCTGAGTCCCTCTCCGCGTAGTGTGTTACTGATGGTAGCCTTTGTTACTCAATCTTAAAGTACAACCCAAGCATTTGATAAATTAGGGCCCAGCAGTGGCAGCTTGGCTGTGCTAGGCCTGGAACCCTCAACCACTGTTTATGGTTTCTGCCGTGACCACTGTCTGGTTACTAGCGGTCTCCTTATTTGATGGACAGCAAAACGTATTACTGGTGATGATGTTGGCAAAAGGTGGTTATTTTGGGCTGGAGAAGGAAAAACGTAACATCACTGGTCCAGATGGAAATAAAACCACTTCTTAAGGATGAAATTAGTCACTACTCAAACAGGCCTATCTAGTCTGTCCCAAAAGTGCAGCACCAGCTGCTGCTGGATTTCATGGATTGCATCCAGACACAACCCATTATCAGAGTTATTGTAACATGGTGTTAGCAAAGTTTAAGCAAACTGAATACAACATAATACAACCTGCAGAGGACCTTTAGAGTAGATCAACCGATAATTATACAATGCCTGCTATCCTTGCTTACTGCAACAGGAATCCAAAGTAGCAGATTAAGGATGAACCCGAAATAAATATTTTTGGCCGAAACCAAACTAAATGAAACATTTGGCCAAAGAACAATTACCGGACGTGTTTGTTTTAATTTCTTCCAGATTGGACATGAATAAACATGGGACAAGAAAATTGAATCATGGCAGGGTGAGGAAGTTATCTACAAAGTTGGGTGAATATGTGGAAGATTTAAAAACGAAATAAAAAGATTGATTGCATTGCACCTCTTCTGCGTCTTGGGTGTTAAACGTATATTATGTAAATGTACTTTTTCAAATGTTAATACATTGACTCTTGCTAGTTTTACTCAATTATTTTGTCCAGTTACCGGCTAAATGTCAAGCACAGTTCTCATGCATAAACACTTACGTTTTCCCTCATGTTCTTATTAGCGTCTGTCTACATTTGATATGTTCGACTTGTCAAAAATCTGCATGTTACAATGTTCCTTTGGCATTTTAATCTTTAAGGTTTCTTTTCAAAGACTTAAATACAGACCTGTAAAACTTTACTGATTGTGTCACACGCTCTAGAATGCTAGCAATCCGGTATACTGTCTTATTAGCCAGTCTTGGGGTTCCGTTGTCGGTCAGAAAGCTCTGAGAGCCCTACATAGGAAGTACGCAGAAAGGTAATGAGCCAGACCCGTTGAACACTCTGTTAAAGCGATGGCGGATGGGTGCACTCCATTTCTTTTAAAAGGCGGCACAAATGAAAATTAACATTGTCATTTACAAATGCAAACAAAACGCTCAGACTGTAGAGCCCTGCTTCCATACCGCTGACATGTTTGCTGCATTTACAGAGAGCACCTCACTCCACACTAGTTATGATTTGGTCGCATCATCAAAACGTCATTGTTTGGTGTAAATTCAGTCTTTTCACTCGTCATTTATATTTGGCTGAACAATAATTTCGGTTGCCAAATATTTGGTGCCCCCTTTTGGAGAGTTGAACAATTCTATTGAAATCTGTAAGTCAGTCAATCTTAAGTGTGCGTTGAGAGTGGGGATGACCACATTGAACCAGTTCTGTAGTTAAGACTTCTTTCCCTTTTTTATTTTATTCTTTATTTTGGACGTATGAGACACCTTGATCTCCCAAGCCAAAGCATACTGTTCTGATAAACCATGAACTTTCATAAGGCTTTTGGTCTGCTCTTCTGACACACTATACCTTTGGGAGATCAAAGCTTTCCAGATTGGTAGCTGCTGTGTGTGAGAGGGGGACTGAGATAATCATGTGGAAATTGGCAGTGGCCTTCAAGATGCAGGCTGGTTGATGTCTGAGGCACAAATCATATCTAATTTTTAGGGTGTATCATGATTTTTGAGACTGCTCAACCCAGCAACCAAAGGTAGTTCCTTTATTTATGACAATGTAGCTTTAGAAAGAAATGACAAGACAAAGCAGTGTCATTTTTCTTTTATAAACACATTTTGGTAAAGTGCATGCCCCAACAAAATTCAAACAGTTTAAATATCGCAACTGTACTCTAGTTGTTCACAAAATAATAATAATAATAATAATAATAATAATAATAATAATAAACAAAATCATCTATAGTTGTCTGGCTGGAAAATAAATCACTAGTCCTCCTCCAGATGCTAATTTTTGATTCAGTCAGCTTTGCATTTTATATATAGAGGAATTGCAGTATTGAAAACTATTTGGAACTTGGCAAGTCGTAATTGTGGATGAACTATTTAGAGAAGTTGCTTAAACCACTTAATTTTACCATGTATTTCGGGTATATGTTGTTAGCTAGGTGAAATATCATACCATCTGATGTCTTTTTGTTGCTTGCATGTTTTTTTGATGGTTTATTTTTATTCATTTATTTATTTTATTGTACCCATGTGCAGTGTCTGTGCTATTTGGCTTTCGGTGAATTCTTTAGATTTTCCTTTTGAGGTGGTTCAACAGTCTTGTTGTTTCCTCCAGACATGCAAATTTTGTCGTAAATAAATATTTAGTGTGGTGTTTAAGTAACAAAAACATATAACCATTGTAATTTTATTTTATTTTTGGTGCGTGTGATAGAACAGCTTATTACATCCTCTTGGGATGCCATGTCGGAACAAGTAATAAAATGTGTTTAGTTTGGTTCTTGTTAAAGCAGATCATGGAGACATTTAAATCGTTCAGCATCCAAAACTGTCAACGTTCCCAACTACATCTTTGTCACCGAAGTCACCCAGCTCTTTGTTTAGTCTTGGTTACACCATAGATGTTTGCTCAGCAGAGCCAAGTCACTTCATTTCTTAAAAGACATGTACTTGGCCTACAAACGGTTCAGATTCGGAGCTTATCGTTGCCTCGGGGGGCGGGTGGTGGGGGAGCTTTTGCTCCCCATGTGTTGGAATGCAGAGCTTTTGTACATCACAGCAGGCTTTTAAAATTTATGTTGCCCCAGTTTCGGTGCCTTCTGGCAAAGCAGTACATCTGAAAAAGATAACGTACTCCAAACGTTCCGAACCATTGGTTGTCGTTTAGCTCTCTGTGGAGATGCAACAGGGATAGGTTGTACACAACGGCACATTTATTTATTATGTACACGGTTGTAGAACTCAAAACATATGGTGCGATAACTGGTGTGAAAAGAATTAAACTGGATGAAATTTCGTAATCCCATATTTCCCCACGAGGAGAAGTAAAGTCTGGATATTGTATGCAGTGCTAGAAGCATTTTCACACTTGGCGTGACCCAGATGTGCTGTTATCATCATTCCAACCACGGCTCAGGGACAAGTTAAAAGTTCTGTTTAATCAAAATGAATCAAAAATCAGTATTCCTCATCTGGACCGAGTTTAGCCATGAATTGGTGATTTTGCACTGAAGGTTGCCAGGAAAGAAAACTGGTCTGAAGTTTTGCTGCCTCCTATTTACTCTGGTTGATAAATAAAAAAAAAAACCCTGAATGCAGTTATGTCTCGGGCAGATGTGTAAATGATTACAGGTGTGGTCTGATTAGACACTGGGCCTTGCCACGATGACTAAAAACCACGGGACTGTGGTGGCCTAGTGGGTAAGGTACTGGACTATGGACCATAAGGTCCAGGGTTCAAATCCCACCTCTGCCAAGCTTCCACTGTTGGGTCCTTGAGCAAGACCCTTAACCCACAATTGCTTATATTGTAAGACTGTACCAATTGTAAGTCGCTCTGGATAAGGGCGTCTGCTAAATGATGTAAATGTAAAAATAGTCTATAAAAGGGCTGAGCCTACTTTTGGGTAATGTATCTACTGTGGAGAGGATCATTTGACAAGCCCAACAGGTCCAACAGTTTCATTGTCCACCATCCAGACAGATGCTACCTTCACTACACACCGCTGTCTCAGCCCGGACCATTTCCAGGTGCTTGGCAGAAGGAAATTGGTTGTCACAGCGCCTATCGCATGCCCTGCCATTGACAGCCAGCCACCGTCACCCTTGGTTTGCACTAGGACTACTATGGACTGGGACTGAATTATCCTTCCAAAAAAATCCAGGTTCTGTTTGGGATCAGACGACGATCTGGTTAGAGTTTGGAGGCCTTGTGGTGAGCGCTTCAATCCTGCCTTTGCTGTGGAGCCCCTGCCTCAACTGCTGGTGTGACGATCTGGGGAGCCATTGCATATAACAGTCGGTCACCCCTAATACTGATATGAAGGACATTAACAGATCAGCGATATGTGCAGGACATCCTGTGGCCACGTGTTGCCTCTCGTGGCAGGGCTGCCGACTGGCATTTTGCAGCAGGATAATGCTCGCCCACACACAAAGGGTTTCCCAGGAATCTCTCCTCCACATTGAAACACTTTTGTCCTGCCCGGTCTCAATTTATCGCCAGTCGAGCATTTATGGGACCAGCTGGGAGAATATCTTCAGCAAACCGAGTGTGGAGGGTCTATAGGCCCAGCTGTGGGGAAATGTGACAATGTCTAGCAGTCAGTGATCTCTCAAGAGGTACACTACCCAAAAGTAGCTGCTGAGAGCCTTTTTATAGAGCAGTGGGGAAAGCACTGTTACGCCCTCTTCTGGTAAGGCCCAGTGTCTAATCAGACCACACCTGTAATCATTTACATCTGTCTGCGACCTAACTGCATGTCGAGTTTTGCAGCTATCTGGATGCTTTTTTTGTGTGTGTGTACATGGGTAAGTCTCAGATCGAGTGGCTTCTTTTTCTTCTCAAGGCGCTCTGGATAAGGCCGTCTGCTAAATGACATACATGTAAAAGAACTAAACAGATATCGGGCCACCTCAAGTTACTTTCTTTATCATAGAAGTGGCATGAAATTCTTGGAAACCTTGCTTTCTGTTATTGAAAGAAAAGTATGCAGTACTGTTCAAAGGGAATATAATGGCTATAGATGTTAGTGCCTGGAAAAAACCCACACTTGAAGTATGTAGACAATTAGACGCCCTTCACAACTAATTTATCAGTTTTTCCAGTATTTGTGACCATCTTTGCATTCTGCATCCTGTGCACAGACACGTGTTTGAAAATGATTTGCGATTTGGCAAGTAGCAACACTGGATCTTCTATTCATAGAAGTTGCTTAAAACACTCATTTTCACCATTTATATTGGGTATCATCTTGTTGGCTGGTAAAATGTCACGGCATCCGCAATGTCTTTCCAGTGCTTACTTGTATCCATATGCAGTCCCCATGCTATCTGGCTTTTGTTGTACTCTTTGGAGTGCTTCCTTTTGAGATGGTTCAACGATCTAGTTGTTTTTCCCCCAAATATGATAATCTTGTACTTGGATGTTAATAAACAGTTTTGCAGTGCCTGTTGTGTTAATTAAAATACAAATAATCCAAAACTCATTCTAGGTTGCTGGTCCTCTGGACCGGCAGTAATAACTCTAGCTGCTGGAAACAGCAGTACTTGAGGACTTGCAGTGTGAAGCTTGAGAGAAATGGTTATGGGACCCTGTGGTTGACTGCCATCCCATCCAGCGAGTAATTCTGCCTGTACCCAGGGTATAGGTTCTAGATCCCCCATTAACTCTGGCAGGTCTGTGTGTTGGCCTGCCCATTGTTTTGAACACCAGCAGCTTTTTTGTTTCAGCTGTGTATATATGTGCAGGGTCATTATCTTGCTGTAGATTGGATTTCCCTCCAATAAAACATTTTCCATAGGGGACTCCATGAATTAGAAATGCAGGTTATGTGGTAGTGCTGTTGCTTTCTCTTTGTCTTCTGTAATGAAGCCTTATGCCCAACAGGCCACTTATTTAATGATGAATTTGGTAGTAGCAAGCTGTTTTTATGCTCAGGAAAGCTGCCTGTTGGAGTACTCTAGTGTATTCTCTATTCATCACACCCCTATTATTAATGTTTCTTAATGGGAGCTGAAAACATTTTCGTTAACTTGTAATTAATGTTTGCTTTTGTGTTGCTCATTCTTTTCCACTCTTGCAGCTAATGAGTCGTTTACTACGTGCTGTGAACACTTGTTTTTATTTATTCAAATCTTCTCTCATGCGTTTTTGCCCATACTTTTTTTGGTGTTACTACATCAGATGATTTAAATACTGTAAAACGCTTGATGTTTTATAAAATGTGAGATGCCTACAAACAATGTGCAAAGTAGAGACAGACTACAGATTAAGTACATGCATTACTAAAATGTATTCGTAATAGAGAACGGTTTGAGTGGATACCATCAGGGCTATAGTAGCCTAGTGGTTAAGGTACTGGACTATGGACCAGAAGGTTCAAATCCCAGCTCTGCCAAGCTGCCACAGTTGGGTCATTGAGCAAGTCCCTCAACCCACAAGTGGTTGGATTGTAAGTCGCTCTGGATAAGGGCGTCTGCTAAATGTAACAGTCACAGGTCCAGGAGGCCTGGATTGTTGTGGTCCTGAGATGATAGTCATCAGTCAGACACTGACTTTAAAGCTGTTCTGGTTGCGACAGGTTGTTTGTTTTGCTAGGTGAACAAACCACTACTGTTTTTGTGTCTGGAGTGCACCAACCTCACCATACACATGTCAACTTGCTCTAGTGGTAGGACTCTGGTGATAACCCATCAATCTGTTCAGACTGCCCTTGAGGGAACTGGAAAAGCACACAGTCAGTGCTCTGTGGTCCAGTAATAAGATGCACTGTTTTGTAGTAGGGATGTGAATAGCGTTGCTTAGTGGTTAAGGTTTAAGACGACTAATCTGATTGCTTTGAGTTCAAATCGTGGCTCCATCAAGCTGCCACTTTTGTTTCCTTGAGTGTGGTCCATAAGCCTCAATTACTCAGACTTGTATTGCTGTCCTGTTTTAGACTTGGACATGAGCATCAGCAACAGATCTGGATATGTGAACACTTGTCAGGATAGCCTGGCAAATAGAATGTGCATTGTTTACCATTCAGAAATAAAAAAGATCTTGTATCAAATGTGAAATCGATAATGAAGTATCGTGAATTAAATCAAGAACACAGCATGTTGTTACACCCCTAAAATATCGTGCATTACCGCCCACCTCTGGAAAGCATCGTCTGCCGTCAACTGTTAAATGCAGTGGTGGATTCATAATAGTACCGGCAGTGTATCATGGCATATCTAGGTCCACCGATTGCTCTGCATGCTTGTGTGCCAGCCAACAAATAAGAGGCACTGTGTGGTAGAAATACAATTTCCTGATGATCTCATACATGCTGCTAAACTATTTTTCAGCCTGGTTTGTCAAGCTCGCTTTAATCTCTGAAAGATGGGTATGGGCAAGAGCCAGAGCTCAATGAAGATAAATAGCTTAAAGTAGAAGCAGGAACATTGAGATCCTATCACCAGAGAGAGTAGGGTAGTGAGAACAGGATGTTGGGACCAAATAAGGGAAGCTGGACACACAATACAAGGGTAACCAGCCAACAAAATGCATGTTAATGAGGACGGGAAGCGATATGATTTACGTTTGCAGCACTTAGCAGTCACCCTGAAGCATAAGAGCTTTGCTCTGGGACCCAACAGTGGCAGATGGGAAGGTTAAGAGTTCAGATCGTAGCTCCACGCATTGGTAATTCAGAGCTTTAACCAATCAGATCACTAATTAAATATGGAAATTTCTTATATCCCTTAAAAAAATAATTAAATTCCATTTGCAAACAGTGGGATTTGCAATGGTGTGAGTAAAATGTATTTTATTCCTACACAAATGCACACAGTGGTGCTTAAGTTTGTGAACCCTTTAGAATTTTCTATATTTCTGCATAAATATGACCTAAAACATCAGATTTTCACACAAGTCCTAAAAGTAGATGAAGAGAACCCAATTAAACAAATAACACACACATTATACTTAGTCATTTATTTATTGAGGAAAATGATCCAGTATTACATATTAGTGAGTGGCAAAATTACCTCTAGGTGTGAACCTCTAGGATTAGCAGTTAATTTGAAGGTGAAATTAGTCAGGTGTTTTCAATCAATGGGATGAAAACTTGTGTGAAAATCTGATGATGCTCATATTTATGCAGAAATATAGAAAGGTGTAGGGTTCATAAAGTACCTGTGTGTGTATGTATATGCCTGAAAATACAGGAAATGTGTATGCAGTATTAATATCTTCCTAAGGCTACAGTGGCAAGCATTTACTGTGACCTTCCCTTACACTTGAGCATCTGGCAGCTTCATTAGGTTGCCAAGTCGAGCTTCTTACATTATGAAGAAGCTTCACTAGGAATGGCCTTTTTTGGAAGGGTAGCAGCCAATAAACCACTTTTTCAGAAGGGGAACAGGGTGAAAAGGCTGAAATGCGGTAACGCTCATAAAGATTTTAATGAAGCTCCGTGGAAAAGTGTTATGGAGCATGATGAAGTGACAAATCCATGTGTGAAATATTTTTGGTTCCAATCACCGTTAAATATGGTCTTTACACCATTGCTAAAACAACAAATCTAATAGTGGCCTAAGACTTTTGCAGAGTACTGTACATTAAAGGAAAGAGGTAAAAGGAGCGGTGTTCCTGGGCAAGTTAAAATATTTAGATTTGGATTTACATTTAGTAGATGGCCTTTTCCAGAGCAACCTACAACTGGTAGTCTTTCAGTCCAAGTAAACGTTGGTTAGGGGTGTTGCTCAAGGGCCCAACAGTTGCAAAAATGGGATATGAACCCTGGACCTTCTGGTTCACAGCACAATACCATTAATCACTGTATCACCACAGTCCCTGGGTGGCAGTAAAGGAAAGAGATTTGATGCCTTTATTTTACATTATATTGCGCATGTCAATATCTACAGCAACGTACATCTGATATGATTGGTAAGACGTGCTTACAATCCAAGCAGCTGAGGGATAAGGGTCTTGCTCGGTGTCTGAACAGTGGTGGTCAGGCAGTGGTCGGTCTTGAACCCTCAGCCTTCTGGTCAGTAGTCCAGTACCTTAACCACTGATCCACTACTGCCCATTAGTAACCTTCCTTCTAAGTCTGTAGGGGTACGTGACAGGATATTACGTCGCATTATCTCTCATCATTTTGCAGTAGCCTTCGAGTGGCTCCGACTTTCACACTGTATTCCATCACACAGAGCTAGAGGAACTAGGAGAATGGAGGAACATCCAGACACTGCTAGCATTTACACTGTTCTGTAGTCAAATGCAACCTAACAAAGAGCCAGCCAGTATCCATGTGCTTGTGAAACTCCTGTATGTTGATGAGTCATCAAGCTATTTGTACTGCACTCCAGCAGCATGTAACGGCTATTTCAGCAGAAGAAAATCCCTCCTACAGACGGAGTGCTAGCGCATGATAACTTTGGCAGGCTGTCAAACCCGGCACTGTTGCTTTTAATGTATAATTACACGTTTTCGGTGCATCTCGTTCCCTCTCTTCCAACGCGCACAAATGACAGGATCAAACGGCCAGTTTGCTCCTTTGTAGGCGCCATTCATTACGCTAAGCTAATTGCTCCTGACTCTGATGTCTCAGTGCTGCTTGTGAATAGCGCACATTTAATTCGTTTAAATGTAGGTAAGTAGAAAATGGGTTTATTATTCTGGCTGTTTAGATATTCACAGTACACTCTGTGTAGCAGAAAAATCCAGTACAAAAGATCTAAAGGGGTGAAAAGATGTGAAATGAAGGCTTTGTATCAGCAGCCATAAATCAAGCTAACCGTGAAAGGTCAGACGAGGCATGAGTAATCTGTGTGACGTCAGTGACCACATGGAACCCGGCTCCAGTGTGCAAAGGTGTACAGACGCCTGATCGTATGGCATATTTTTAGTTTTGTAATATGGGGAAAGTCTGGACAACGACAAGCTGCACGAGATCTACCCCAGCTTAAAAGGTGAAATGGTTACCCTCCTACCCAGCAGAGCAGACCAAACCGTATGGACCAGGTGCTGAATTGGGGACACGAGACTTGCCCATAAACACCTCCTAAAAGGGGAACCCCAACCAATATGCATTTGCTGGCACACCATTTATATCAAAGATGCACAATCACTGAATGCCACCAATACAAAAGAATTAGACGGTGTGTTTACATGCACTTCAATTTTCTGCATTTGTCAGATAATTGATTGTCAGTAATCCGATCAACGAGTAATGTAATCAGATAATGGGAAACCTCCAGGTTTACATGACTCGGGCAGTAATCGGATTTGTACTTTGCAGCCAGCCAATAATCTCATAAGGAATATGTGACAAACTTCGAACTTTAATATTAAATAATCAAATGATTCATTTTCTTGTGTATATACTGCTTTGTGTGTTCCCAAACTGCTCGATAGCCGTTTCACTGACTTCAATTCTGACTTAATTATATTGTCTAATTATCAGTTGTCTTTTTTTTTTCCACCATTCCATTCCTCACTGTCCACCAACACGCATGAGTGCACAGTGACTGATGATCTGTTTACCTTAGGACTGCAGTTACTGTCACAGAAAATGAGTCATTTGGGTTTTGGGAAAGGAGTTTGCATATAAGTATCATTTCATAAAAAATTGTTTATTAATATTACTCATTTTCATTTTGTATATAAAAATGCAGAGGTGCTTTATCCACATGTATAAGTACAGGAACGGACAAGCTTCAAGTGAGGTAATGGATCTGATTCTGGCATGGTCCAGCACAAATTAATCACTTTGGATCATCGTCGGACTGTGGTAGCCTAGCGGTTAAGGTACTGGACTATGGATCACAAGGTCTAGGGTTCAAATCCCACCTCTGCCAAGCTGCCACTGTTGGGTCCTTGAGCAAGGCCCTTAACCTACAATTGCTTGGATTGTAGGACTGTATAAGTTGTAAGTCGCTCTGGATAAGGGCATCTGCTAAATGCTGTAAATGTAAATCTTCAAAGGATCCCAAACCTTTGCACATGCCAGTTTTTGAGATCCAGAAAAACTGGAGATCCTCTGGCTTTTTCTCATCAGACTCAGCCATTCCTGGATGCTGCTTTGGTACCAAATCATGATTATAATCACCTGTTGACATCACCTGTTTGAAATCACCTGTTTGAAATCACATTTAAATTTTTTAGTTCATTACTAGCTCTAAATTGTCCCTGTCCCCACTTCTTTTGGAATGTGTGGCAGGCCTGAAATGCAGGAATGGGTGTTTTATTAACAAATTTAAATGAAGTTGACCAGACAAAACATGAAATATCTCGGGTTCATACTGTCTGAATGAAATAAAAGTCAAAGTAAATGTAAGAAACACTTACATGTCCCAACTTTTTCGGGTTATAGGCTTTTAGATCTCTCAAACTATCCAACAAAATGCTGTTTATTTTGAGCACTGGTTGTAATTATGGATCAGTGGACCACACTGGTTGTTCCATATAGATCGTTAGGTCCATACCTTCATTTTCAGTCAATTCCTTACCAAGAGCAGCCACACTGATCTTTAGCAGCTCGTGCCCAGTATCGGTGGGAGCTGATAATGTTTAGACCCCGTGCTTGGCTAGAAAAGGTGTTGAAGCCACTCAGCGCCTGCTAATCCACCACCCAGCAAGAATAGACCCCTGGATAGAGCGCAGATGGCCATTACCATGGAGACCCACACACTCAGAAATAGGCCTACTCGGCCCACATGCACGGTCTAGTCATCATGGTTTTTACCATTGTAATTCAAGATGAGTGTGGGAAAAACCGTGTAGACTAAAGTTGGTCTTTTATATGCATTTATTTCATAAGCTGGCGTGTTTTGCTTCATGCAGTCTGGAATGGAATATCTATGCATAAATATTTTTGAAATGGGGTGATTTAAGACTGACTGTCTAAACACTCAAACTCTGTCTGCTTTTGCTTGCTATCATTTCCCTTCTGCGTGAATTGGTGCAGGAAGTTAGTTTGTTTTTGTGGCCATGAACAGACTGTGATGCACTTAGATAAACAAGAAAATGGTTCCATACAGTCACTGTGAATTTAACCATCATACTCCAGCCTTTGTAGTATTCCGCCAGATATTTTCTTTAATATGCATGTTTTTTAGTCCGCGTGTTGCTTGTCCTGCAAGCTCTTGTGCTCTGCTATGCACAGGATGAGCTGTTCTGCCTGACAACCGAGCTCTGATTGGTCAGCCTAATTTTAACATATCTGAACAGTGCAGAAATTATAACAGGTTCAGATTTGAAAAATATGTAAATAAAATGCGCAGCGTCGCAGTCTGTCAGTTTTGGACTCGGTGTGAAGGATGCTATTAATATGTGTTCTTTTTCAAAACGTGATATGCATTTTTTTGGGGTTTTTTTCCCCGGAAAATTTTAACTCGTGAAAAGCCCTTTACTTGAATACACGCCATTCTTAAGTGCACTGCTTTTATTTGTCACATAACTACCACATGCTTACAATGTCACAATTCTAGACATTCATGGTTGGGGGGCTGAACCTTCATGGGGGTAGCTAAGGTTATGCACCCCCCTGGTACTCACCAGATATTATGTGTACTTGGGACTTGCATTGAATGAATTCCATTGTCAAGGTACCTAAAGCCGTTCTAACTCAGAATGTGTCAGTTTGTCACCAATCACACGTGATCATTTTACCATTGAAGAGTAGGTGGCTGCATCTCAGACCTCACATTACCTTAGTAATAAATACTACGTCAAATTAATTCACTCAGTGGTGCCAATCCTATTTAAATGCACTACAGTTTAGTAGCGCGCATCTCAGACACACAAGTGTGCGCACACAGCAGTGTTCTCAGCCTCAGCAATCATTATGTAACCCCATGTGGGTCGGTGGCTGCATCTCAATCTCATTCTATATTTAAACAGCTCATCAAATTAGTACTGCCAGTGGTGCCAATACTGTAGTGAATATACTTTGTATTTAAGTACAGTGGTGTATCTGTTCTGTTAATTCGTTCCAGAAGATGAAAACGAAAAGTACTGAGCCAATTTTTCCCATCAGGAATAATGTAAATTTGAATGAATCCGTTCCAGATCCCCAGAAAATCCGCATTGTAGAAGACATTTATATGCGTTAATGGAGCTGTATTGTACAGGTGTTCCCTGATTTATGATGGGGATTTATGATGTTCCTACAAATCCATCATAAGTGAAACGTATCATGAACTGGGGAGTTCGAGTGTTTGGTGTATCATAGCGGAGATGAAGCTGAAGCTGGCTGCTTATTCGCCAGCTTCATATTTGTATTTCCGGTCTATATTAAATGACTTATGGTGCCTGTAGATGGAGATTCTGCCTCCATAATGAGTACAAGTTAGATCATGAACATCACGCTTAAACGCATGCTTAAAACACTTATGAACCTACAGTTGACCAAAATCATTAACACAACATTTAATTTATATTAGTGTTGATGCATAAGGAATCTCATGTAATTTATTGTGTAATGGGTTGAAAGTGAAAGCAAAACACTTTATTGGTTAAGCCTGTATTTGCTGCCTGTATTCTGGAGCATTCGGTTTCTGTTTTGCCTTTGTTTGGCTGAACGGACGTTTTTAGGACCCATGGTGCTGGTGTGATGATCTGGGGAGCCATCGCATATGACAGTTGGTCACCCCTAGTAGTGACAGAGGGACACTAACAACTCAGCGATATGTGCAGGACATCCTGCTGCCAAGTTGCTTCTCATGGCAGGGCTTCCAACTGGCATTTTTCAGCAGGATAATGCTCATACTGCAAGGGTTTTCCAGGAATGTGTTTGCCAGATTGCAGCACTTCCTTGGCCTACCCGGTTGCCAGATTTATTGCTAATCAAGCATTTATCGGATCAGCTGGGACGCCAGCTTCAACAGTCTACGAGTTTGCAGCAGCTACAGGCCCAGTTGCAACATCCATGGACAAATATGCCACAGGATATCATGCGGAACCTGTATGCCTCCATGCCCAATCGTATCTAAACTCGTATTCAGGCTAGAGGCAGTTTAACAGGGTACTAGTGCCTCCTGTTTAATTGTACAGTTTTCCCCAATAAACTTTTGCTCTAGTATTGTAAGTGCTTACGTATACATTAGTTATATTCTCATATATAAAATAGTCAATACAGACCGAAATCAATGCTCTGCTTAGGAATTGGTAAGAGGCATCAGCCCTGTGGTTACCAAGATGCCAAGGGGTGTCCAAAATATCCTGCCTGTCATGACAATTGTAGTCAGCATTTAATGTGGGACTGTGGTAGCCTAGGGGTTAAGGTATTGAACTCTGTACCAGAAGGTCCAGGGTTCAAATCCCACCGCTGCCACTGTTGAGTCCTTGATTGCTTGGTTAAGACTGTATCAACTGGATAAGGGCGTCTGCTAAATGCTGTAAATGAAATCTACATTACCATCAGTAATAGCAACGCACCATCTCCTTGCTGCTTTCAGCACGCCTCTTTACCATGTGTGGGTGCTCTGACTGCATTTTTGTAATTTACAGCACATGGACATAAAGAGGCTTCTACATAACCGTGTACTTTTTTGTGTACAAGCTTTTAAATGTGACCTCTAAATTATGAAGTGAGCCACTTAATTCTCCACTTCTGCAGAATTTCTTTCTTTTCCAATAACTTGCGGTGACGTGCCAGGCCGCGGAATCGACGTCGGCTTCCCTAAGAGATACAGAACAGGGTTTAGAATGATTGCACCTTTCATGCCCACATATAATTATTCCTATAGATTACAAGAACGCTCACTGCTCCAGTGCAGCTAAACCTCTTTTATTCTCAGAATAGTCTTTCGCAAAATGCCACAGTGATTACCTTCTACACAATAATGCTCGATTCAATTTCTATTCACCTAGATAAGGGATCCTATTGTCTGCTCCCAGAGGAGCATGGGTTCCCCGTTTGAGCCTCTCATGGTTTCTACCTTGCGCATCTCTTGCAATTTTTCCTTTTCACAGTCATCTAGATGCGTTTACACATTTGTTTTATTGGTCTGGTCCTTCAAGACCAAGTACCAGCCAACATGTCAAAACCTTCCAAGTACCACCATCACAAACACATGCACCACACAGACTTGTACACAGTAGGTATATTTAGCTGAGTCTACAGGTTTATCCTTCAAATGTGCATGTTTAGTGTTCACATGTCTTCTTACATGTGGTGGTTTCATGCTCTCATGGCTGAGAATCTCAGCTCACAAACCAACATGATATTGGTGAATCCTAAACTTGCATCGTACCATCTCATAGAGCTTTGTCAGCAAATAGCCGTGCCTCCTATCTCTAAAATGGCATCAGCTGATGCCAGGACGGCAATTAATTAACTTCATCTTCACTACTTTCAACAGGTGTTTGATTTGCCTGTTTGGGTTCACAGCTCCTGGCATCTGCAACCTTCAGCCTTGACATAATAGTCAGTTTATTTGAGGGATACATTTTTAACTATTGACTTTGGACAAATGCAAAAGGATTACTGAAAACATCTCGTTCGAAATTTGGGAAGCAGTGAACATGACGTAGACGTAATGAACTGCGTGTCTGCGTAGTCCACGTGAGATTTTTTTAAAAACACAACACATTTTATTAAAACAAAATTATGAAAAGCCTGAAACCATGTAATTTGCATGTGACAATTTTTTATTTTTTAATAAATAGTTCCTTAATTAAGTAAATAGTAAGTACATTTTCCAAGGTCATCTGGTGTACAACCAGTGGTATTCGTACCACAGTTTTATAACCACTGGAGTAGTCTAACCATGTTGCCAAGACTTTTTTTTAATATGGTTCTAGGAGACTTTGCTTCTTTTGGGCTTGTTTCCATAGGCCTTGTGCTTGTTTCTCTCATGGAATCTGGCAACCCTGGAATTAAACGCAGCAACCGGGAAACTGCTACCACATTCTTTTGGGGAGAGGAAATGAATAATTTCCTTTTTTTATTATTAAAGTTGATGACGCTTCTGTCCTTCTGTGAGATTAATGTTTATTTGCAAAGTAGAAATCTGATTATTGCCCGAGTCATGAGCCATTATCTGAGTACCTAAGTGAAGGCAAACTCCTTGATCAGATTAATCAGATAAAATCTGGTTTTCTGCACCTATCTGATTAAGTGCAAGTTGGTGGACTTACTGATGCAGTCTTTGAAGTTACAGCCTACGCAGTTGAAGGTTAAGGACCCAACAGTGTCGCACCTGCAGCTTGGCTTCTGGACAGTAGTTCAGACCTTGGCCCCAGTGCACCTTTTGTGTTTTGGTTAGCTTCACCGAAGTCTACCTTGATGCAACAAGAAGAAAGTCTCAAGCTTGGCTACAACCCTTTTGCAGACCGGTTGGTGTAGTGAGTCTGTTTCAGTGTGAAACTTCTCACTGCTGTTGGATCAGGTACAGTTTTTGTAGTCTGGTTTCTGGAGCTGCTGCAGATGGAAATTTGGCTTGATCATATCACCGATGAATTTCAAGGCTGGATTTGTTCTGCCAAAGCATAGCCAGAGGTGCTGCCTGCAAAATTGTCTATTGAGCTCAAAGGGTTTGAAGAATGCGGCCTCTGGCAATGTGACTGCACAGACGCTCTGCTCTGTTGTTCTGTAGTAGAAAGGGATGGAGAAGGACAGAATGAAGGGTTATTAGATTGCACAGGATCTAGTCTATATCTTGAGGCTATACCACCTAATACTCGCTGAGGTTGCATAACAAAGATCAGTCATACTCGATGAATTTGTACATTAATTGATTAGTGTAACGTCTGAGCTGTGCAGTGTGATCAGTCAGAGGCTTCTTTGATGTCTCACTGCATTAAGAGGAACGGCTATCGTTTCATTCCCCCCTCCCCGTCTGCCTGACGGGTCCAAATATTTTATGATGGAGTACTTCTTTCCCATCATGAGAAGAAAACATGAAGAAAATCCATTCGTGCTTTTATCACCGAGGCTTAAATCCCTGCAAACTGGGGAAGGCTCGGCTATGTGTTTAATCGTTGGTTTGGATAGCGTTCTCCTAATGCAAATGTATTCAAATTCTTCAGTGTGATTAGCATGTCAGCAGGAAACCACTTTCACAACTTCACTCGGCTCAATTTACCTATCATATTCGCTCATTTGAATTCCTCCGGCATTTGCCGTCGTTCTCCAGCTCCGGGTCTGCTATCCATTCAGCTGAAATATGGTTAAGCAGATACTTGTGCTGTTCGTTTCTGTTAAAACCTGCCTTTGATAAAAGGTTAATGTAATCGACCCTGAATGTTTTATTTTAATAATGGGAATATTCCGATCATGTGCAGATCACGTGGCAACGGAAGGTATTATCATAGCCATAACCTAATGGATCTGATGGAAAGGAACTCGTTCTTGGCTGAGCGAGCGCTGTGGGTCATTATTTAGAGAATGCTGAGATGACTGAAAATGGCATTAATGTTCATAGGCGCATATGTCAACTCGTTCTCCTCGAGTCCAGTGATGGAGAGCTCCACATTAGTCCTAACATTAAAACCGCCTGCGTTTCGAGTTTAGAATGGAATACAAATACGAACCTGCAGGTTATGCAGCGATGTAAGCTCGCTCTCAATCAGATGAAAGCTCATGTTCATGAAATGAGGCAGGGTTTCACTCAGTCATGTTCACTGGTAATGAAAGAATGTGATTAGATGTTTAGTTTTCTGTCATTTAAATCATGAATTAATCTGCACTTAAAACATTTGATCAATTCTTTCCTGACATCTCTTATTAGTATGCTAAAGTGGTCTACACTCACCGATCACTTTATTAGGTACACCATCTTGTTGCTACACCCTTTGTCCAGATCAGTTCCACTTACCATATATAGGCACTTTGTAGTTCTACCTTTACAGACTGTAGTCCATTTGTTTCTTTACATACATTTAGTCCCCTTTACTCTGTTCTCTGATGGTCAGGACCCCCCACAGGACCAGCACAGATCAGGTACTATTCGCTTGTATGAGTGGATCAGACCCAGCAGTCCTGCTGGAGTATTTAAACAATATTAGACACGTCTACCTTATTGCTCCTCCTTAGATGTAAAGTCAGACGGTAGCTCATCTGCTGTTTGTAGAGACATACATTTTGCATCTGTGCTATAGCTGGTCCTCCTTAAGACACTTTACCCCCACTAATCTGCTGAACGTACTGTGATCCTGTGGTGACTCTCTGTTCCAGTCCTCATACCATTACTCCGTACCCATCAGAGGGTAATAACGTCCAGGACACCCAAAGGAGGAGGGTCCCTTTTTTGAGTCTTGGTCCTCCCAAGGTTTCTTCCTCATAACACTTCGGGAGCTTTTCCTTGCCACTGTCGCCCTAGGATTGCTCAATTTGGGATTGAACGTAGATATTAGATGATCTAAACTTGTAAAGTTGCTTTGAGACAATGCTCCATTGTAAAAAGTGCTATATAAATAGGTCTGACTTGACTTGACAAACTTAGTGACTCTTCTTTTTGGTCCAACTGCCCCAACTCACTCATTCTTTACTGTATATGCTGTAGTTTTTTTATTCTCTATGTTTGACTTTATTTCATCTTAGCCCATGTATTATTTTATTCTAATTTTACGTAGTGTATTTTCTACAGACACATATTCTTACTTCCATTTAACACCCAGGCTGCCCAAGGAGGTTGGGTCCATATTTGAGTCTTTGTCCTTCCAAGGTTTCTTCCCTGTAAGGTTTGGGGAGTTTTTCCTTACCACTGTTGCCTCAGGCTTGCTCAATTAGGGCTTTGAGCCAATATATTTGTAAAGCTGCTTTGAGACGATGCTGTTTTTTGTAAAAAGTGCTATATAAATAAATGACTTGACTTGTCACCACTATATATGCAAATTAGGGATGCACTGATATCAAATATCTTGGGCCAATATGACAACCAATTTTTAGCACATTATTGTGGCCGATACTGATGTTAAAAATCGATAATTTAACATTTCTGCATGTAAAAAAAGTTTGCATTATAATCCCTACTTGAACTGTTGTTAAAAACTGGATCAGTCATTCATTTAAGCAATAAAATAAATTGATAATAAGCAATAGAACTGTTAAATCAGACAATGATTACTGTAAACACAAAGTGCAGTTCACTCAGGAAAAATGGTTTCATTCCATTTTATTTCCTAACTTTACTTTAAAAACGTAAGAATTTTATTTATTTATTTTTTGCCACGAATTGGTACAAACAGCAACAAGAACAATTCAGTGTATAAGAACGCTTACGACTGAAGAAAGAATACAACTGTAGACATAACTATACAGTCAGCAACATCAGATATTTTGCTTAATAAAGAGGGAAAAAAACAAATTCATATGTAACTATAACATATATATTGGTTATAATATTGGATAAAATTCGAATATTGGACCAATGCTGATAACAGGAAAAAAAAAATCCATTTGTCGGCTGCCGATATATCGTGCATCACTAATGTAAGTTTTAAGTATGTCATTGTATAATTAACTAGAATTATTGAGTCACCAGTGGCGTATTGACTATTAGGAGAGGTTTTCAAAGCTGAATTGTGGACCCACTGTCCAAATCGAACACCCATATTATTGGAAAAATAGCTTGTATTAGTCGAATTCTCTAACAAATCTGTATCACTGTGGTGCAGCAGTTGGTGCTGTCACCTCTCAACTCTATCGTCCCTGGTCCAATTCAAACCTCAGACTTGGCCTGTGTAGAATTTGCATGCCCATCCCAGGTCCGTGTGGGTTTACTTCGGGTGCTCTGGTTTCCGCCCTCAGTCCAAAGACGTGCATTAGGTTAATTGATTATGCTAATCTATGTATGCATGACTAGTTTCGATGTAACCTAGTGTCTGTCCTTTAATTAGGCATTGATGCTGAAATTGATGTACTAATAAACAAACAAACCTATGCATTTTTTTTCTGGGGGGTTAGAAGGTAAATTGTGAAGTTTAATTGCCCCTTCATCAAAATGCTTCTTGTGAGAGAAATTGGTAAAGGGAGGAATATTATGTCAAACTGATATGCTGTACTGTTCTCATTTCATACAAGCCTGCCTTGCTGCCGGCAGATCTACACTGACTCTTGATTGATCTGGTTAATATTCTCAGACAATCTGCTCATCATTGCTGTAGGTATGCTGTCAGTGCAAACTTCTGCCGTCCTCAGATCTTTGAGCCCTGACTGTGAAACATCAATCTCATAAGGTTCACTCACTACAAATGTTATTTTTTTCATGGTTGCTGGGATTTTTTTTCTGACTGCATTGTTTCTGTTTGTACTTATTGGTTATCCCTTTTATACGACCCCAAATCAGAATAAAGTTGGAACGGTATGGAAAATGCAGATTAAAAATAAACCCGCCATTCCTAACTTTTACTTTGACATTTATTTCATTGCAGACAGTATGAACCTAAGATATTTCATGTTACTGGAATTACTGGAACAATGTTCCTCAAAGAAAGACTGGAAGGGATGTACATATTTAAACTCTTTTTCTGATTTGTTTTGCATTGTCTTGTTGAAAAATGCATGGGCATCCCTGGAAAAGATGCTGTCTTGTATGCAGCTTATGTTGCTCGTTAATCTGTGACCTTTGCTTTAAAAATGACTTTTGCCAAGGGCACGGACACAAGCCCATACCATGATGGACCCTGTATTGTAGAGCTTGATAAAGGTTTGATAAAGTAATTTATTTCCCATATGGTTCTATCAGCTGTTGATGAATGGTGGTTCTCACAGTGCTGTCTGAGGGCTTGGAGATCACAGGTGTTCAGTTTTGGATTGTGTCCTTGCTTTTTACGCACTGAAATTCCTCCCTTGACTTGTTTAATGATATTATGCACTGTAGAGGAAGAAATATGTAAATCCCTTCCACTGTTTCTTTTGAGGAACATTTTTTAAACATTTCATTATATTTTCTCATGCATTTGTTGACAAATTGGAGATCCTCTGCCCACCTTTGCTCCTCAAAGACTCGGGCTTTCATGGTTACTGCTTTTGTACCATAGCATGATTGTAATCACCCATTTGAAATGATATCATTTAGTTTTTGTTTTTTGTACCTCATTACTAGCTCTAAATTGCACCCGTCCCAACTTTTTTGGAATGTGTTGCAGTACTGAAATGCAGGAAGGGCTCTTTATTAACAAAAGAAATGAAGTTGAACAGAGAAAAACCTTGAAATTATGGGTTCTTACTGCCTTTTTAGTACTGTCCCAACTTGATTTGTGGTTGTAGATTGGTTTACATTTGAGTTGGCAAATGGACTTTTTGGTGTTAATCTATAATGGATGTAATCATTTGCTGTTATGTGTAACGTAATGATATAATTTTCAGGACTGTCAAAGGTAATGCATTAATGAGATCTGGTAACTTTACCGCCGACGTATTTTGGACCCTGTTGATGCATTTTCGAATCTGTTTCTTGACCATGCGAGTCAATGTAGTTGAAGTTTTGTAAGTTATTAATAATGCATGTATTTGTTTAACACTTGCTATTACACTTTTTTCAGTTGCCTTATTTGTTGAATAAACCAGTTTTATTTGGATTTAGTTTATTTGCGCAGTTCCTATGTTTTAATGAGGGTCATATAATAATGTAAAAGGTACCTGACATGTAGTGATGATGAAATAACAGGACAAAGTTCCTAGTCCTAGACAAGCAGCATTCTGTTTCTGGAGCTGATTTTCCTGACTTGGAATCGTCTTGTTTATGGCGCTGAAGAATGAAAATGTCAAGACACTGGTAAATTCAGATAAAGGGATTATGATGGTTTTATTTGCCGTTTGGACAAAAGTAGAGATGATAAAGACGCAATATGAATGAACATGGTGCAGATCCTTTTGCCACATGGACTGTTTGCACATCAGTTATGGTACTTGAATCAAGAATCAGCTAATATTTACCAATATATAGTACACACATGCAGTAGATAAGTTTAATTCCTCAAGGACCATGGTGCAATACAAAAAAAATAAAAAAACTTGGGACAAAATTAAGTACACAAAGGCACTGCGGTACAAATAAAAGCAAGTAAAGGGTACTGATTCTGTGGAATGGTATGGGTGGGTTTACAGTAGTGCAGGGGCGTTTCTGGATTACTTGTCATGCTGGGACGCGTGCACAATTTAGAAGGGCACAGCTGTACCCCCTCTGCTTGCCAGTCAGCCATAAGGGCACAACTGTGCATGACGAATAAGCCTATTAAACACTAACTAGTTGAAGTGATTTAACACTAAAGTGGAAGTTACTCTGCCAAGGATGATAAATGAAGAACAAATTAAGACTTTAATTGCATTAATTCTGTTTAGGCTCCCATAACTGATGTCTTTGCTTTAGTGGTCTAATGTACTTTTGGTAGGTTATATGGTTAGAATTGGCCAAAACCTATAGCTATGAGCCATCTACCTCGTCTGCAGTGTGGCTGACTTTCTTTAAAAAATTTGCAGATGTCCATTACTTCCTGTGAAAAACCTAAAGAAACTAACCGAAAGCGTTCGCCACACAGCTTTTGGATAGGTGCTGGACATTATGGGAAATGTAGTGCCTGTAGTGAATTTGTGTGGCGTGTCCTGTAGTTCTGCTCAGCAGTCCAGGATAAAATGGACTTTTTATCATGGATTTTAGTGGGCAACAGCAACATATTACTGTGGCACATGCCCCAGTTAAGTGGGTCTGATGATGCCCCTGCAGTAGTGAACAGACTGGGCAAAATGGACCATACAAAGTTGCGTAGTAGTGAAAAAGTGATATCTACAGCATATAAACCAGAGCAGATGGATTATGGACCAGGTTTCAAGCACTGCCAGGCTACCACGGTCAGACAGACAGGTTCTTAAACCACAATAGCTTAGATTGTGTAATGTAAAATTGTATCAGTTGTAAGTTGCTCCGGATAAGGGCATCTGATAAATCAGTAATTAATTGTTTGGAGTCAGTAATTAATTGTTCGGAGTCTTGTAGCAGAAGGTAAAGGGCATGTTTCTTTCTGTGAAATCAGTTGATGGTTTGAGGGGTTGGAAGAAGGTGATCTCGTATGTCTTTTGCCACCCATTTTACTGCAAATGCTGCTGGTAAAGTGGTTCATGTGGAGAGTGATCTCAGGCTGGTGTGTACTGAAGCTATAGTTGATGTGCCAGGTGAATAGATGACGCTAGTGTCTTTGATAATTGCGTGAGCTCTCTTGCAGCAACGGAGAGTTGGCTAGAGATCTACCAGACACCTGATCTGTGCCAGTAGATTTTAATGCATGTGTATAACTTTGACTACTTTCCTTCTGGGTGCCATTCAAAATCCATACTGACAATCAGACCTCAGCACACCTTTATCAGGGGTGGTTTGCTCATGCCTGAATTTTTAAGGTGGACCCAAGACGTAGACGCTGATGTGCCTGTTTAATGACACCTGTGGTGTTCATCCAGTTCAGGCTTTTGTTTTAAGTTCAACTTGTGTGCATAGGGTGTTTGACAGTAGACATGGTCTCAAAGCAGCTTCACAACAGCCGAGAGTCTACATCCTGAATGAGCAGCCGGAGGTGACGGTTGCAATGACAAACTCACCGATACCAATAAAGACGAAACCTTGAGGAACCAGGCTCAAATGGACAACTTGAATTAATAGAAATGCACTTGTATATATGACATCAGATGTTCTGTGTAACATTGTGGAATTAATTAGTTAATAAAAAAACAGGGTTACTTGAACTCTAACGGTTAATAATCAGATTTTGGAAGGAAGGGGCCAATCATTAGTTCAAAATATTACCTCACAAAGTAAATAAATAGCCCTATGGATTGAAAGATCCATTTTGCTGATTTCTCTCCAGCTGCCCATCTACCTGAGGACTGTGGTGGCCTAATGGTTACTGGACTATGGACCAAATGGGTCCACCAGGGACCACCAGGATTCAAATCCTAACTCAACCAAGCTGCCACTGTTGGGTTTCTAAGCAAATCTCTTAACTCGCATTGCTTGGATTTTAAGACCCTATCAACTGGAAGTTGCTTACCTAGGGGTGTGTGCTAAACGAGGTTGATGTACATGTACGCTGATAAAAATAGTCATTAAGCCATGTGTGTTCATTTAGACATGTGTTGTTTATCATGGTTGTGCTGGAAGATCTAATCATGAGGAGTTGGAGAGTTTCATTTAAAATCTTCTAGCACTTCATGAAGTCCATGATGCTGTGTTTCCTAAAAGATCTCAGGAATAACAGCTACACAGTCACCCCACCATACTTGAGTGGGTATTAGGTTCTTTACTGTGTAACTGTCCCTCTTTTACTGCAAACTCTAATTTTTGTATCATCTAACCAAAGAACTTGTGATGGGGCACTCCTGGACTGTCATGTGCCTCGGCCCTCTCCCTTATTCCCAAGCGGGCCCTGTAAATCAGCCGAGGCAAAAGCCATAGGGCCATAGCCGCTGTCCCTTTCCGGCACTGGTCCCAGTTGGATTTTGTTCATGCTGTCCCCTTTTTGGTCTCTCAGGCACCAGACCCTCTTTGGTCTTTCCTGTGTGCAAGACCTGGGGAATGCAGTACTGAAAGTGACCGCTCTCACCTCATGGTAGACCAATCATAATGGCTCAGTTGGTAGAGCACTAGTTCTTGATAATGAGCCTCTAGTTTGTAGACGGTTTCCAGAATAATGTGGACTGTGTATTAGAGCGACTGAGAAAATCAAGGGTCTGGTGTGAGGATGAAGGCCTGGCATCTGAAGGACAAGGGGCTCCCATCACACTGGCAGTGTCTGTATCAATTGACACACCAGGGTGCTCCTGTCTCAACATATTCCCAGTCAAACATTTAGTAGCATATAGAGATGTCCAGGTTTATTTCTGGGGTGGTTCTTCTGACATACCTCCAAGACATTTATGGTGGAAGTAATAGACTTGGTGACCTTAAATGAGTGCAAAGCCAACAAAACTTTGCCCAGCATTCAGTCTGCTAACTCTGATGGCACTTAGGTTTAATAACGCTTTCTACACCAGAGGCAGTGCTGTTGTGTCATTACAACTTCTGTACTATAACAGATAATGTATATCGCAAGATAATGTAGGTTAAGTAATTCAGTAGTAAGTAGTATCAGTATCGGCAATAGAGATCACCGATACCATGAAGTGGTTACCAACACACACGTGCCACTAGATGAAGCTTGCCTGAAGCCAGCAGCATGTCTGTGGTGTAGGATTATTTATCGCTTAATACCAGCAGTAGCAAAATGCTTGCTGCAAAATCTGTAATGGCAGTATTTTGAGGGGTGGCTGAAATGTAAATATAACCAATAATTAAAAAGCTTTTAGACTATGGTTTCCTGCTTGTGCTTGTCACTGCATTGGCAATTTTTTTTTTGGCTCTAAACCATTTCAAACTCAGCCAGTAAATACTATTATTTCAAGTTTATCATATCTTATTTGGAATACAGAACACTGGTTTTCCAATCTGTGGTCAAAAAAAACATTTAAACATCTGTATTCAAGTGATGTGATGCATGCCAATGGCTGTGGTACGAGTTGTAATATTACAGTTGTCCTCATTTCAGCAATATGAAAGATTTTATAGTAAGCGTTCCCAACTTCGTTATAGCAAGTGCAAGAAATATCATTGAGTCCAGCAGTGTATTGTTCTTAACCTTCACCAATTCAAACATCTTGTTTAAAGCTCTTGTTTTATTGAGAGATTAAAGAAATGCTGAACATAATTTTCTTCATTCAGAGTCTTGTACAGCTTGAGCTAAATCAAACTATGGCCTTTTTTCTTTTTTCCTCACTGTGGCTTGGCGAGGTAAGAATGCAGTATTGAACAGCTTTTGTATCGGTTGCTTCAGCATTTAAGGCTGTATAATGTCTTTTTTTTATCCCTAGCGTGGCCTCCCTCTCTAAGCTTTTGTACTCCATACTTAATTTCTTTGGCTGTTGAATTGAGACTGAAATTGCGCCGGGCTGGATTGGTTCACTGCTGCTTCACAAGCCAACTCAACAGATCTCTGCTGATTTGAGGCTTTCAGGAGAAAGTGAGTTTCTGTCTTGTGTGGGTACTCATTCTGTTTTGTCATCTACTTTTGTCAGACTTAAGCTCCCCTTGAAATTGAAAGACAGTTAATCACTGCTCATTGGATTCTATGTTGGGTTACACATTCAGTCTCTGACATTTTGGCTCTGCATGTTGGTTCTTGCAGGTCAGGATGGTTCCAAGTTGTCCCTGAAGTAAAGCATTTCAGGCCATACTTCCATGTGTCATGGACAGCAAGTGCGATACCCTGACCTGGTTGATCAGACTTGTTAGCTCGACAGGCTGATTCAAGTTGGATAGGTCTGACAGCCTAGATGGCAAGGTTTGGTTCAAGCACTTCAAAAGTCTTAATCCAGCAAACCAGATGGTCAGTCTGGTTCTAGCTCATCAGATCTAACAGTCCAGCTGGGAAGGCTTAAGGCTGGTTAAGTTTGGCTTGCTATTTGTTCGTGTTGAGCTGGGCAGATTCAACATTTTTACATTTGTCATTTAGCAGACACCCTTATTCAGAGCGACTTACAGCTGATAGTCTTTCAATCCAGGCAATTGTAGGTGAAGGATCTTGCTCAAGGATCCAGCAGTGGCAGCTTGGCTGAGGTGGAATTTGAATCCTGGACCTTCCGGTGCATAATCCAGTACGTTGGCCACCATGTCCCAGAAAGCTGCAACTCATGATGGTTGGGTCGTCCAGCACAACGATGATAAACCACGCATGTCTGAATGAAACACACATGGCTTACTTACTATATTTTGATCAGTTTGCAGAAATCCCTATCCAGAGCAACTTACAATTTTGGGTTTGCTCTGGGAACCAACAGTGGCAGCTTTGGAACAGAGATCATGAACCTGATTTTAGATGATACATTTAACAGCCTTTTTTTTTCAATTTGACCGGATTGGTTTTAGCTAATCAGTTTCAACAGACAGAATGGTTAAGTTTGTGCTGGTTACGTTCAACAGCCTTAGTTTAATAGTCTTAAATGTTGTGGGGGTTTTTGGTGGCCAAAGTTTGGGCACCCCTGATAAGTTTCTTGATTTTCCTTTATAAATCACTGGTTGTTCGGATCAGTGATTTGTTAAATATAGCATATGAACACAGTAATATTTAATACAGGTGCATAAATTTGGACACCCTTGTTGTTTTATTGATTTGAATACCTTTTA
The DNA here is from genome assembly GCA_025084515.1 of Ancistrus triradiatus. NCBI lineage: Eukaryota > Metazoa > Chordata > Actinopteri > Siluriformes > Loricariidae > Ancistrus > Ancistrus triradiatus. The sequence continues at coordinate 309,996 of JAJAGP010000222.1, forward strand.
GCACTAATTATTGAAAGACAATTTGTTTTGTAAGCTCATTGACCCTTGAACTACATACACAGGTGAATCCAATTATGAGAAAGGGTTAAGGTGGCCAATTGCAAGTTTTTATCCTCTTTGCATCTTCTCTGAAATGTGGCAATATGGGAGTCTCAAAACAACTCTCAATTGACCTGAAAACAAAGATTGTTTAACATCATGGTTTAGGGGAAGGGTACAAAAAGCCATCTCAGAGATTTCAGTTGTCAGTTTTCATTGTGAGGAACATGGTGAGGAAATGGAAGACCACATGCACAGTTCTAGTTAAGGCCTGAAGTGGCAGTCCAAGAAAAATCTCAGATGGGCAGAGGCGAAGGATAGTGAGAACAGTCAGTCAACCCACAGACCAGCTCCAAAGACCTAGAACATCATCTTGCTGCAGATGGTGCAGACTATTCAGCTCACTAGAGGCTCTATGGGAGAGTAATGCAGAAGAAGCCTTTTCTGCACACACACCACAAAGAGTCGCTTGAGGTATGCTACAGCACATTTGGACAACCCAGCTTCATTTTGGAATAAGGTGCTATGCACTGATGAAACTAAAATTGAGTTATTTGGACATAAGGGGCGGTATGCATGGTGGAAAAAGAACACAGCATTCCAAGACAAACACTTCCTACCTACAGTAAAATTTGGTGGCAGTTCCATCATGCTGTGGGGCTGTGGCCAGTGCAGGTACTGAGAATCTTGTTAAAGTTGAGTCGCATGGATTCCAGTCGATATTAGCAGATTCTTGAGAACAATGTTCAAGAATCAATGACAAAGTTGAAGTTGCGCCGGGGCTGGATACTTCAACAACACAACGACCCTAAACACTGCTCAAAATCTACGAAGGCATTCATGCAGAGGAACAAGTACAGCGTTCTGGAATGGCCATCTCAGTCCCCAGACATGAATATTATTGAAAATCTGTGGTGTGATTTAAAGCGGGCTGTCCATGCTCGGAAACCATCAGACCTGACTGAACTGGAGATGTTTTGTAAAGGAGAATGGTCCAAAATACCTTCAACCAGATTCCAGACTCTCATTGGAAGCTATAGGAAGTGTTTAGAGGCTGTTATTTCTGCAAAAGGAGGATCTGCTAAATATCGATGTAATTTTTCTGTTGGGGTGCCCAAATTTATGCACCTGCCTAATTTTGTTTGAATAATTACTGCACACTGTCTGTAAATCCTATAAACTTCATTTTGCTTCTCTAATATCAGTGTGTTCATCTGCTATATGATATATTTAACTGAAATTGCTGATCTGAGCAACCAATGATTTATAAAGGGAAATCATGAAAATCATCAGGGGTGCCCAAACTTTTTCATACCACTGTTGCTTTAACCTTTTTGTTATGCTGTTTTAAAGGTATTATTAAATTTGTTTTTCGGACTTCTTCCCCATAGGTTATTTTTGCTATGCATGATCCGGATTGCCAACAACACGCTGTGAAGAGCTTCCATGCTGAAGACATGGCTGTGTCCAAAATAGATTCTTACTCCCTCATTAGTATCCCTACTCCCTCATTTGTATTGCTCTATAGAGAGAGGGAGAGAGAGAATTTGGCTGACCAAGTAGCACTCAAAACACAACGAAAATCTTACACTGCATGCATCAGCAGCAGTCTCATAGACAAACCCATGAGTGGCTGAGCCGTGTTTAGAGCTTCATACACAAACGAACTGAATTTGGAATTAAAGTTAGTAATAGCATTGTGCTGTTCTTGTGTTGCTGTGTTTGTGCTGCACAAGTTAAATGTGACCAGCACAGAATCAGTTAAACGTGACTGATTGGCCGATCATCAGTTATGGCTGATCATTCTGGTCCCTGGCTGATTATTCTGGTCCCTGGCTGATTGATCAGTGCAGATCTTGTTTAGAGTGGTTAGAGCTGGTTAGGCTTAATGGTCTAGATGGTCAGACTGATTCTACATGACTCCTTTAGGCCAATCAGTTTCACTAAACGAGCTAAGATAATGACACCATCCTAAGCTTGGTTACCCATAGAATGTTGTTACCGTGAACGTTCCATTTGTGTCCATTTAAATGGTTTAATCTCTTTGCCTCCATTACTGTTTGTTCAAAAAAGTTTTAGCTATTGGTCCGTCATTGCTTTTTAAGTAACTCCATGTTGTTTTCAGCTACTATGCCTTTTTCTATAACCAGACTGTTGCTGTACTGAGAAATTTGTAATAAAGTCAAAGCAATACATCACAGTGGTAATGGAAACTCCATTTATTTTCATCCACCCCCTTTCCTACAGAAGGGGGGGTAGATTTATTTGGTAGATGCTGATGAGCAAGATGCAGTGTTTTTTGACTCAGGAGCCGCTGGCGATATAAGCTCTGACAGATTGAGCACTTTAAATGTGTCCTGAGGTGTAGTACAAGTGAGCTGCATGTTTAAGCAGCTTCCCCTGAAATAAACGGCATTTATACGCTTCTGGTTTATCATCTACTGTTCAGCTCGTGCAGGATGGCAGTAAGATGAGGGGTTTGGGTAGTACATCAGTATTTGCAGATGCTTTTCCAATATGCGAGATGTACAAGCTAGAGGTGCTCTTCAGTTTCATTTCCAGAGTAAATTGCTGGAGAAGAAAAATCAGACTGCTTTGCTTAATTCCAGAGAGAATTCTGTTATGAAGAAACAAAAGAAAGTCTATAGACGCTATGTAACAGCTATTTTTTCTGACGTTTTGAGGTGGAAGATGTGTAAATTTGGTAAAATCCATAGTTTTGTTGTGGTTGATTCTCTCATATGTTTATAGATCAGAAATATAGTAATGCACCCTTCTAATAATATATTTATTCTAGCCCTGTGGTTGGCAAAATATTGTTCTACTTTTGTGGTAACAATAGCCACAAAATAGTCAAATTTAATTGGATATTAATTGTTTATATTGTTAATTGTTAAATTGGACATTTATTTGTTGATAAAATGATTAAAATGTTCGAAGTATTTTTGGTCATATCTGTGCAGCCTTCAGTTTGGAGCCAGTTTCGCTTGTAGCAGTAAAGGAACACTGGATTTGAGACTTTCTGTTGGCATTTCTGTGAATTATGACATCAATTTAGATAAGCTATACTTTAAGCCAAAGCGTTAATGCAATGGAATAGAAGACTATAGGAAAATGTAAGAAAGACAGTCTGTAAGATGGTAATAAGATTAAGAAAAAACATAAGGGAAATCTTTTTAAAGTCATTGTAAAACAACTAAAGAAAACCATTTAACCATGTTAACAATCCAGCTACTAGATACACATGAGCTTGTACTTTGCTAACCAAAGCCAAGAAAACCTCTGCTGGTAAAATTAGCCTGTATTATAACAACCATATTTGCATTTAATCTGTCAGCATCAAGCTGGCTGTCAAGGATCTAATTTTGCAAATCAGTTAATGTGTCGGGGCAGTATGTTTTGATCTCTGCCAGTTGAGTTCTTGCACAACAATGGACTACAGTGGTACCTCGGTACTCGTCAGTATTTTGTTCCAGAAGACCTGTCAACTCTTGAAAAAGAGAAGTACAGAGAGAATTTTTGGCATAAGGAATAATGTAAACTGAATTAATCCATTCGATACTCAAAAGCCCATTTTCTCCGGGTATTCTGGTTTCCTCCCACATTCCAAAGTTGTGTGTTGGGTTAATTTGTGTTACCAAAGTGGCCTTGTTCGGCGAGTATGAGTGTGTGCGTGGGGACACACCATAAAATGAATTGCCACCCTGTCTAGGGTTTTTCCTGTCTTTGCACCCTGTGTCGTCGGCTAGGCACCAGCTCTTCCGCGACCCTGACTGGGATAAGTGGATAAGCTGATGATCATAATCATATATATGTAAAATAAAAAGAGTTTACAGAGGATTTTACTTGAGATATCCACTGAGTGAGAGACACAAGTCACAAAAGAAGTCACACGGCTTGAAGTTCTAGCAAGTGCAACGAGGGCAAAGACTATTTATTTATTTATTTTTTCCCTCAACAAATTGCATTGAACTGAAATTGACAAGTTAAAGTGGGTGATTGCCGAGGTATGTCTGTATATGGAAAAAGTTTAACAAAAAGACAAGCCGATTCATCCTCATGATGTCAATTCTAATGTTCCACAAAGAGGTATTTCATTTACAGATAAACACATCCCCAATACTTTTAATGTAGTAGCATTTTTTTTCCCCCTCAGTCTGTGTCAGTAGTAAATGGACCAATGAGAGTGTCACCGCTTGATTCTCTCTGCCTCATTTCTGCCCAACACGGACACGGCTAGTAAATGGCTCTGACTTGATGAATGCTTCTGAAATCCTTTAAATCTGTCTAATGCTTCTTTCCACTTACCATTGTTGATGTTAAATCTTTGATCTTTGAAAGCTAAATCCACGATCATCAGGTGCACAAAGTCTGCACCAAAGAAAAGCAGTTATGATGGGAATACTAATCAGTGCTCTTATTTGAAGTGACCTCATTGCTTTTCTGTAACTACTCAAAATCATCCCACTTGAAATCCTTTGCACTCCCCCAGAGACAGCTGTAGATAGTTAAGGTGAGTAACTTGAAATCCATCAGTGTCTTCCCAAGTTTGATTCCTGCTGGCTACATCCCTCTCTCTGCTTGTTCCAAAGAGTTGAAGGGCGGTCAGGTGGTGTTATGGGTCAGGTATATACAACCCTGAGAATGGTCCATGGTTAGATCCTGCGCGTGTGTACACACACTTGTACATTTGGATTTTTAATTGGTTGTACATTTATACCCTCATTATCTTGCTCCAACCTCCTCTCTTGCCACCTGTGATTTCAGGATGGATTTCCTTCCATGCACTTTACCTCAAAGCCACCAATCTTAAAATTTGACAAATGAATTGCCAGCAATGAAATTCTACACTGCTAAGCCACCAGTAGGTGGCACTTTTATCCTACTTTAAACTTGGAACGCTGGATGATGCACAGCCCCTGTCTGTTATCAGAGAGATTATACAAGTAGGAGACTAGTCACTGGTTGAAACCAGCCAGAACAACCTTAAATCATATTTTTCTGGTATTTGAACCCAACAATGCAAGTATGTTGTATCATTTTGTTAGATTATTCCAGCTTTACTAAATATGCATTTTAAATGTTAATTTCTCTTTCATTTTCGGATACAGTTAGTTTCTCCCCATTCAAAGAAATAGTAGTCTGGTCTTGTATTGCTGGAAATAACTGCCCGGTGGCTTTACCAATATGGCAGCACAGTGAACAGACTTATGATGACTGTGCTCAATGAAACACATTGTCACCGTCCGGTATGAATGTCACTTTGTCTATTTATTTATTTATTTTTGTAACTTTGTTGCCAAACTTGCCTCTCTCCTAAAATGGCCATGAAACAGACGTGAGCAAGATGACAAGTTTAAACTGTATTTAAATGGATGGCTAATGGGCAGTACCACAGCTCCAGAGACCCATGTTCAAGCCCTCCCTCCTGTCTGTTTGTATGATTTCCTATTTATTGTGTAGGTTTTATCTAGGTACCCCAAGTTTCCTTGCGTATTCCAAAGACATTGTAGGTCAGCTTCCATCTCTAAAAGTGCTCCAGTTTGAGCGAGTGAGTGTGTGCGCCCTGTGATGTATTGGCACCCTATCCAAGATTCCCTTCTGCCACCGGATAGTCCATGGCCACCATGACCCTTAACTGGATTAAGGCAGTATGAAAATGAATGTATATGATGTACTTTTCAGAAGCTACAATTTTCATAGCAGTTATAAAACAGCATGGTTCAGTTTGGTAAAAGGTCCTGGGTTGGATGGCCTAAGTTTAAATTCAGATCTGGTACAATTTCAGTACTTGCTATCAGATTGCTGCCTCCCTACATAAGATTTTTTTCTTTTTCTTTTTTCCCCTTTCACATTTATAGGCTTCAGGAGATGCGCTGATGTATTATGTGGGAGTTATCCTTCAGGTTCATCAAAATAATTCTACTGTCACAACGAGGTCGTCTCTCGGAGAGCTTATAAACATTTATTGCATCATTCCAAGCCTGCCTCTCATGCACAGTGTTAATCATTTGTAATATGAATTATGTCTTGTTGGAAGCATTTTTACTTGCTACCTGTTAAATCCCTGTACTAATTGACTATAAGAATATTTAATCAGACTATTGATGGTCTCAGTAAATCTTGTGCAGTAATTACCCTATGGTTGGCTATAGGTACACGCCATTTAGTGTTGTATTACGTTCTGTGAAACAGGTTGTTGACCAAAATGGTCGTTGACTGGACATTCTCTTTTTACACTGCTTTAACATGGTCTAAATATGTGGTCTAAATGGTGTTTTCACAAGAAAACTGCAAACAACATCATACGTGAGTAATCCTTTGACTGTGATAAGAGGATGTTATGATGGACCTGACAATTTTGACGGAAGTCAAAAATGCACGAATACAATTTTTTAAATATTACAAACATGGAAGATCAGTCAGATGAAACAGAGACTTTGTGAATGAATGTGAACCAGTTTATGTAGTTATAGGTGAGAGAGAATGTACAAGTAGTGGGGGGGACAAACAATTACTACTTACAATAGGACAGGCACGTACACTTACGAACACCATTTAAACACCAAACATGAGCTAATGAGGTAGTTACACACACAACTCAAAACAGGTGAACTAGTACAATATGAGAAACATGTCCCATAAACCTGCAAGCCAAAACTACTAATATTTGTAAGCAACTTTATAGAAAAATACACCTGATGTTGCTTAAGTGGACCTGGCAACAGTGAGACACACGTTGGACATCCTGCAGCGTTGATTGACTGTTCAGGTGACCACATTGATTGGCTGTTTATGGTCACAACGACTGGAGTTAAAACACATTTTTATGCCCTGTTATGTTTTAAGACCTCAGTTGTTAAAGTGGACGATGATTGATTTGGTGGTCATCAAACGGCGCATACCATTTTATTAAGTCTTAACATGGAAGTAAAGCATTACTATGGTATGTAAGGTAATGATTCTCAAAACATTTCTCTGAATTGTATTGATTTTTAGGTTTTAGGGTGAAATTTAGCAACTTGGGTAAGGGTGGGTGACGTGATCCTTTTAGACCGTGAAGAATTAAAATTCCTCTGATCTACCTTAAAAGAAGGGTTGTGGGAACCATGGTGCTAAAATTGTATTCATTGTGCTAAAAACACTGATGTGGCATCCCAAGGTGTTTTATCAAGTAGATGCTGGTTGCCACAATTAAAATAATAGTAGAATATGTATGGTCCTTGTTTCTTTGGCAACACAACAGAATGGCTGATGACACCAGGATATGATACCAATCCATCACAGGGCTGTGTAAGGGTCACAGCTGCTGTGCCAGGGAATAATCCTTTGACTGGCCTCCCCCACCCCAAGCACATGAAATTATCCATGAAATGCCCATCCCGCTGAAAGGCACCTTTTGGAACTCAAACCCAGGTCCCTGCACCGGTGGGCTAGCGTATTAGACTGCTGCACTGCCCAAGCACACAGAGGAATTGGTAGCTAAATATTTAACGTTACAGCTCACATTTGCTCGTTCCTTTTTAAAAATGTGAATGGAATTGTAATTCCATTGCCATTAGAGATACTGGTCTGAGCAGATCCCCACTTTTACCTAATATTCATTCTGTCTCTAACTATTGAGCATCCTCGATGCTTACTTTTTATGCAAGGTATTCTCTATAAAAAGAGCTTCCTAACAGACAGAACTGGGTTAAAGCTAAAATAATAACTGGTAGCTAGTACGTCAGTGTTTGCCTTTTTATGGATGTTTTGACAAACATACAGCATTCAATTACTTAAATGTTGGAAGACACAAGGACCTACAGTGACTCTGTATACTGGACTAAATAATGCCAAGAGGCTCATTCATATTTTCCATTATATTCATTGGTTTGTTCTTTATATGTTATTGCCTTGTATTCTATAGTTTTATATTCTCTATTTTGTTATATTCTCCATAAGTCATCTCCCTTTATTATAGTCCATTTTTCTATTTTATTTTATTATATTCTTGAATATAATTATTCTGTGTATTCAAACCATTACTATAAATGTTATGTAGGTAAGTTGGGTTATTTCTGACTTATGAAATGTAGGCTGTCCAAGGAGGTTGGGTCCATTTTAGTCTTGGTCCTTCCAAGGTTTCTGCATCTTAAGATTTTCCTTGCCACTATTGCGCTAGGCAGACATATTTGGGGATGTGGGCCTAGATGATTGTAAAGCTACATTTGAGACAATTTATTGTTAAAAAAGGTCAATTCAACTTCAAATGCACCTGCAGTGAGTACAGTAAAGCACAGTAATATTCTGATGTGTAATATTTTACCGTAGAGATGGCACCTCACAGCTCTGGCTTCTTCTCAAGTCAAGTCAGATTTATTTATATAGCGCTTTTTACAATGGAGCATTTTCTCAAAGCAACTTTACAAGTTTAGATTATCTCCTCTAATAACTACGTCCAATCCCAAATTGAGCAAGCCTAGGGCGACAGTGGCAAGGAAAAACTCCCCAATTATAGGAAGAAACCTTGGGTGACCAGGAACAGTGCATTACAGAAATTTTGTTTATCACACACTGCAGAGAGTCAGGCTCACTTCTTCTCAAATCATAACCGTTTGTGTGCGAGATCTGCAATGAATTGGAGCCTTGTTTTGTGTTGGTTCCAGTTAGTGTTCTCAGTGTTACCAGTTAGTGTTCTCAGTTAGCTTTTACAGCATTGTGGAGGAATTTTGGCCACTCATCTTTGCAGAATTGTTGTAATTCAGCCACATTGGAGGGTTTTCGGGCATGAACGGCCTTTTTAAGGTCATGCCACAGCATCTCAATAGGATTCAGGTCAAGACTTTGACTAGGCCACTCCAAAGTCTTCTTTTTGTTTTTCTTCAGCCATTCAGAGGTGGACTTGCTGCTGTGTTTTGGATCATTGTCCTACTGCAGAACCCAAGTTTGTTTCAGCTTGAGGTCATGAAGAGATGGCCAAACATTCTCCTTCAGGATTTTTTGGTAGACAGCAGAATTCATAGTTCCATTTATCACAGTAAGTCTTCCAGGTCCTGAAGCAGCCAAACAGCCCCAGACTATCTCACTGTGGTTCGCTGGAGTCCCAAAGCTTTAGAAATGGCTTTATAACCCTTTCCAGACTGATAGATCTCAATGACTCTCCTGAGTTTCTTTGGATCTCGGCGTGATGTGTAGCTTTTAGGGATCTTGTGGTGTACTTCACTTTGTCAGGCAGGTCCTACTTAAGTATTGCCACACCTGTTCTCAAACAGGACATCAATCAGGCTTGGGTGTGGCTAGAGACAGTGAACTTGGGTGTGATAAACCATATTATAATATGGTGAATTTTTAATATTTACTAATATTAAAATATTTATTATTATTATCTAAATTGGTTTGATGTTCCGAAACACTTCAGTGTGACAAACATGCAAAAAAAATAGGAAAACAGGAAGGGGGCAAACACTTTTTCACACCACTGTATGAGAACTAAAGAATTATTTCATTAACTTAAATTTACATAATAGCATATATGTTTAACATCAGAGAAAACAGATGCAAAAAGTAATTCAAACATTTTATAATTTCATAAATATTAGTCTTCCAAAATCATTCATACAATATGTAACTTTTTTAATTGAAAAAAAAAAGCAAAATTTTGATTTACAAATTACATAATTTACACACATATATTTATGTAATGTTTCCTTTCCTCGTCAAAATGGTGTTTTCTAGACTCGTGCATCGCAGACTGACATTTCCTTCATGCATAATCTGGAGGAACAAAGAAAAAAAAGAGGGAATTTAAAAACAAAGTTAATTCAAGTTCAGTATTTTATTTTTCAAAATCTGTGTGCTGCTGTAAATTTCAAACCAGGAACACAAGTGCTACTTGATATAAAGCTTGTTGTGAAACCCTGTATCAGTGCCATGGAACTGGGATATTCCACAACAGAGACTGTGCAAATAACAGTTATTTGTGAAAATGATCAAACGGCAATAACAGGGATTTGAAAATGGCACCCATGAACGAAAAAGTAAGCATTAGAATGGCATAGCTGAACAAAATGGTCAAAAATGGTTTCACATGCTTCTATAAATGGTCCACTGTTACTACTTGCCAAATTACCAATGTTTCTATTTGCAATGCTAAAAAAACATTTTGTAGTTTGTGCTTCTGCCTCGTTGGCACTTTGTGTCCTCGGTGACTGCCAGCATGCATTTCAGGTGTGGCATGCCAGTTTTTCCTGTAACAAATATTAAACAGAATTGGTTACTATATTCAAGTAGTTTTTCCGATCAAATACTTGAGTATTCTAACTTCACTCCATTTCAAAATGAAATACATTTCTTTTTACTTCACTACATTGAACTCTGTCGTTCCGTTTGGCTTGTGTGCATAAAACCCTACATATAAAATCGAAAGAGGTGCGTGGTAAGCACATCAATCAAGGTACAGGGCTCACTTTGTTTAGAACATTAGATCTGTGTGACTAAATGATATTTTTTTTTAAATATAAGCGCCTTTAAAAGTCACGCTCAAGGACGAGTTTAAAATTAACTGAAGAATAACTATCATATAGTGATAGCAAAATTGACAGGACATTCAGAATGTAATAAAGTGAGGCAAACCCTGTAAGAACATTAAGGTCAAAATAATAAAACACAAATACAAAATTAAAGCTGCAGCTTCTGAAAAGCAATCCTAAAAAGATAAGTCTTTAAATCCCTACATAATGACATTGTGTCAAGATATTGGTGTACCAGGAGTGACACGAGTCTTTTCACCTAACATTAGTTGTTTAAGCAGAGTCTTGTTACAAAAATGAAGGTCATTAGCCCCATAATAAATATTGGTACTTTTACATTTTGTACTTGAGTACATTTAAAGGCAAATACTTTTGTACGTTTACCCGAATGGTGTTTTACTGGAGTAACATTACCTTGGGTATCTCTAATTTGCACAAGTACATGGTTTGTGTATTTTGTACAACACTGATTCTTAGGGGTTGAACACGTTTTGGGGAGGCTGTACTTTTATATGGGTTACACGTGTTTAGTTGTTAAATAGGGTCCTGCAGTAGGCTTTTTGGCATTTACCTACCATCAGCAAGAATAATAGTTAAATTTGGGTAGCCAGCTCACCTAAGGGGAACGTTCTGTGTTCTCGCATCATGTCGGAGCCATTTCTCAGTGCTCTCGAGCAGGTTTAATTATGCTTCATCATGAGCGTCATCCTGGTGTGCTAGCTTCTCTTTGTACATCACAATATAGTGTTCTCTCTCCATTTGATTTAGATCCTATATTCAGAGTGCTTTTGTACGGACGGACCCGAGCATATCCTGGCTGTCCTTTGGCTCGGCATACATAATGACAGCGGTGCAGCTACACAATACATCTGCTTTAACTGTAATTACTGTACATGCTATTCCTGGCATTTAATCAGAGCGATGACTTCTTAGAACTCCGAAAATTGAGCAACCCTGCTTTGAAGCACTTTGTGTCATAATAAATGAGCTCAGCTAAAGGAAACTAATTGCCGTGGTCTCGTCTGGGTAAATAGGTGGAACTATTACCTGTGGTCACAATGCAGAACCCGAGGCGTCGCAGGACTGCTGTGCAACCACCTACGTTTTCAGCTCTCTCCTCGTGTGGTTTTAAGGCTCGGCCGACTAGTGTTTCTTATTTTCTTTCCTCCTTTATCACACGTTGTCTGTAGCCTCCCTGTAGAGCCCTGCTTGACCCGCCTATTCCGTGCCGTGAAGGCAGATATTTCTCTTGGGGTGTGTGTGTGTGTGTGTAATACACTTTCGGCAGGGAATGCAATAGCTATGTACACCTGCTGCTGTGTGAGATTGAGTGTGACCCACTGTAGCCAGGTCGTTTCAGATTGGGTCACAAAGGACCAAAATCAGCAGGGAGGCAGTGTAAGTACAGACCTTATTTCACCTCTTCTGCTTTTACCAGTAGCCAATAGTCGAGCGGCTTCAATTTTTATTTTTTTCCTTAGGTCATTCTGTATTGGAATACAGAAGTCATTTTCACTTTATTCACAAACGTCCGTCCTAAATAAAGGCCTAATGGTGAAGAGACATTTTAGTGCCTGTTTGGAGTAAAACATGTTTGTAGGACATTCACAACATTTAGCAGATGCCCAGAGTGACTTGCACTTCGAATATCTGTTGGAGGGTTAGATGGTTCATCAAAGACAAAGTCTTAGCATGACAGACCTGGGATTTAAACACAAATCAAGGGGTGTACGAAATTGATATCTCAGTAATTTCTAGTATTTTGTTGATAACGATAATTGGAAGATACTTTAGCAGAGTGTACCTTGGGTCTAAAGTCTTCAAAAGTTGCTATATCTCTCTCAACCTCCTAAACTGGCATTCGTGGCAGGTGATGGCATTTGTCTTGCCATCTGTAGCTTTTTTGTTGTAAAACACTTTTTTGCTGAATGATTCCGCTAAAGTTTGCTAACTGTGTCTGTGCTTTTGGTTTTAAGCCTGTCATGTTCCAAAGTTTGTCATAATTTCCGTATTCCGCGTGGTGGTTAGTTGACAGATGGTAAATTGTCTTTAACAGGAATCGATTTCCGACACGGTTTACAAGCCAAACCATCTCCATGCTAGGCAGTGAGGCTGGTATTGTCTGCGTTTTGTCTCCTGGAACAGTTTGTTCTTCAGTCATACAGTTTTAGGTAGAATGGTAGCTTGATTTGTGGCAGTAGGTGTGGGTTCATGGTTTGGGCCTGTTTTGCTGCATCTGGGCCAGGATGGCTTGCCATCATTGATGGAACATTAGTTATCAGAGAATTCTAAAGGAAAATGTCAGGACATCTGTCCATGAACTGAATCTCATGAGAAGGTGGGTTATGCAGCAAGACAATGACCCTAAGCACACAAGCCGTTCTACCAAAGAATGGTTAAAGAAGAATAAAGTTCATGTTTTGGAATGGCCAGTCAAAGTCCTGACCTTAATCCAATGGAAATGTTGTGGAAGGACCTGAAGCGAGCAGCTAATGTGAGGAAACCCACCAACATCCCAGAGCTGAAGCTGTTCTGTACGGAGGAATGGGCTAAAATTCCTCCAAGCCGGTGTGCAGGACTGATCAACAGTTACAGGAAACGTTTAGCTGCAGTTATTGCTGCACAGGGGGGGCACACCAGATACTGAAAGCAAAGGGTCACATACTTTTGCCACTCACTAATATGTAATATTGAATCATTTTCCTCAATAGATAAATGACAAATATATAGTCATTTATACTTTAGTATATGTAAAGTATATTTGTCTCAATTGTTAACTGGGTTCTCCTTATTTGCTTTTAGGGCTTGTGTGAAAATCTTATGTTTTCGGCCATATTTATGCAGAAATATAGACAATTCTAAAGAGTTCACAAACTTTCAAGCACCACTGTATCTACCTGAGACTTAACAGAACGCAGAGTTTTGCAGCAATCTGACATTTCTATCTGATGAGGGTTTTCTTTTTGTCAATCAATATATTTACTTCTGTATTTCAGAAGCTAGCAGGTAACACAAGTGTGCAGAAGTCTTAATGTGCATACGACTGCACGTTTAACTCCCTTGTTCTGCTTTGTGAAGACCCAGTTCTTGTTGTCCAAAATTAAAACCCAGGCTGTTCTTGAAGGCCCAAAGTGCAACCACACAGCCTTTTGCGCTGATTAATCTGTGTCACTGACATGGCGATGACCCTTGGAAATTCATTACCAGATGCGCTGAACTTTGTCAGGTGGTTTGGTTAATATTTACTGCTACAAAAATATCAGGATTTGAAAAAAATCCACACATGATTTGGTCATGTCTGATGGGACAGCAATAGGGACCCCTGCTGAGCCCAGCGATACACTGGCTTCCTTCCTGAATGCATTTTCTCCAGTGGGTGTATCAGATTAAAAGTGGGGTAGCACGGTGGTGCAAGAGGTTAGCACAGTGTTCACCCAGTGCCAGAGATCCCCAGTTTGATCTGACTTTGGACTCTGTCATTTGCATGGCCATGTTAATTTACTTCCTCCCACGTTCCAAGTTCTGATGAAATGCGCTAGGTTAATTGGTCGCTCTAAATTGCCCCCAGTGTGAGTGTGTTTCTTGTATTGCTATAAGTCGGCTCCTTTCAGGTGCAGCCATTGATGCTGATGTAATGTTAAATAATTAGATAAATTAATGGACAAACCTCATACTAACAATCAGTAACTGTAGTGTAAAGTAGAGCTTTTTTTTTTTCCTGTGTTGTAGTACAGTAGCCTATAATGCACTATATAGAATAGCATTTTCTGCAAATTATTTTACTTGCTTGCAAATATTAGTTAAGGAATAAAGGTAAATACTGGCTTATTAAACTGTGTTGCCATCGCCGAAATAGCTAGACTGAAACGGGAACACCTGCCGGCCTTGCGATGGACAGGAGTCCAGTTCAGGCAATGCATTTGCCCCGAGTCTGTGCTTTTTGGGATAGTTTCCAGACCAGGAAAGGTTAAAAAAATGGGAAAAACATTGAGTAGCTTCACAGTAACAGCTTTCTTTTATAGCACCAATGTTATAAAGGATTTAAAACCGACTACTATTCTTAAGATGACACTACTTGAGTTGATATGCTGTCTTGATGCCTTTGTTAGTTCAGTCTGTATAGCAGCTTCCTTACCATCTGTACTCTCCCCTGTGACTCTGATTGTCCGGCTAGAGTGCTGTCCATCAGTAATTGACTCATAAATGTGCAGGTGTCCATTTAAGGCTCTGTAGTAGGACTGATCAGATATGGGGAATATATTGTATTGTTTAGAGGGCCGGTGTTTTAGTATGAGAATTTAAATCTACTCATTTTCAATTTTTGTATTTGCAGTACCATGCAAACGCCTTGTAGAATTACCATGTAGAATTATTTCTCAGTTTCTTTATTAGAATGCAACCAGAAAATAAGAAAGGCTACAGTGTCAAGTATTTAGTGTTTCCTCCCCTTACACTGGAGCAATAGCAGCATCTGGCAGCTTCATCGGGTTGCCAAGTTGACTCTTCTACAGTCTGAAGAAGCTTGATCAGGAATTATCTTTTTGGAAGGGTAGCAACCAAGAAACTGCTTTTTTGATACGGGTAGAGGGTGAAAAGGCTAAGGTATGCTAAAGCTCACAAAGATTGGAATGAAGATCAGTGGAAAAGAGAATTATGGAGAGACTAATCTAAGTTTTAAATTTTTGGGTCCATTCATTGTCAGTCTTATATATTGTCATTATACCATTGCTAAAACAACATCTAATGGTGGCCTAAGACTTTTGCACTGTGCTGTATGTTTATGCCATCCAGACCACAGCTTCAGCACTGCAAACCTGCCCTTGACCAAGGACCTTGACACACAGTTGCTTGGATTGTTCCATGTAAGACCATATCAGATGCAGTTTGTTCTCACTTTGGCAAATTAACAGCGCTTGATTGTGCAGCTGTTAGAGTACTCGGCCAGGGTTCAAGCCTCAACATTGCCAAGCTGTCATGATGTCAGTTGCCTTGATTGTACATTTGTAAGAATGTATCAGTTGTAAGTCACTCTGGATAAGAGATGGGGGAAAATGGCAATATCCAGTCAGTTGACCATGGTGGGCCATTTCACTACTGTGAAATATCATCCCTTACATTTTGTTTCCTTGATATTTGTTTCCAGGGATGAGGCTGAAATAATGTTGTTTAAATACATCCACAGAGGATGGGTCCTTTTTTGAGTCCTGGCCCTCCCAGTGTTTCTTCCTCATAATGTTTATGGAGTTTTTCCTTGCCACTGTCACCCTAGGCTTGCTCAGTTGGGGATTGGCCCTAGATATTAGATGAAATAGAAGTTTTTTTGAGACAATGCTCCATTGTAAAAAAAGCGCTATAGAAATAAATCTGACTTGATATAGATGGCGGGATCTAAGATAGACTTTGTAATTCCCTTGTGTTCAGTGCGTGTAATTAGTTTGAGCCAAATCTTGCCCATGTACAGGTGCTTGAAAGTTTGTTAATCCTTTAGAATTTCCTGTATTTCTGCAAAAATATGACCTAAAGCAACATCAGATTTCCACATAGTAGATAAAGAGAACCCAGTTAAACAAATGACACAAATATTATAATTGGTCACTTATTTATTGAGGAAAATGATCCAATATTACATTAGTGAGTGGCAAAAGTATGTGAACCTCTAGTATTAGCAGTTCATTTGAAGGTGAAATTAGTCAGGTGTTTTCAATCAATGGGATAATAACCAGGTGTGAGTGGAACCCTGTTTTATTTAAAGAACAAGGATCTATCAAAGTCTGCTCTTCACAACACGTTTGTGGAAGTGCATCATGGCACGAACAAAGGAGATTTCTGAGGGCCTTCGTTATTGATGTTCATCAGGCTCGAGAAGGTTACAAAACCATCTCTAAAGACTTTGGACTCCATCAATGCAGTCAGACAAATTGTGTACAAATGGAGGAATTTCAAGACCATTGTTACCCTCCCCAGGAGTGGCCGATCACTAAAGATCACTCCAAGAGCAAGGAGTGTAATAGTTGGCGAGGTTACAAAGGACCCCAGCGTAACTTCTAAGCAACTGAAGGCCTCTCTCACATTGGCTAATGTTAATGTTCATGAGTCCACCATCAGAAGAACACTGAACAACAATGGTGTGCATGGCAGGGTTGCAAGGAGAAAGCCACTGCTCTCCAAAAAGAACATTGCTGCTCGTCTGCAGTTTGCTAAAGATCACATGGACAAGCCAGAAGGCTATTGGAAGAATGTTTTGTGGACGGATAAGACCAAAATAAAACTTTTTTGGTTCAAAAGAAAAGCGTTATGTTTGGAAGAAGGAAAAAACGCTGCATTCCAGCATAAGAACCTTATCCTATCTGTGAAACATGGTGGTGGTAGTATCATGGTTTGGACCTGTTTTGCTGCATCTGGGCCAGGTCAGCTTGCCATCATTGATGGAACAATGTATCGAAATGTTGTGGAAGGACCTGAAGCGAGCAGTTAATGTGAGGAAACCCACCAACATCCCAAAGTTGTTGTTCTGTATGGAGGAATGGGCTAAAATTACATGATGATTTCAACATGTTTTAATTATAATACATTTTAGAAAATTATCTTAATACATTCACAGCTGTGTTGATGTTCTGTCCCCTTAAACATAGTCATGTGACTCTACCCTGTCCAATCAGCAACATGGAGAACTCAAACACTGAGCAGCTTAAACCAAAGAAAAACACCATGTCCATCATTTAGACAGATGTAAACACTGTAGAAAAACAGTTTTAGCGACCAAAGATAATACCACCAATCTCTCAACACTGGGAGCACAATCACGCTACTGAATATTAACAGTGCATGGCTCAACAAAGAGAGACTGATAAGCGCCCAGCAACAAGTGCCTCCACAAAGCAGCCATCAGAAACACAAGCATTTACACAAGCTACACAACATAAAAAGGATTCATGAAGAAGGAAGGAAATAACTGATTCCATATTGTAATACATCACAAAGGATGATTTTTATAGGTTGAAATATTCAATAAACAACCATAAATGTTTCACCTGTGTTTTCTTCAGTTATTTTAAAAATCACAATGATATGAATTTTTTAATTAGGAAAAAAATACCAGTTTTAATAGTTGAGCAGTGTAAACATTGTTCGTGAACTATGGGGGCAGAAAAACAACAACAAAAAGTTAATCATAGTTGAGGTAAAATGTTCAATTATTCTTGACACTGATTTGAGGTCATATTGCCCAGAACTAATTATACATGATTTATTAAATTTTGACAAAGAAGAGCACGCACACAATGTAATTCATGTTAAAAAAGACAACCTACTGTTTTGGTAAGTTCTGTAGCACCTACCAACCAGCAAACATCAATTTCTGAAACATAAGGCGTGAAATCATTACTGGTATGAACGTAGGATGTAGGAAGGCTACAGCCCCACACACACCAGGCCTGCCTGTTCCTTCATTTGTGTGTTCTGTCCTGAACATAAAGGTACATTCCACAATACTGTTCAAAATGAATGCAAATTAAAAGGTGGCACGGCGCACTCTTCTGGGAAGTGCATCCATAGAGGTCAATTCCATTCAACTCCAAGTTCAGATATGATTTAAATGCTAAATGTGAGGACCTTCAAAGGGCACTTATTCATTTCTTGAAAGTGAAATGGGTTCGTAGAGAACAGACAGAAGGTGAAACTCCGTTATTTGGGGAAGGATCTTATAATGGAACATATATTTCTCAGACAATGGAGCCTGCATTTGTTTGTGTTGAATGCATTTTTTTTGCAAAATGGAATGAAATTGATTATTGCCAGTTTATTCTATACAGCATGTTTGTTTATATATATATATATATTATATATATATATATATAATATATATATATATATATAATATATATATATATATAGATATATATATATATATATATATACACACACAACACAACACACACACACACACCACACCACACACACACACACACACACACCACACACACACATACATTTATGTACTCAAAAAAAATAAAGGGAACACTTAAAAAACAACACAATACACATCCAAGTAAATCAAAACTTCTGTGAAATCAAACTGTCCCACTTAGGAAGCAACACTGATTGACAATCAATTTCACCTGCGCTGCTGTTGTGGAATAGACAACAAGTGGAAATTATTGGGCAATTAGCAAGACACTCAAGTGGTTCTGCAGGTGGGGACCACAGACCACTTCTCAGTACCCATGTTTTCTGGCTGATGGTTTGGTCACTTTTGAATGTTGGTGGTGCTTTCACACTCGTGGTAGCACGAGAAGGACTCTACAACCCACACGAGTGGCTCAGGTAGTGCAGCTCATCCATGATGGCACATCAATGCGAGCTGTGGCAAGAAGGTTTTGCTGTGTCTGTCAGCGTAGTGTCCAGAGGCTGGAGGCGCTACCAGGAGACAGGCCAGTACACCAGGAGACGTGGAGGAGGAGGCCGTAGGAGGGCAACAACCCAGCAGCAGGACCGCTACCTCCGCCTTGTGCAAGGAGGAACAGGAGGGGAGCACTTGCCAGAGCCCTGCAAAATGACCTCCAGCAGGCCACAAATGTGCATGTGTCTGCACAAACGGTTAGAAACCGACTCCATGAGGGTGGTATGAGGGCCCGACGTCCACAGATGGGGGTTGTGCTCACAGTCCAACACTGTGCAGGACGCTTGTCATTCGCCAGAGAAAATCAGGATAGCAAATTCGCCACTGGTGCCCCTCTGCTCTTCGCAGATGAAGAAAGCAGGTTCACACTGAGCACATGTGACAGAAGTGACAGAGACGCTATGGAGAGCGATCTGCTACCTGCAAACATCCTTCAGCATGACCGGTTTGGTAGTGGGTCAGTAAATGGTGTGGGGTGGCATTTCTTTGGAGGGCCGCACAGCCCGCCATGTGCTCGATAGAGGGTAACCTGACTGCCATTAGGTACCGAGATGAGATCCTCAGACCCTTGTGAGACCATATGCTGGTGCGGTTGGCCCTGGGTTCCTCCTAATGCAGGACAATGCTAAACCTCATGTGGCTGGAGTGTGTCAGCAGTTCCTGCAAGATGAAGGCATTGAAGCTATGGACTGGCCCACCCGTTCCCCAGACCTGAATCCGATTGGGCACATCTGGGGACATCATGTCTCGCTCCATCCACCAACGTCACGTTGCACCACCAGACTGTCCAGGAGTTGGCGGATGCTTTAGTCCAGGTCTGGGAGGAGATCCCTCAGGAGACCATCCGCCACTTCATCAGGAGCATGCTCAGGTGTGTTTGTAGGGAGGTCATACAGACACGTGGAGACCACACACAATACTGAGCCTCATTTTTTTGACTTGTTTTAAGGACATTACATCAAAAGTTGGATCAGCCTGTAGTGTGTTTTTTTCCACTTTAATTTTGTGTGTGACTCCAAATCCAGGCCTCCATTGGTTAATAAATTTGATTTCCATTGATGATTTTTGTGTGATTTTTGTTGTCAGCACATTCAACTTTGTACAGAAGAAAATATTCAATGAGAATATTTTATTCATTCAGATCTAGGATGTGTTATTGAGTGTTCCTTTATTTTGTTGTGTGTGTGTGGTGGGTCTGTGTGTGTGTGTGTGTGTGTGTGTGTATATATATATATATATATGTGTGTATATGTATATGTATGTATGTATATATGTATATGTATGTATATATGTATGTATGTATATGTATATGTATGTATGTATTATGTGTAATATATATATATATATATCTGATGGGGGGGGGTGTGGGGTGTGTGTGGGGTGTGGTGTGGATATATATAGATAGAGATAGAGAGAGATTATATATATGATGAGCATATAGAGAGTTATAGAGAGATATATAGGATATCTCTCTATAGAGATATATATATCTATAGAGGTGGGAACGAGAATCTATATCTATCATATCTCTAGAGAGATCTATCTCTATCTAGAGAGATCTCGCTATATAGATCCTATAGAATACCACATAGTACACATATATATAGGAGGTATGTATGTGTGTGTATATGATATATATATATCTATATAGATCTATATATATATATATAGATATATATATAGATATATAGATAGGATATGTACTAGATATCTCTATCTCCACAGTCCCTACCTACACAATATATATCTATATATATCTTATCTCATATATATATATATACATATATATATATAATATATATATATATATATACACACACACACACACACACTTGTCTACTTGTACTTATTTCTTATTACATATGCTAAATGCTGATTGGCTGAGCTATCATCAAACCATTGTAATACAGCTGATATATACACTCCTTCGGCACCTCACAAAGCATCTAAATTCTGTATTAATGCACCAGGTTTTTAAACTGTTAAAAACCTTTACACTACTGTTAGCTTACAGCGCTTTACAAATGTACTTTCTGAGAATACGTTTAATTTACTTGGTGGCTTAACAGTGAACGAACAGAATAAAGGAATGGACAGAATTGTGAAAAAAAGACACCGATGCAATATGAAATAAAAAATTAAGAAATGAGTAGGGGACTATAAACTTGATGATGTGGCCGTTTCCTATTTTCAGATTTGCTGTGCAGAGAATAATGTATCTGTTCGGAGTCACTGAAAAGGAGCTAAGAGGCTCCATAAGCAGAATGGAGAAAGAAAATGCTGGTTTCAGCAGCACTGATGGAATAATCCATGCAGACGTAATTTGCTGTGTCTGAGGGAGGAGAAGCCAGTCGGGGATCATTCCCCAGTTCTGAGAGGGCACCCAATACACTTTGCTGAGATGGGGCGTTGACAGGGGATATTAGTCCATGTTCTCCACATATTATAAATATTTAATTATTTCTCTCTCTTATACAACCAGAAAGTACAAAAATTTGTATGCAGTATTAAAAACTTATTTAGTGTTTCCTCCCCTTACTTGAGCAATAGCAGCATCTGGCAACTTTACTAGGATGTTAACCCTTCAATGTGAAGCTTTGGAATGATCTTTTTGAAAGAGTAGCAGCCAAGGAACCACTTCTTCAGAAGAGGAACAGGGTGAAAAGGCTAAGAGATGCCAAAACTCAGATTGGAATAAAGATCAGTGGGAAAAATGTTATTCACAAATGAGGAATCCATGTTTAAAATTTTTGGATCTGATCCTCAGCATTTATGTGGTCACTATACCATTGCTGTATCAACAAATCTAATGGTGTCCTAAGACTTTTTCACATTACTGTATATGGAATCACACTTTTAGGGTTTTCACCCAGCACTTTTGCTCATACTATAGAAATCACTCGTATGACATAACTTTCTTTAATAACTGTACACTGGCTTTATGAAGCGTAGCTCAAACAGATGATTAAATGAGTTCAATTAATGGCATATTGTGCGATCTTCATAGTGCCATTACTTAAGCTTTCTGTGCATTTGGGTTGTGAAGTTTCACATCTGAGTTTGTCACTGTGTTTTGGTATTACCTGTATTTTTTTGGGACTCTGGCACTGTCGTTTGGTTTTCCAGCTCTGCTTTGTGATTTGGATTATTCCGTCTGCCTATCTTCCTTATCAGACCAGTGCCTGTCTTCCTGGCTCTTGATTCGGTGCCAGTTCCCTGCCTGCTCGGTTTGGCTGTGATGGTAAGCCTTTTGAATGGCATTTTGCATTTACCTCTATCTGCCATGGACCCAACACGTGAGTTGCCAGTTGAAACAATGGAAAGGCTTAGTCTTTCAAGAAGGAAAGCCAACCCATAGTGTTGCTTGTTGGTTGTTTCCAGTCAGTTTGGCAGGTGTAAACACTGTAAAGGTTATAAAAGGAAAACATGGGTAGACCAAGTAAGACGTCGAAGCGTCAGGATATAAAACGCAAAGCTGTAAACAAAGTACAGAAAATGCAACAAAACAGATAAGCAAATGGGTGGAAACAGGAGTCAATGTTTGTGACAGAACTGAGAAACCAGCTGAAAGAAATGGGAATTGCATATCCCTACCTGAAGAAAGCAATCAAATTTCCTCCCTCATTTATGATATGGGGTTGCACATAGGCAACATTCACTACCTCAAGTGTTGTGCATTAAAATTGTGGATGCTTTTCTCATTTCTCATTTCATCGATAGAAAATAGGTTTGGTGTTGGCGATGATTTTTTTTTTTTTTTTAAAGATGGTAATGCTTCTTGCGACATAGCAGAGAATCTTGAAGCTTTTCTTCAGGACAGGCATATCAACTCAGTGGCCAGCAAATGGTGCGGATCTAAATGCATTTACGTTTATGGTTGAAATAAAAGAAATTGGTCCATAACAAGGTTTCATCCTGCAAAGCTGATCTGTCCACTGTGATTCAAGAAACTGACGTAGCACAGTCCATGCGTCAAAGTCAGGCCATCATATAAGCCCAAGGAGGAGCAACATTGAACATTTTTTGGTTGGTGATTTCATGATTTCTTTCTTCACCACTGACTGATTCCATTATTTTTCCTCTGCTAGATCTGGGAAAACATGCTTTTAAGTAAAAGATCTCAATTTAATTTTGTTGAGTCATGCTTCACAAAGCCAAAATGTTCACCAATTGTCTGTGTAGGTTCTCCATCCAGGTCATGGTAGAGTTGAATGTTTGAGTTGAATGCAACTGGACTACTTTTTGGTTCTTGAAGATGTTTCGCCTCCCATCCAAAAGGCTTCTTCGCTTATCGAAGTTGATGGGGGATTCCAGTTCAACTATTAAAGAAAAATGGTTTTTGTCACACACACGGGTATGTGCTGTTTAATGACCTCATTACGTTCTGTGAAACGGGTGATTGAGCGGACCTTAGCATAGGCAACTGTAATTTAAATATGAAGGGTAATGCGGTGTGCAAACGATACGTAAATGTCAGATATACCACTAAAAACGAGTAGAACGCTACCATCTACATGACATCTGAAGCCTAAACTGTTATACACATGCTAAACCTTTTAGAATTTATGGCAATTCACAATAATTATAGAAAATATGGTAATGTACTGTTATGAGCCCGTGTTAAGAGGATGGTATGATGAACCTGATACTTTTGCCTGACTGAAGCAGGAAATGCTTTGATGTATTACGAACAACACAGAAGATCAGCTAGATGAAAGAGAGACTCGGAGGGAATGTGAACCAGCTTGTATAGTTATAGGTTAGAGAGAATATACAGGTAGTGAGTTGGCAAACGGAGTACTACTTGCATTAGGACAGGCATATACAGTGCTCTTACGCTTGTTACAAATATTTAGCAGAAAGTCAGGACTAATGTACACAAAAAAAAAATCTCTAAACACCTCAATCGAGTTAGAACAACCACTAGTCCCAACATGAGCAAATGAGCACACGACCGGTAACGTGGTTGCACACAAAATGGACTTCTGCTCTTTATCTCACAGCTCTGCTCATTTATCCACAATGTTGAATGGCTGTTTATGGAGTTAAAAGATAGATTTTTATTTCCTTTTATAATTTACTTTTAGTTGTTAAGACCTCAGTCATTAAAGTGAACGGACTTTGGTTGGATGGTCATTAAATTTTGCGTAAAAACGCTGGGTGAACATCCAAGTTTGGTGACTTCATATCTGTGCCAGGGTACCCCATAATACAAGCTTTTTGCTGGTGACTTTGTACAGTGGTACCTCGGTTCTCGTTGATTTGTTTTCTCGAAAACGAGAACTGAAAAATGAGTGCAGAGCAAATGTTACCCATAAGGAATAATGTAAATTGAATGAATCTGATCTAGACCCCCAGAAAATCCACCCTGTATAAGGCATTATATGCATTAATGGAGTTGTATTGTACAGGTGCTCCCTGATTTATGATGGGGTTATGTTCCGACAAATCCATCATAAGTTAAACGTATCGTGAACTGAGGAGTTTGTGTTTGGTGTATCATAGAGGAGACGAGGCTGAAGTTCGCTTCTTATTTGTCAGCTCCTTTTTTGCATTTTCTGCTCCACCTTAAACTGCAGTTAAATTATGGTGACTGCAGATGGTGATTCATGATGAGTAATGATGAGTATGTTCAAAGCACTTACATAAACCTATAGATGACCAAAATCATTAACACAACACTTATTTTCTAATAGTGTTGAAAGATCTCATGTAATTTTGCAAGTAATGGATTGAAAGTGCAAAACTCTTACTTAATTATTGGTTAACTAACTGCAACCGGTGTTCTGGAGCATTCAGTTCCTGTTTTGCTTTCAGCTGGCTCTTAGAAACGAAACTTTTTAGGACCCATGGAGACTTCTTTGCACTAAAAATACAGCACTGTAGATGTAAAAATAAAGAAAAACACGATAAATAGAGCATAGATCTTCTGTGCGAGAGTTATTGTGAATCTGAATCAGTGTATCGAATCATGAATCGAGTTTCGGCTGAAATGAGTTGTGCGGCTTGACTCCTAGATGTTTAAGCAAGTGCACCAAGTACTGAGCAAACTGAAGGGAATCGAGACAATTTTTTTTTTTGGTCAAAGTGCATGGAACCGAATTTGACGAGTTCCGATGTGGCCGAGAACCGAGGTACTGCTGTATTCCGCTAGACACAGACTCTAAAGCATCTTATGGAAGGGCTCCTTTTTTGAATCTAATTCGTCTCTGTGAATATTTCCTTGCCTCTGTTACCTCTGACTGCTCATGTTACAGTGTGCACTGTTAACAGTTGTATAGAAATAAAAATGAATTGCTTTATATGAGTTCAAAATACAGCAGTCCTGATTTGTTTTACTTTTCTTGCAGAAGTAAGAAAGCAGTCGTATTTGTAACTATGATCTGCATGAAAAATGGGCAGACGATCGTTTATTCCGACTAAAGGCTGAGCGTTAGGCTCATATTTGTAGTGCAAATGTCTACGTGTGGCTCAAAGCGAGGTTGAGGTTGAGAGAGAGAGGAGCTGCGAGGAAGAAAGCACCTTCGCTGCATGTGAATTATTCACAGGCTTTTCATTTGTCCTCCTGTGTAACTCTGACAGCTCGGGATGATGGAGCGAAGGCAATGTGCCGAACTTCCCATCACCATCTCATTCCAGATCACATTTCTGTTGTTCATAAAGCACCGCCATCCCCTCCCAATCAATTTAATTCCATTGTTTATCCAAGCGGCAGTAAACGCAGTCCTCCATAAACATTAGGTTTGAAATTGAGAGGAATGAATTTGTAGGGCTGCGTGAAGCGGACGTACACGACCGGGATAAATGATCACAATTATTCATGCTACTTCCCTACAAAATCGATGTAGTGCATGTTATCTCTTAACAGCATGAAATCAGTATGAAGCAGCCTTTGCTAGGTACACTTCAACTGTAAGAGACAAAATGAGAAAAAAATCCAGGAAATCACATTGTAGGATTTTTTAATAATTTAACTAAATTATGGTGGAAAATAAGTATTTGGTCAATAACAAAAGTTCAACTCAATACTTTGTAACATAACCTTTGTTGGCAATGACAGAGGTCAAACGTTTCCTGTAAGTCTTCAGCAGGTTTGCACACACTGTAGCTGGTATTTTGGCCCATTCCTCCATGCAGATCTCCTCTAGAGCAGTGATGTTTTGGGGCTGTCACTGGGCAACACGGACTTTCAACTCCCTCCACAAATTTCTATGGGGATGAGGTCTGGAGACTGGCTAGGCCACTCCAGGACCTTGAAATGCTTTTCATGGAGCCACTCCTTCGTTGCCCGAGCGGTGTGTTTTGGGATCAGTGTCATGCTGGAAGACCCAGCCACGTTCCATCTTCAATGCTCTCACTGATGGAAGGAGGTTTTGGCTTAAAATCTCACGATACACGGCCCCGTTCATTCTTCCCTTAACACGGATCAGTCGTCCTGTCCCCTTTGCAGAAAACCAGCCCCAAAGCATGATGTTTCCACCCCCATGCTTCACAGTAGGTATGGTGTTCTTGGGATGTAACTCCGAATTCTTCTTCCTACAAACACAGCGAGTTGAGTTTTTACCAAAAAGTTCTATTTTGGTTTCATCTGACCACATGATATTCTCCCAATCCTCTTCTGGATCATCCATATGCTCTCTGGCAAACTTCAGACGAGCCTGGACATGTACTGGCTTAAGCAGGGGGACACGCCTGGCACTGCAGGATCTGAGTCCCTCCCGGCGTAGTGTGTTACTGATGGTAGCCTTGTTACTTTGGTCCCAGCTCTCTGCAGGTCATTCATCAGGTCCCTCCGTGTAGTTCTGGGATTTTTGCTCACTGTTCCCAGGATCATTTTGATCCCACGGGATGAGATCTTGTGTGGAGCCCCAGATCGACTGAGATTATCTTCCTGGTGTCCTTCGACAGCTCTTTGGTCTTGGCCATGGTTGAGTTTGGAGCCTGACTGTTTGAGGCTATGGACAGGTGATTTTTTTTATACAGATAACGAGGTCAAACAGGTGCCATTAATACAGGTAACGAGTGGAGGACAGAAGAGCTTCCTAAAGAAGTTGTTACAGGGCTGTGAGAGCCAGAAATCTTGCCTGTTTGTGGGTGACCAAATACTTATTTTCCACCACGATTTATGTGATTTCCTCTTGTCTCTCATAGTTGAAGTGTACCTATGATGAAAATTACAGACCTCTCTCATCTTTCTAAGTAGGAGAACTTGCACAATCAGTGGCTGACTAAATACTTTTTTGCCCCACTGTATATGAACTGCTGTTAAAAACTGGATCGATAATTAATTTCACAAAGCAATAAAACTGGTAAATCAAACATGACGATTACATAAATCGTAGTTCACACAAAAGGAGAAATGGTTTTGTCCATTTTATTGTTTTTAAAATCTTTCTTTTAAAAAGGTAGAAATCTTTATTATCGAATTGCTACAGGCAACAACAATAACAATTAAGGGTATAAGAAGGCTGGACTGAGAAGTCCCAAGAAAGAATATAACTGCATACATTTACACACACTCAGCAACATCCGATATTTAGCTTGGTGAAGAACAGGCAGAAGAACACCAAAGAAATATTCATATATAAATATATACTAAATATCGGTTTTGATGTCGGCTAATATTCTAGTATCGGACCGACGATGGTAACTGAAAAAATCCATATGTTACCAAATAATATATTGGCCGCATGTATATCGTGCATCAGTACTCAGTATATATGATATACATTAAATGGAGAGGGGGAGAGCAGACAGAGTAAGGAGGGGCTGAGAATCAATGCCCTGCTCTCAGCTTTAGTGATATGATTAAAAAAAAAATAGAAAATCAAAATGAGTGGGTCAGCATTGCTATTAAATAAATTGATGTATGGGAAACGCTGAGTATCTTGCCTTTTTAGTCAAAACCTGGTACACTAGTGTCCTATGTAGCGTTACTGTACAGTATATCATATACCTGTATGTTTAGTATGGTGTTCAGACACTCACAAAATGTGCAGTTTCATATAATGCATTATGGACGTTAAGCAAGCCATGCATGTATATTTAATTCAGCCTTGAATTACAGCCTTTTAGCATTTGTTGCACCATTGCATATTCCTCCAGGACAGGAGACATGGTGTTGAACTTGTTAAAACATCAGACACATTGACATACAAAAACTCCTGGGCAGAGACATGATAGCTTTTAACACCCTGTTATGAGGAGCCGAAAATGGGTTCAGAGATCATATACGATCAAATGAGTTCATAGATTTACTGCCCTTCCTCTCTAATTGTTAGCTCTACAGGTGGCACTTATTTATTCCATTTTAATAGCCGTCCAGCCTTTTTATTTTCTTTCTGCGGTAACACATTCAGCACGGCGCGTGGAAGAAAATAAAACAACACACGGGTGCCAGATTAATTTGTAGTTCGCCTCCTGTTCGGCTTTGAGCTTTGTCATAATGAGTGTGAGGAGATAATTATTTCCTCTGACCGAGAGCATGACAAGCATTCAGATGTGGATGAACTATGAGAACTGGAGAAGGGGATGGTGATTAAAGGACTGAGAGATGACAGGTGATTTTCTGTTTCGTTCCATGAGGGTTCTGTCTTGTAGAGAAGGACTAAAGGTTCCGTAGGGTCGAGAAGCTCACTGGAGCTGCACTTATGAGATTTTCCTAGTTAAAAGCCACTTGATGTGTAAAATCTTGGTGGCTTAGTGATGGCAAGAAGCTGTACTGAAGGATTAACATGTGAAACGAGATATACGTTCATACCACACTATTCACAACCATCTAATAAGCCACCACAACGATGTACAGTATTCAACATTAAGATACATGAGGTAGAGAGGCAATACCCACTAATGTGCACAGAACAGACCAGGAGGCCAAGTCTCTCCCATTACAATATGGCAGCAACACCGATTTTATAGATCTGTATTAAGCGTATAGCCAAGTTTTACTTGGGGAAAGTAGGAAGGTTATGTATTGAAAACGTATACATGCATTTACAGTACTGTGCAAAAGTCTCAAGCCACCATTAGATTTGTTGTTTTAACAATGGTATAACGACCATATACGTATATAAGATATTATTCACGACTGGACTAAAAAAATTCAAGCTTAGATTTCTCTCTCCACAACACCATTTTCCTCATGAGTTTAGCATGTCTTAGCCTCTTCACTCTATCAGATCATGCTCTTCATGGTGGACCCCATCTACCCATATGTCATCAGACTATCCCCTTTAGGCATGATAGTCGAGGAACATCATTTCCCAATAACTATTTATTACATAGATAATAAACTCATCATATTGATTGATAAAGTTTTAATTTATTAAAAAGAATTTCTTTACCTTCAACAAATAAAATGGGTCCCCTTTTTAAGGCCGGCTGTTAAGAGACATTTTACCAAAAGAAGAAAATGTGAATGAGATCCCGGTGTTAAGTCTAGGATCCTGTTATTTTTGGTATTCGACTAGTGATTTTATAAATTGGAAAACGGATCTATTAATGTAATACAGCATCAGTAGCTTCATTGGGTTAAGAGCTGGACTGTGGATGGTGTTTAATGAAAGAATTAAAACCAGCAAAGATCTTTGTCAGTGCTTTGAGGAAAATAAAGAACAAAGGTGATGCAACTGATGAAGCTGCTGATGCTGTATAATCCCATTACACTTCTGGCTGAATACATCACGATTCTTTCCTGCGAATTCAAATCCTAGGCTGGTCATTAATAGCTTCATCTTCCAGATTTAAAACGGAACAAGTGTTTTCAGTCAGTAGATCTTGTGCACTCAGTTTATTTTGGCAGTCTTGTACTTGTATAATAACATTGCTGCTTTGTTATGGCTGGCATTGTGGTAGAGCTTCGGTCAGAGTTACAATGTCAAGTAATATTGGCACTCCTAGACCGTCTCTCAGCCAATCAAATTGCAGGGTCGGAACTAACTGATGTACTGCATACACATTTCCTGTATTTTCTGGTTGTATTTTAATAAAAGGAACAAGTGGTTATACATGTTGAGTATATCATTGCTGAAACAATGGTATATCTAAACTAATGGTGGCCTAAGACTTTTGCACAGTACTTTATTGCTCCTAGATGCACCTGCCTGCAAGAACCACACCCGGTGCTTTTTATGTAGCTGTCAACATGAAGTTGTGCATGTATTATTAGCCACTTGAAGATACCACAGTCCAAAATAAAGAGCAAAGTACTTAATGAAACAAAACAACAGTGGCGCTTGCTACAGATGCAATTAGGGTCACCTCTGTGCTAGTACATACTGTACGTACAGTGTATACCTAGGAAATGAAAGCAACCATTTAACTGTTAATTTGATGCAGTAGCCATCTGAAAATAAACCATAAACTACACAGGAAGCGGGTGGTCTAATGTTAGCAATCAGATTTCAAACTGGCTGACCAGAGATGCATTTGATTAAGTGTAAGTGCATGTGGTTCAGATCTTATCAGTGTACACTCCAGATATACGATGCATCAGCAGACCTAGTGTATAGGGTCTATGTGAATGGCTTGGTGTGCACAGGTGATAGAGTTCAGAGAGGTAGAGAAGCGCGAGCTTTGGACGTTAGTACAGTAACCACTGTGTGGTTAGGGGGTTGGATTGATTAGAGGCTGTTATGGAGGGCTCTGTGATTTAAATTAATTTGGGTATACAGTGGTACCTCCGGTTCTCGTTGTGAATTCGTTCCAGAAGGCTTGTCAAGAACCGAAAATGAGTACCGAGCAAATTTTCCCCAGAAGGAATAATGTGAATTGAATTAATTTGTCCAGACCCCAGAAAATCCACTCCGTATAAGGCATTATATGCATTCAATTACTTTTATTGTATAGGTGCTCCCTGATTTATGGAGAGGGGATACGTCCTGACAAGTTCATCACAAGTTAAATGCATCATAAACTGAGGAGATTGATAGATGTTTGGTAGAGCAGTCTATACTGTACAGTAGCGGAGCCTATGATGAGTAATGATAAGCTAATGTTTAAAACACTTAAATTACCATACAGTTGGCCAAAATCATTAACAAAGCTTATTTTATAATAGTGTTGAAAAATCACTGCTATTTTGTATTATTGTTTTGTAGTTTATTGAGTAATAGATTGAAAGGGAAAAGTAAACGCAAAACACTTACTCTATTGGTGAACTCTGAGCTCTAGCATAGCTGCTAATCTCATTGCAGCCTGTGTTCTGGAGCATTCAATTCCTGTTTTGCTTTCGGTTGGCTCTTATAAACTAACCATTTTTGGACCCATGGAGACTTACTTGCATTAAAGAGTAGTAGACGAAGTAGAAAAACATGAATGCAGTGGAGATCATCTCTGATTAAGGGTTATTGTGAACCTGAATCAGTGTACTGAATTGCGAATCGAGTTTTAGCTGGCTGAAACAACTTGACTCGTATAAGTAAGTGCGCTGAGTACCAAGCAAATGGCGAGGACCGAGACACATTTTTCTAGTCAAAATGCACCAAGTACCGAATTCGAGTTCAGGGATAGCTGAGAACCGAGATACCACTGTATGCATGTTAAGGATTTACGAAATTGACAAAAAAAATCTTTCTTCTGGGATTGTGTTGACGATAATTAGACGACACTTTGGCAGTGTGTATCTTGGGTCTTCAAGTATTCAAGCTGTTTGCCACAAACTGCCACAAATGGCACTGTCTTTTTGCGATGTAATTGGTGACAGCATTTATGTCATGCCACCTGTTTCTTTTCTTGTTGTAAGCAGTGGTATTTTTTTTCTTTTCCCTTTTCTAACGAAAACGAGGCTATGACTAAACTAAAATGAATGAAACATGACTGACTAGGACAAAATGAATGGACACTGGTCAAAGAATAAAAACGAGACAAATGTTTGGCAGGGACGACATCAATCAGATCCAATTTAGTTTTGTGGCAGGTAGGGACAAGTTAGAAAAATATCTAATCATAACTTGAGTATATGTGGAAAGGCGGGATGAGTTGGGTAGCGATCCAATCAGTAATGCTCTAAGACGCACAATTTGATCTAACCCTGGGAAGACAATACTAGCTTGACAATGTCAACACTTGGGAGAAAGCAGAGTGTCCCAGAGAGGAATATTGGCACATTTGCTCATTCAGTGTCAAGGAAAACAAGAGCGTGGGGCGCCATCTCCAGTAAAAACCACAATAAAGTTGACACGACATCTGTAGGCATGCCGTCCTGAAACTGTGGTCAAGCTATCAGCACCTAAATGCAAATAAAGTAGGGATTAAAGTGTTTTCAGTTCGCAACGTGGATATATTTTAACTTTGCCTAAAAATGTTCATAATATATTTAGAGTATTCGGGTAACATAACTCCATTTTATACTGTAATTATTAATAAATGCCTATAGAGCATGCACACGTTTCTGATCTTGTGTTTAATAAAGCTCAGTGTCATTTATTTATGGAAATTTATTTATGGAAATTGAGTTTGTGATCACTTTACTGTATACAGTTATTATAATGCATGCATATAGACCTGAGCTTACATCTTAATTAGATCTTATAATAGAATAGAATCTTTATTGTCATTATCAATCATTCCAACTTTCTATTCTAGAATATCTGCTGAATGTCCACACCAAGTGTGAAGCAGATCTACGGTGGAAACTGAGTAATAACCACTTTAATGTATACTTTTATTATGAATGCATGCATGTAGGTGTTTCATCTTAACAGGGAAATGTTAAAAAAGCATTAACTTATTGCAACCTTTACATTTCATATTTTAGTCAACTAAAGCTACTGTAGACTTAGTCGACTATCGTCTTATCAGTAGTCTGAATTGGATTAAAACTAAAAACCATTCGGATGACTAAATTATGACGCACCAAATTAAGTTTTAGTCAAAAGACTAAAACTAAATAATTTGCTGTCAAAATTAACACTGGTTGCAAGGCACTTTTTTGTATGACCGCCACCAACGATTGCTGAGTGTGTTTTTATGCTGGTACCTTGACTAATTTAAGCTGGTCGTGGATGGCTGGCTCCTGAAGTTTGTCATAATCTTCATGTACTTCACGGTGGTTAGTTCGCAGATGGTGAAACAAGCTAGTTGTTGAGCTGTCTGTTTGTCTTTTGAGCAATATTTGTCTTTTCAAAGCCAAACCATGTTTAGCAATTAAACTAATGACGTAGACTATTAGGCTGGTAGTGTCTGTATTTTGTCTCCTGGTGCAGTTTCATCACTCACTTTTAACTTTAGACGTGCTTTTAGGTTGAACTCTAGCTTGGTTTGTTTACGCTGCATGCACATGTGTTTTTGACTGTTTAAAATGTTATCATAGACCAGGCATATCACACTTATTGTATGTGCACTCACTGGGCGCTCTATTAGGAACATCAGTACACCTGCTCATTCATGCAATCAGCTCATCAGCCAATCATGTGGCAGCAGTGTTATGTATAAAGGACCAGCAGCTTCAGGTAATGTTCACATCAACCATCAGAATGGGGGGAAAACTATGATCTGGGGGATTTTGATCCTGGATTGATTGTTGGTGCCAGGTGAGCTGGTTTGAGTATTTCTGTGTCTGCTGATCTCCTGGGATGTTCACACACAACAGTCTCAAGTTTACTTCGAATGGGGCAAGAAAGATCACACATCCAGTGATTGGCAGTTCTGTAGATGGTTGGTGAGAGAGGACAATAGAGAATGGCCAGGCTGGTTCAAGCTGACACAGGCTGTGGTGACTCAGATGATCACCCTGGGCAATTGTGGTGAGCAGAAACGAATCACAGAATGTACAACACATCGAACCTTTGAGGCGAAAGGCTACAACAGGAAAACACCATGTTGGGTTCCACATCTGTCAACCGAGAATTGCGAGCTGAGGCTGCACTGGGCACAACTGGTCTGAGGAAGAATCCTGATTTCTGCTGGATCACGCAAATGGTGCTGTGTCAGCAGGCCAGATTGGTCAAGGTTGTGTATGGGGTCTGGATGGGTGTGGGGGTGTGGAATGCTTTCTTGGCACACTTTGGGCTCATTGATACCGATCAGTCGGTGCTTGGATGCCATGGCCTGTTTAAGTATTGTTGCTGTCCATTTGCATTCCCTTGATGGCCACATTTATTTATTTAATTGTATGTTTATTGATTTTCAAAGGGTTATACTTACAACTACAAATCAAAGGCCAGGATGTCCTCTAGATGGCGCATCAGCTTTTAGCTCTATAGATTATATGGTTATTGAAATATTCTTTGTGAACTCATGTCCCCCACAGAGGACAAAAATGAATCATCAGGTCTTACGAAGATAGATGTATGCCAAGTATTGATGTAATCTTCTGCATGACATTGATAGTGACGTTAAATAAACAAACAAATCAATACTCACCGCACCAGTAACAGACAGAAGCTACATCGCATGTAAAACAGAATTAGAAAACAGATTACACATTGCAATAAACACTGATAAGTGGGAAAAGTAAAAACTAAAAGGCAGTGACACAATCAGAAATTCTAGGAACATAACGAGCTGCAAATGTCAAGAATGTAATTCACATTACAATCCCTTCCAGAATCTCCCAAAACTGAAGACCAAATTTCACAGAACCTTTTGGTATCATGGCCACAATTTAAGCATCTTCTGATTATGTACTTCTAGTGTGATGCACTGCACCATATCACAAAGCAAGCGTAAAAAGGTTTCATGAACATAGTAATGATGTTCAATGGCCTTCCCAATCACTGGGCCTGAGTCCAATAGAACACCTTTGGGATGTGGTAGAAGGGGAGATTTGCAGCATGAAAGTACAGCTGAAAGCTTTGCACGATGCAATCATGTCACTTTGGAGCAGCGTCTCAAAGGAAGGTTTCCAACATCTTATAGAATATATTTCTTGGAACTTGAAAAGAAAAAGCTGTTTTGAGAGCAAAGGGCGGCTCTACCCATAAGTATAGTGTTCTTAATAAACTGCCCACTGAGTGTATTTAAGTTTCCAGTTGAATACATGGCAATTTATCTGGCAGGAAGACATGAACTTAATAAATTGTGGTAATCCAAAAGAGAAATAATAAGTGAAGGCATTGTGAAAACCCAGAGGAGCACATATGAGAAATGATGCGTAGGTGGAAGGATGCTGCTTGTGATTTTGAAGTATTATGTCTAGGAGTGTGGGGTCAAAATCAACTTCTAGAATATGACTGGCATTTAATGGGATGGCTATCATGTTATTTAAGGCAAGATATAAAGGGCTCAAGGAAGGGCTTTCCTGTGGCCAACCAATTGACTCTGATCAAACCTGACCTTAGAATACAGTGGAGAGAGAGCGAGCTTTGGGTGTGATCAGATGAAGGTTGTAGGATGAAGATGGAACATCTTGGAAGATGATACCGGAGGGGGATGGTATTTACCAGAGCCATATGATGAAAATATCACCTTAAATTGAAATTTGTCCAAAAAGTCGCGCCAAGGCCTAAAAGTAGACAATATAAGCTTCAACAGAATACGTATTACTGTAATATTTTGATCACATTATTTGAATCGTTGAATCGTTTTTTTAATGCAAAATATTCATTTTAATTGGGTACTTTCATAGGAAACGGTATGTGCAAATTCTCATGTCATGAGGTAGTGTTAATGTGTTTGTGACACAACCTGCTGTTACACAGTAATGAGCAAGGAAGTGTCCAGACTTGTTTACTGCCCATTCTGTTTTTAGCAGGTAGATTGTAGTGAACAGCGAATTTTATTCATTTTAGTGTTTAAATTCAATTTAGTATTACAAAAATTGTCAGGATTTAAATATCGTGTGAATGCATCAACTTTGACAGCTCTAGTATTAGATTACATTCAGTTTTGGTTTCTTTTTCTTTACGTAGTCATTTCAAATGTTTAAACTAAGCTTGGTTGTGTGGCCAAACCAAGAAGGTACAATATCACTGTAGTGCCCAGTGGTTTCCATTGATAAACTGCCGGCCTTTACAGTAAGAGCCAATCTGACTGACATGCAATTTAATCTCGTCTTCGTTTTCTTGACCAACCTTAATCCAATGTTTGTTGACCACAGGTTCTGTTGTTTGGAGCATATTTGCTGATAACAGCCTCAAACAAATGCTTCAGTTGTGAATATGAGTGAAAAATTAAAACATTCTGTACAAAATCGAGGGAGTGGAATTGTTCTTGAGGAGGCAATTCCTAGTTTTGCCTGTGTCCTGGAGCTGAACCTAAACAAGATAAATGCCTTTCAAGCCTACCTATAATGTCATTTACATTTGTCATTTAGTAGATGCCCTTATCCAGAGCGATGTACAATTAATAGTCTTACAGTCCAAGCAATTGTAAGTTACCCAACAATGGTAGCCCGGCAGAGGTGGGATTTGAACCTTGGACCTACTGATCCATTGTCCAGTATCTTTAACCATTAGGCAACCTCAGTCCACCAAGGCAAGTCCAAAATAAGTGGACCAATGAGGGGTTGTCCTGCAGCCTTGGAGCATCAGCTTGTTGGAAGTGTTAGTATACCCTGAGGCAGAGATTTGGGCAGAAAACTGCTTTGTACATGCACAGAATTTAGTAGAGGCCTTTAGCAATTGGCACATCAGTCAGTATCCCAAACCAATAGTGACCGTAGTCTCGCTGGTGTTTTGTAGTGGGGTTGGGCATCACAACCAGACAAGATTGGCTGTGTCTGAGGGAGGAGAGGCCGGTTTTGGGATGACACCTGGTGCTACAACAACGAACCCTGCTGGCCCTGAGATGGACCATCCAGTGTACTCTGGAAATGGGTGTCGGAGTGTGATCCTGACCAGGAAAAGGTGGCTTAAAATTTGAGGTTCAACAGCCATGGACCCAAAAGTGGCAACTAGTGGAGCTCGGAGCAGTCTAGAATGAGTGAGTGACCACTGTCCTAACAAAGAAATCGATTACCCTAAAAAAAAAAAAAAACACATTATCCCCTAGACCTTAGGGTCTACCAACATTATCTTAGCTTTAGTGTTTAACTAGACATTGCATGAAGGCAAGGATGCAGAATGAAGAGAATCAATAGGCAGAGTGCTTAGATTTTAGTCAGTGAGCATGAGAATAAAAGGTGGGCTAAAACAGAGCTCAGAGCTTTGAGAGATTTGTTACTAACTGTACAAATACAATGTCTGTTGGTCCTGTAGATCCTACATTAGGCTACACCAATAAGAAACATTTACGTTTGAGTTTAATAGGAGAAAGCAGGATATATCTGTGAGACAATCTAGGACATGACAGAAGTCTGTGATCCTAGTGAGCTGCCCTGGAGCCTACCAGCATGTTTTCATTTGTTTTTTTTTTTTTAAACTTGATTACATTTGATACCATCTATAATGTTATGAAGGGGAGCAGAAGGAAGAGAAGCAATTAGTTGAGTGTACGAACATGGCAAATGATGGCAACAGGCCCAAGACAGAGCCCTGGGTTTTTAAACACACACATACAGGTATGCCTCGTTTAATGACTATGTTATGTTCTGTGAAAAAGGGCATTGACCGGATATTACTGTCATGTGGTCTCTTTATGCTGTAAATATAAAGGGTATTTTCACAACAACACTGCATGCCAACGATGCCTAAATGAGCCAGAGATGCCACTGAAAACCAGTGATTTGATGATTGATTGAAAGGACTGATACGGCTGTTTGATGGTCCAAGTACTAGACAGTATTACGAACAACACAGAAGATCAGCCAGATGAACCAGAGACTCCACAAGTGAATGTTAACCAGCTTATATAGTTATAGGTCAGAGAGAATAAACAGGTGGGGTGTGTGTGTGGTGTATTAAATATGTGTATAAAAAATGCTTACTATACTGAGAGTGATGACTTGAGCAGTTAATAAAAATAAAAAAACAAACAATACTTTTATGTACATTTGCCTTTTAGAGGTTGAACAAACCAACTTGAACAAATATAGGAGAACAAAACAGCATCAGGGAGCAAGCCCAAATAATCAACTACATTTTGAAACAAACCTCAAAGACCTGCAGCCTGCAACTACTAATATTTGTAAGTAACTTTTATAAAATAATAAGGCCAAAGTTGCTTAAGCAGACCTGGCAACCATGCCAGGAATGAACTTAAACTCTTAAACTCCTGCCTCTGCTCGTGGATCTGCAGTGCTGATTGGCTGCTGTGGTGACCAGCCGTTTATGGCCGCGATGTTCAGAGTTACGAGACAGGATTTTTATTCCCTATTATAATTTAGATCCTTGGAAGAGTCCAAGTTAGTCGGGCAGGGCTATGCTGGGGGCAACCAACCCAGTTGTGGTCCAAAGCCACAAGGGAGCAGAGGAAGACCATGGTAGGGGAAGAGGTCTCCACAAGTGGTGCAGGACCACTACCTCATCATGGCGGTGTCCCAGGGGAAACGGGGAGCTTGGACTTGCTGGGAGGATACCATCCACAGAGTCGTAACGTGGGCCGACATCTGGCGAACCCCACAGTCACGGCTCAGTTTCCTCCTGAAGGCAGCATACGACACCCTTCCATGCCCTCGAAACCTCGCCCAATGGAGCTGGCGGAAGAGGCCGATAAGGCGAGTTTCTGGATATGGCTGCGGAGGAAAGATAGCAGTTGGGGCTCAACACCACAATGAGGTCAGTTGCAGGGAGTGGCGTGGAGAGACGTCCCCACACCGCAAGGTGTCCTGGCTAGGGGGCGAAACATCGGTGAACGGTGGCACCAGCTGACGACCCTGCAGCTGACCTCAAAGTGCACTGGAGGAGGTGCGACAGGCAGAGATGCCAAGCAGCTAAACCTGTACTACTCAAAATAAATGTTAGAATTAAGACCTCGGTCATTAAAGCCCTGTGGATCACCTTTGGATGTACCTACACATACAATGTCTCTGTGAGGTATCATATTTAAAATAATATTACTAAAGGAAGTGGACTACAGTTAACAGCTCTAACATCTACCATGACATTGCAATAAGATGGCAGTCCCTGTGTTAAGAGCAAAAAACACAACTAGATTAGCTCATGAAGGTTGTTGCCAGGCATATAATTACATGTAATTGAATCATTAAGTGAATCTAAGACATTTCAGGGAAAGCCGAGGTTAGAGTCAAGCCTTGACTTACTAAGAGCAGTAGAAAATGAATCTTAGCCTGAACAAGAATGAGTGACAGTTGGTAGAGAGAGACTGTACCAGGCCAGAGGCAAGAGAACTGTTAACAGTGCTGGAGAGGGGAACTGAAAGATGTGATGTTGCTGAGGGATCAAGCAAGTGGAATTATTGCACATAATAATTAATACAGTGGTACTTCGGTTCTGGTTGTTACTTTGTTCTAGAAGGCTTGTCGCGATCTGAAAATGAGTGAAGAGCAAATTTTCCCCATAAGGAATGATGTAAATGAATGAATCCATTCCAGACACCCAGAAAATCCACACTGTATAAGCATTATATGCATTAGTGGAGTTATTGTACAGGTGCTCCCTGATTTATGAAGGGGTTACATATCCGACAAATCCATCACAAGTTAAATGCATCCTGAACCGATTAGTTTATGGTCTGTACTGTATCATAGCAGACCTTATTGTTTAAAGCACTTACATTAATCTACAGTTGGCCAACATCATTAACACACAGCTTATTTTGTAATGAAGTGTTAAATGTTATGTAATTTAGTGAGGAATGGATTGAAAGTGAAAAGTAAAAGCAAAACACTTACTCTATTGGTGAACTCTGGGTGCTAGCTGCTAATGCTAACTGCTCAGCCTGAAAGTGATCTGGAGGATCAGTCCTTGATGTCCTGTCAGTTGCCTGTATTCATCAACCATTTTTTGGATCCATGGAGAATTACTTGCACTAAAGAGTACAGTACTGTAGATGTAAAAATAAAGGTGAACACGACTGTGGTAGCCTAGTGGGTAAGGTACTGGACTATGGACCACAAGGTCCAGGGTTCAAATCCCACCTGTGCCAAGCTGCCACTGTTGGATCCTTGAGCAAGGCCCTTAAACCACAATTGCTTGGATTGAAAGATGGTACCAATTGTAAGTCGCTCTGGATAAGGGTGTCTGCTAAATGTTGTAAATGTAAATAAAAGTAGCTGAGCTATATTATCGATTGCTGAGAAACACCTATTGTGAAACTGAATCACTGTGTATTGAATCATTCAGCTGAAACGAGTCGTGCGGCTCGAGTACAGAGCAAGCAACGAGAACCCGAGACACATTTTCTAGTCAAAATGGTCCGAGGTGGTCGAGAACCGAGGTATCGCTGTATATGGATATAGGTTGGGTCAGTAGGTGAAGTGCCATTACTGAAGGACACTACTGACTGTCCATAACTGACTCTACTTCTGGTGGTTTTACCCAATAACCAGATGTTAAGGCTCTCGAGGCTTGTTTAACAGTGCAGCAGTAATGGTCCATATTGCTTTCAAACAGACACCTCTTACAACACTGGTTCCCAACCTTTTTTCCTTGGAGTACCCTACAAGTATCTAAGAAAAGCTGCAACACTAAGTACATACCGTATCCTAGTTCCTACTTGTATGTAGTTGAGGCAAAATCAATATTCATGAAAATAAATCAATTATATAAAAAATAAAACACAGTCTGATGTAAATAATATGTATGACATTAAAAATACACATGCCAAGCCTTTTTAAAATTTGACCGGCTGTTTGAGTTCAGTGTCAGGG
This sequence comes from Ancistrus triradiatus, assembly GCA_025084515.1. Classification (NCBI taxonomy): domain Eukaryota; kingdom Metazoa; phylum Chordata; class Actinopteri; order Siluriformes; family Loricariidae; genus Ancistrus; species Ancistrus triradiatus. Next base: position 350,593 of record JAJAGP010000222.1, read on the forward strand.
CAAAAGACAGATTTTTATTTCCTATTATAATTTGCTATAATTAAGACCTCGGTCGGAAAAGGAAACGGGTGCGTCCCTGTACTTGATATTTATCATATTGAACATTGCATTCAGTTCAAATTCAAACTTGAAATTGTGGCAGGGTTTAGCGAAAGCTTTTGGTCTTCAGATAACAAATCGTGTTGCAGTACAGGAAAATATCTAGAAGACAAATAACTTTGCTTTAAACCCAACTGTCCCAAGAACACTCCAGATATCACATAAATCCCCTCAAAGCTCAGCGAAGTCAAATTGAAAATGGTAAACAGATTAACCTTTGGGGCTTCTTTGTTGGATGTGGAGCTGAAGAAATGAGTTCTTTGGTTCCTGTGAGACTGGGTTAACCTCTTGTTATTCATCTGCTGCTAGTGAGGCATGGGCATGAAATGCTGCTGATGAGACCTGTAAGCAGAGATAACACTGAAGTTAAGCGGCATTAGACCAGCTTATTGGGCTCCACTGGCTTAGATGAGACATGTCGAAGCTCAAAGGAAATGGTCAGACTTTTTTCAGGGAGCTGTCAGATAGAACTGTGTTGCAGACAGAGCACTTCCTGGACTGCAAACCACAAGGTCCTGTGTTCAAGTCATATAAAAACATACATTTACAGCATTTAGCAGACACCCTTATCCAGAGCAACTAACAATTGATACAGCCTTACAATCTAAGCAATTGTGGGTTAAGGGCTTTGCACAAGGACCCAACAGTGGCAGCTTGGCAGAGGTGGGATTTGAACCCTGAACCTTTTGGTCCATAGTCCAGTACTATAACCGCTGGGCTACCACAGTCCCACTGCCCGGCCAAAAAAAGGTCACCACCTGGATTTCACTAAGTAAATACCTGAATAGTAATTTGAGTTAAATAGTTAAATGAGTACCATCTCATTTTGACAGAACATTTTTGTTCTGTGAAAAGTTACGAACTTGCCATGTAAAAATGATACAAAATAATGTCAGGACACCATTAATAGCACCCTTCATTAGCACCAAACAAAGGACAAAATCAGACTAACCTGTGATTAGAATTTAGACTCATCCGTTGTGAGTGCTTACATGGCTTTAGTTAACCTACGAATGGTGGCTTTGATTCTTTAAAAGGCCAGTTTTATTCACTGATCTTTGTTCGCAATGGTAAAGACAGGCAAGCTGTCTGAGCAGACCAGGGGACGCATTCATGAAGGTTCTTCGTGCTAAGACTAGCTCCTAGTGATGAAATTCTAAGATAAATCTCTTAAAGTTAGGAGTAGATCCTAGCAAAGATGAAGGTTATTCGTGAAGTAACTTTACCCTAAAGAGCTCCCATGGTGAAAAGCTGTTAGTATTAGGGAGGAGGACTTTTAGGAGGCTTAGGAGTTCTCTTCAGTTCTCCAAACACTGAATAACAGGGACTTAGTCAAACATTACCGAAATACAGTGTGCAGGAAGTACGTTTGTGGTTGATCTTTTCAGAGATTCGCTCATGCCTCCTACCCAGTGCAACAATGGTGTAACACCCAAAATGAATGTTACATACAAACCAACCCCAGTTATAGACACGGCAGCGTCACCTGAAAAGAGCGGAACCACATTTTCTCTAGTTTATAGGCTAGCCAATAGAGTAAGTTTAAGCTACCAAAACGATCAGCATTGTAAATATACTGTTAATAAAATAAAGCAAATAAACACGTGTGGTTAGTGTAAAACGCACAGAAATACCTTGTTCCTGTCATTTCAAAGGCTTATAACGGACTATACAGTATTTCCCACATTTTGATTTGGGAAATACTGATTGATTATTACTTAATTGATTATTTTTAAATGGCCACATGTATGATGACGGGTCAGCTTTTTTTGTTGGATATCTTTGGACATGCTAACAAAATATTCGAATGATATGAGGTTTAGTGGTGTAATGATGCATTCTGCTCACAATTCAATTCTCGGTACCGAGTTCACTATTGGACTTCTTAGGATTATCGATTTTACATTCGCTAAAATACATTTCTGAAGTGTAGACAAGGCAAAACAATGCACATTTTCTTTGTGTAGGTTTTTAAAGCCAAAACTTTTAGTCCACTGCAATTAATAGAAATTACTAGATATTTGAAATGGTAAACAAAATGCTGTATTGTAGCTTCACCACATCTTGAATGAAAACAATTTTTTTTAGTTGATTGAAGAATAATGTACTTGTATAACGCTTAAACAAAAATATGTAGTCTGCTGCAATTAGAAGAAGTTAGGAGCATCACTGAGTTGGATGTGCCTCTGTAAGCATGAAAAATGTGTTTGAAAAATGCAGTTTCATTAGAGAAGAATACATAATCAACTTTGACTCATCGTGCATCGTTACACCCCTAATAAAGTTGGTGCATATCCACTTATTTCTGATGATATTGGCTTTTTTATGTTGACCACAACTGTATATTGCTCTGGGCCACAGTGTATTTGGTTTGTGTGCAATATGAGTCATTACTATTTCTTTATTAAGCAAGCTGAACCATGATGCAATCCAAGCAGTTGAGGGTTAAATGTCCACGAGGGACAGTTGAACCACTATATTGACCGGTCAATATTCCAGTACCTTAACCTCTGAATATTCTAAGCCCATTTCATTCATTTTCCATAATGGCAAAGGAGATTGTACAACTCCAAGGACCTGGGTTCGATCCTTACTTGTGAATCTGTGAAGTGCCTGTAAATGGGGGCAGTTCTAGCTAAGAGTTACAGGTAAAGGTACTGGAGTATTCAACAGAAAGTTCATCAGCCTTCATCAGCCTTTGGCTGCTTTGGTTAATCTAAACTTCTTTCAAGTGTAAGTGAGTGTGTATAAGTAAGTGTTTGAAGCCCTGTCCACCCTGTGTCTAGTGCGTATTCTCACCTTAAAGATGACTTCCAGGATAGCTCTCAGACCCATTAGCGGTTACTTCAAACAAATGAGGCATTACTTAGGGACTAACTGGTTCTTTCCATAAATTTATGCTTCACGTTTGACGGATACTCTGTCCTACAGGTAAACAGTGTTTAGCTTTGCTTTTACATGCTTTAATGACCAAGGATTTAGAAGTAATACATTATAAAAGGAAATAAAAATCTGTATTTTAACTCTGATGTTGTGACTGTAAACAGATGGTCAAACTAAAGGTTTAGCAAGTGTATTTTTATTGCCACAAATGTTGTTAGTTACAGTGGGGCAAAAAGTATTTAGTCAGCCACTGACTGTGCAAGTTCTCCTACTTCCTCCTAGAGGTCTGTAATTTTAATCATAGGTGCACTTCAACTATGAGAGACAAAATGAGGGGAAAAAAATCCAGGAAATCACATTGTAGGATTTTTAAAGAATTTAATTGTAAATTATGGTGGAAAATAAGTATTTGGTCAATAACAAAAGTTCAACTCAATACTTTGTAACATAACCTTTGTTGGCAATGACAGAGGTCAGATGTTTCTTGCAAGTCTTCAGCAGGTTTGCACACACTGTAGCTGGTATTTTGGCCCATTCCTCCATGCAGATCTCCTCTAGAGCAGTGATGTTTTGGGGCTGTCGAAGGGCAACATGGATCTTCAACTCCCTCCACAAATTTTCTATGGGGTTGAGGTCTTGAGACTGGCTAGGCCACTCCAGGACCTTGAAATGCTTTTTACGGAGCCGCTCCTCCGTTGCCCGAGCGGTGTGTTTGGGATCGTTGTCATGCTTAAAGACCCAGCCACGTTCCATCTTCAATGCTTTCACTGATGGAAGGAGGTTTTGGCTTAAAATCTCACCATACATGGGCCCGTTCATTCTTCCCTTAACACGGATCAGTCGTCCTGTCCCCTCTGCAGAAAAACAGCCCCAAAGCATGATGTGTCTGCCCCCATGCTTCACAGTAGGCATGGTGTTCTTGGGATGCAACTCAGAATTCTTCTTTCTCCAAACACGACGAGTTGAGTTTTTCCCAAAAAGTTCTATTTTGGTTTCATCTGACCACATGATATTCTCCCAATCCTCTTCTGGATCATCCATATGCTTTCTGGCAAACTTCAGACGGGCCTGGACATGTACTGGCTTAAGCAGGGAGACACACCTGGCACTGCAGGATCTGAGTCCCTCTCGGCGTAGTGTGTTACTGATGGTAGCCTTTGTTACTTTGGTCCCAGCTCTCTGCAGGTCATTCATCAGGTCCCTTCGTGTAGTTCTGGGATTTTTTCTCACCGTGTTCTCATGATCATTTTGACCCCACAGGATGAGATCTTGCGTGGGGCCCCAGATTGAGGGAGATTATCAATGGTCTTGTATGTCTTCCATTTTCTTACAATTGCTCCCACAGCTGATTTATTCACACCAACCTGCTTGCCTATTGTAGATTCACTCTTCCCAGCCTGGTGCAGGTCTACAATTTTCTTCCTGGTGTCCTTCGACAGCTCTTTGGACTTGACCATGGTTGAGTTTGGAGTCTGACTGTTTGAGGCTGTAGACAGGTGTCTTTTATACAGATAACGAGGTCAAACAGGTGCCATTAATACAGGTAACGAGTGGAGGACAGAAGAGCTTCTTAAAGAAGTTGTTACAGGTTTGTGAGAGCCAGAAATCTTGCCTGTTTGTGGGTGACCAAATACTTATTTTCCACCATGATTTACAATTAATTTTAAAAAAATCCTACAGTGTGTTTTCTTGGATTTCTTTTTCTCATTTTGTCTCCCACAGTTGAAGTGTACCTATGATGAAAATTACAGACCTCTCTCATCTTTCTAAGTAGGAGAACTTGCACAATCAGTGGCTGACTAAATACTTTTTTGCCCCACTGTATGATAGCTGATTCTGGCCGATTCTGATTTTCTTTGTCTAAAAATTATAAATTACAGCAAACATTTTTGTTCAATTTCTATTTTAATGGAAACCTCTTCATTGCTTTCTTGCTACCTTTAGCTTTAGCCTCTTTGCCTTTGTTAGTCTTGTCAAATTTCGCGTATTCATCAGGGTGATGCTGTATTAAACATCTTAAATTCGTTGTTCCCGACATTTTCAGAGTTGTTCCTTTTCTTGTGAAACTAACCTTTATATATACCTTTCAGTAGCCTAAAAAAAGACCATGCACCTTTGTCCGGTCATTGACCATTTCGATGAATGACCTGGTTCACAGAACGTAATGAGGTCGTTAACGTAAATGGCGCATACCCGTATTGTAATGGTTGATTTGGGTCTTTGCACTTTGATGACAAAGACTTTACCTGAGGACATGCTGAAATAGAAATGGATGAAACATTTGATCACTTTCTGGCTTTTCACATGTAGCTCTTTATTGAGATGTTGTGCACAAATGTGGACATGGAGACTTACAGCAAACCAAAGCTCTTTGCAACACTGCGTTTCAGCAAGACTGTGCTAATGAATGAGCTTGGCCTGTGGCGTTACGGAGGCCGGCTAATCAATGGCTTTAGCTGCCATTACACAATGTATTAGCTGTTCGTGAGCGTGTTCCCTTTAGCTATAATTACTATATTATGTCCATGTCTGTTAACTAGGGGCTTTTAAAGCTGGCCTCTGAGAGACTAATCTATCATTTTCTATTTAAAGCTAGGGAACGTATGTGTATAAAATGCTATTGGCTACGCATAGCACGGGTTCTAAGCACTATCCATCCGTCATTTGCATTCAAGGTACACAGGTTTGTACGTTTTAGTATTCCTACCGTATACATACTGTGTGTGTATGTATGTATGTATGCATGTGTGTGTCTGCCCGCCACATACTGTAGGTGCAATTTACATACAGACTGTACCTACTCTGCTGCTATTCATTTTGTCTCCTGTACTCTGTCTAGCATTTGAAGGATTCACCACTGACCATGAATTATTTGACTGGTGTTCCATTGTTGGCACATACTGACATTAATATAACATCATGAGCAGTTGGAAGGTTGGTATGACTGATTCAGAAATGGTGAAGCACTGGAAAAATAATCTTGGCTGAAAATGAACGGGTTATATTTCTTGTATGTAATTAGAAAGTATATGTTTTCTTATAAACACTTGAACAGTGATTACAGAGCATTACAGTGTCTAGAGATGGTGAAAATATTTCATACAGCTGACATTTTAACTTTTAAAGCTGTTATATACCGACTGTGATTTGTCTGTGTAATAATGGCATCTTCCAAACCAAATATGATTTATCAGAGCGTGTAAATGCAACGTTATTTTATTCACCCTCCTAGTTTTTTGCGATGTTGACCAATCACTGCCAATCATTGCTTCAAAACCTCATGAAGCAGCTCCTGTATTTTCAGTATTCCTCTCCACTGCCAGCTTTTTCATACCTGGAACAAAACTTAAATACATTGTCGTCTTCACTTTCCTTTTGCCCTCTCTTGTTCCCTCTCCTATTTGGAGCCATTTTTCTTGCTTATAAAATGTTCAGTTTCAGGAAAATGTTAGTTAAAATAATCGTAATATTAATAATTAATAATATTTGTGTAAAATCTTAAACTTAAATCTTAAATCTTAAACTTGTGTCCGATTGGATAGTCCTGGTAAATTAAATGATGGGGTTCACAAAAAATAAAATAAATAATTCAGCTCTTCCATGGGGCTTTTTTCTTTCTTCCAAAATTGGATGTATCCAATATCGACTTGAATTTTTCTGAGATGCAAAAGGATGTATTTGTGACTTGAACAAGACCATTTGTTCTCATCTGTTTTGGGGCGAAAAAAACTGAACCAGTTGGCAAAATGAAATAAATAAATAAAAATAAACATATTGGGTCTGGTGTGTACAGATTTGAGTACACACCAGTGTGTTGCGTTCAGTGTGCAACTGCCTTACAATAGTGAAGATTAGCAGTGTATTTACATACTTTCTAAATTTCATTACCCTTAATTTATCTTTTTTAAATATTCATCATTTACCTCACCATGAGTCATGCGCTGATGACGTCTCATCTGATTTTTGATACTTTGGAATGGGGTTTAGAGCATCACCTTCACTCTTATGACTGATGAATCTCAATCACGGCTGCAAGAGCCAAGGAAGTGCTGCATACTGGAATGTGTCGATACAGCAGCATGTCCCCTGCACACTAATTAGTACAGTGGGTTATGGTGTGTTAGGGTTCATAAGTTGTCAGTGAGATCCAGGCAGTGATGAGTGAGGGAGTAGGCAGGGTGTAAGGCACTGCTCAGTGCTCATTAGACAGACGTGCACATGAACGTTTGTGAACAATTCATAATTCTCTATATTTCTGTATAAATATGAATTGAAGCATCACCAGATGTCCATACAAATCCGAAACGTAGATCGAGAACCCAGTTTAACAAATGACACACCTTTTCAGAAACCTTAGAAGGAAGCACCCCAAATAGTATGTTGAAAGCCAGATAGCCTGGACACACGTTGGTGAAAAATCACTCCATTTGAGAAAATGTAAGAGCTGAAAAGACATCACTGATGCTATGAAAGTTTACTAAAACTAATGTTTTAAACGGCTTCTTTAAATGGTTTTCATGGAAGTTACTATTTAGTATCGGTGGGCGATTTATGGTGGTAAAAAATTTTAAATAAAAAATAATAATAACTTGCATCTCGATAATGAAAGACATTTTTACAATGCATGGTATTTATCATGATGCATGCGATTGCTCAAGGACCCAACAGTGGCAGCTTGGCAGAGGTGGGATTTGAACCCTGGACCTTGAGGTTCACAGTCCAGTACCTTAACCGCTAGGCTACCACAGTCACACAGTGACATATTCTTAACAACTACTATTCAGGTATTCTCCCATACTGTGAAGTGTAGTTTTATTCAAAATGTGCTCCAATTAAGCAGGACTAATTACACTCTTTCTAATGACAGATGCAGTCGGTGTTCTTTAAGCACTGACTTAAATCCTCGATATGCTCAGAAAAGCACATCACCTATCACGATATGATAAAATATCATCATATTGCCCACTTGTACTATTTAGTAAGAGTTCTTGCTGCTACTAGTGGTCTGTGGTCTGTTTTCATGAGGATGATTATTATTATTTTTGGACACAAAGGTGGTATTTGCTTTACAAAAGTTTTTGTTGTGAAGTGCACTTTAATGAAGTTTGTTTAAAAAGCTTCTGCTAGCCTAAGTGCTCTGTTATTTTTCTGCTTTTATATTATGCTCCTATTATTCTGCATTTGCTCGCCGAGTTAGTTTCCGCTCTCTTAACCCAGCCTGACATACCTTATTCGTTCAAATGGTTTTTTATTTTTTATTTTTATTGTTTTTTAACTATCAGTGTATTATTGGTGCTTCTTTGTCAGGAATTGCACTGGTGTTAGAGGCTGTGAACATCCAAAACACAAACCATACATGTGAATAGTTCAACAAAATAAATATAATTTTAAAGAAGACCCTTATGTCATTCAGTGCGTATACATGCACTTAATAATCCGATAATTACGCAGTTATCGGATTATTCAAGTGGTCATGTATACAGCATCTAAAATCCTGGATTGTTTAAAATAAAGATGGATTTTACTCCAGTAATAGGAGTAATAATAGCATGTATACCTTACCTGGTTGCCAGGTCCCCCTATTCTTAGAGCTTCTCGCTTCTGTAGCTCTTATTTACTAGACCTGGTGGGGGATTCTTTCGTGGGATCTGGCAACTTTAGAATTAACCGCAGCGGCCACTAAACAATCAACAAACACTTTGTGGAGACTCTGAAACATATACATAACACAATTTATAATCAAGAAAATGCAGAATTTGGTTATTTAATATTAAAAGTTGAAGTTTACGTCACACCTTTCTGTGAGATTATTGGCTGGTTGCAAAGTAGAAATCCGATTAGTTATCAGGTTATTAAATGCATGTAAACGCTGCATTGCACTGCTCTGAAAATGGTCACTGTTTGTGATCTCATAAAATAAATAAAATAAAATAAAATAACCAGAGCATGAGGCTGGTGTTCAGCTGGGTGGTGGGTAAGGTGCCATTTACTTGCGCTCTGGTTAAGTGCAGCAGTTGTAGGTGTTTCTCACTTACGCTCCCCACTCCTTAAAACTTTGTGATCTGAATGCTAATAGAAGCGCCCACTGTGACGGAGTGGCTCCCAGAGGCAATGAAAGCCTGAGCAGGCTCTGTTTTGCTGGGTTATGGACCACCATTTTTTCTCGATCATTACTCCCTGTTGCTTCTTCTGCACCCCCATCCCCCTGCACTATTCTCTCTGCAGCGTCTGCATTGCAGTGGACTGAACTCGTGGCCCTGTCCTCATCACTTGTTGTGAACTGATCGAGAGCTTTCAGTGTGTCAGCTCCTATTGTTCGCCTCTTGCTCCTATCTGGGATGCAGTGCAAGCGTGTGTACATGCATTGTAACGCTGTCTATACAGCAATAGTGCACTGTCCCATTATAGTGCTCCACTGAAGCCCAGAATCTGAGGTTTGGACCCGTCTGTACTGCAGCACATGGGTGCAGAGTGTCATTATGGATCAAGAAATAGATTTACTTAATCATAAAGACTGATGGTTAGAACTGAAGATGCCTTTTAAATGCTTGTTGTTAAAGGCAAGCCATTCAACTACACTTCATTTTGAGTTTACATGCACTTAATAATCAGATAACTGCAGAAAATCAGATCTGGTCAACAAGTATACATGCACCCGAGTAATCGGATAATGAGGAAGCTCCAGGTTTGCACAACCCAACCAGCCAATAGTCTCAGAAATGTGAAGAAACTTCAATTTTTAATATTAAATAATCAAATTCTTCATTTTCTCCAGTATATATGTTGTTGGTCTTCACAAAGGGTTGTCGGATCTCAAAAGAATCCCCACTTGGTCTATGTAAATAATCCCAAATGAAGCAAAATCTCTTTGAATAAGCGGACCTGGCAACCACGTGATTTTCCACTAGCCGCTCTGCATGCATGCGCTGACTGCCAAATCCGACTGAAATTGGGAAACTGGTATCCATGCCATTAGTAATCCAATTGCTGGGGTAAAATCCAGCTCTCTCTATTGGATTACTTAATCTGTTTTCTAGATAAGAGTATGCTGTATAATAATCGGATATTATTGGATAACTGCAGAAATCCGATCATTATCGGATTATTAAATGCATGTAAATCCAAAATGGAAGGCATAGCCACACAGATTTGAAAAAAGGTTTAGATCTGGTTTCTGGTACAGGGTTCTAAAGGAGGCTTTTAAAAATATATGAGCTCATACATATGAACTTTTATTAATATTTATGATTCCACTTTTTTCTTTATTCATCATGTTTAGGCAAGAAGTAAGAAACAAAATCTCAGTCATGCATGAATCTAGAAAAATCAAATGTTATTATTTTGACAGGGCATTGTGTGGAAATAAGTCTTGGCTCGTTATGCATGTCAGAAGTAGCTTTAATGTGTATTTGTGCAGAATCTTTCTGGTGACATCCCTTCATAAAATTAAGGAGTGGCCACAACTTAAGGTGTGGGAACGGGGGAATCTGGAAAGGAAATGAACTACAGTCATATTTTGTATCTTCTGTTGTTGCACATTTGTTAGTCATCCTCTAATCCTTCATAAAGATCCTCAAAGGATGCTGGTGGCTGGACATTTTTGGTTTTGGGACTAATTTCAGTCCTGCAGTGACACTGAGGTGTTTAACAACTTCAGCAGTGCTGCTGTATCTGAGCCACTGCAGTGCTGAGAATGATCCAATGAAGTTGGGACGTTGTTTAAAACATAAATAAAGACAGAATACGACGATTTGCAAATCCTTTTCAGCCCATATTCAATTGAATACACTACTAAGACAAGATATTTAATGTTCAAATGGATGAACTTTGGGGTTTTTCTTTGCAAATATTCACTCATATTGAATTTGATGCCTGCAACACGTTCCAAAACAGTTGGGACAGGGGCAACAAAAGACTGGGAAAGTTGAGGAATGCCCAAAACACCTGTTTGGAACATTCCACAGGTGAACAGGTTCATTGGAAACAAGTGAGTGTCATGATTGGGTATAAAGGGAGCATCCCCGGAAGGCTCAGTTGTTCACAAGCAAGGATGGGGCGAGGGTCACCACAAATAGTCCAACAGTGTAAGAACAACGTTTCTCAAAGTGCAGTTGCAAAGAATTTAGGGATTTCATCATCTACAGTCCATAATATCATCAAAAGATTCAGAGAGTCCGGAGAAATCTCTGCAGGTAAGCGGCAAGGCCGAAAACCAACATTGAATGGCCGTGACCTTCGATCCCTCAGGCGGCACTGCATTACAAACCGACATAATTCTGTAACGGATATTAGCACATGGGCTCAGGAACCCTTCAGAAAACCACTGTCAGTGAACGCAGTTCGTCGCTCCATCTGCAAGTGCAAGTTAAAACCATGCAAAGTGAAAGCCAGATATCAACCACACCCAGAACCCCCCCCCCCCCCCCCCCCCCCCCCCCCCCCCCCCCCCCCCCCCCCCCCCCCCCCCCCCCGGCTTCTCCGGGCCCGAGCTCATCTGAGATGGACTGAGGCAAAGTGGAAAAGTGTCCTGTGGTCTGACGAGTCCACATTTCAAATTGTTTTTGGAAATCATGGACGTCGTGTCCTCTGGGCCAAAGAGGAAAAGGACTGTCCGGATTATCAGTGCTAAGTTCAAAAGCCAGCATCTCTGATGGTATGGGGTGTGTTAGTGCCCATGGCATGGGTAGCTTGCACATCTGTGAAGGCACCATTAATTCTGAAAGGTACAGACAGGTTTTGGAGCAACATATGCTGCCATCCAAGCAACGTCTATTTCAGGGACGTCTCTGCTTATTTCAGCAAGACAAAGCCAAGCCACATTCTGCACGTGTTACACCAGCGTGGCTTCGTAATAAAAGAGTGCGGGTACTAGACTGGCCTGCCTGCAGCCCAGACCTGTGTCCCATTGAAAATGTGCGGTGCGTTATGAAGCGCAAAATGCGACAACGGAGACCCCGGACTGTTGAGCACCTGAAGTTGTACATCAAGCAAGAATGGGAAAGAATTCCACCTACAAAGCTTCAGCAATTGGTGTCCTCAGTTCCCAAACGCTTACTGAGTGTTGTTATAAGGAAAGGTGATGTAACACAGTGGTAAACATGCTCCTGTCCCAACTGTTTTGGGACGTGTTGCGTGTATCACATCCAAAATGAGTGAATATTTGCAAAAATCAATAAAGTTTATCCGTTTAAACATTAAATATCTTGTCTTTGTAGTGTATTCCATTGAATATGGGTTGAAAAGGATTTGCAAATCATCGTATTCTGTTTTTATGTACGTCCCAACTTCATTGGAATTGGCGTTGTAGTACCTGATCTGTGGGGGTCCTGACCGTTAGAGTAGAGTAGACCTACAACGACGTTCTAGATGGTAAGTGGAACTGAGAATGTGTAGAAACATGGTGTAATAAAGGGGTCAGTGAAGATACATGTTGCTCTACCACGCTGTGAATACAGCTATCCAGTTTTTTTTGTGTAAGATACCCCGTCCCATTTCGCCCATGTTTTGCAACACCATCAGACATGAATTTGATGAACTGCACTATAGGTCGTAAAATCTCAACATGTTCCATACTGGAGACGGATGGGGATGTCATATTTCATCTAGGTTTCATGACGGCACGCTTGATATTAAATTAGATTGACCCTGAGGCACAGTTTCCTCTCTCTGCTCTCTTTTTAAGGCCTAACTCGAACAGTCTGACTGGCTCTGAACATATGCTAATGTCGGAGCAGTGCAGTGTCTCATGCTGCGTTTCACTAGTCTTTTTAACATGCGCTCGCTGGCTTTCCGTGACAGCTAGGAAGTGCGTAGCACCTGCGTCACGTCATTAGCCACTTACAGTACGATGGGATGAGGGAAGAATGAGTAGCAGATTTTTAAATTGCTCTCGCCCTTTGGCAGTAAAGACAAACACGCAGAACATAAACATAAGATCAAAAATCTGCAGCCATCGCTTCCAAGACATTGGGAAATAAGATAGGACTTTGTGCTAAATATAACACTGCTAAACCTGCTAGCCAAAAGCAATGCAACTTAACAAATGGAGTCAGTTTGTACATAAAGCCCAATTCAGTTGTATATAGAGTATCAACTGTTTGTGCTTGTAATGACCATCCGTTCACTTTAATGATGTGATCTTAACAAATTATAACGGGGAAATTAAAAAATCTGTCTCAACACCGGTCATTGTAGCCATAAACAGCTGGTTACATTAAAAAAAAAAGTCTAGCATTTGCCGGAACTGCCACACATTGTCATACTTTTGATGTTTTGTTTACATTTTTAAAAATGTATGTTCATGAATATTGATTTACTTTGATAACCTTTAAGTAGGTAAATTACTAGATTACTACGTGTAAAAATTAGAACTACGTTATGATCTGTATTGCAGACTTTTAGGACAGACACAAGGAGAAAGGTTTGTACTCTGCTTAACCTACATATGTCTTGAAGTGCTGAGTGCCAGTCATTTGATTGCTGTCTTTCTTCTAGTAATCTAGTAATTTACCTACTTAAAGGTTTAAAGTGTTTACAAGGTGATCCTGCATGGCCTGTTGTGGAAATGGGTGTTAATTCAAGTGGGCTCATTCCCTCTTGGTTGTGTGCAGCCAGCATGGTATGTTTAAGTTTATATTCCATTGTGCACGCTTGTATTTTGGTTCTGCAGTGTGTGTGTGATTGTTAATGTGTGTTTGTAACTGATGGTCGAATATTTTTTTGCTCAAGGACCCAACAGTGGCAGCTTGGCAGAGGTGGGATTTGAACCCCGGACCTTTGGGTCCATAGTCCAGTACCTTAACCACTAGGCTACCACAGTCCCTTTACACATACTTACAGGTGTAAGGCAGGGATGGCAATTGCCACGTCTGATGCCATGTAGCAAACTGTTTTATGGTCAGGTGAGCCTCATCTTGTATTTCTGAATCAAAAACCAAGCACTTTGTTAGGTGGAAACCAAAACAGTAATCTGTTCTCACTGAAGCATGGTGGTGTCATCATTATGTTGTGGGGCTGTGATCTTGAGCAGGGTCTGGGAAATTGTTCACTGACCCCCGTTAAGGTCAAGTCAGATTTATTTATAGAGTGCTTTTACAATGGATCGTTGTCTCAAAGTAGCTTCACAACAGGAAAATCCCCTAAATGTTACAAGGAAGAAATCTTGGAAGAAGCAAGACTCAAAAATGGAATTGACCTAATTAATAATATTATAGTAATAGTTGAAATACACAGAAATTAAACATCAATATGAAAAGTAAGAACATATTTAAGAAAAATCTAACAGTAATATTATAGACTAATACATTTAGTATAATAATTAATCAAATATTATGAAGTATAATAAAATGGAGAATATAAAACTATAGCATATAAGACAATAGGAGATGCAAAAATGTCACCTGATGTGTCATAGTAAATAGAAATCTGTTTGTTGGGACTGTGGTAGCCTAGCGGTTAAGGTACTGGACTCTAAACCAGAAGTCCAGGGTTCAAATCCCACCTCTGCCAAGCTGCCACTGTTGGGTCCTTGAGCAAGACCCTTAACCCACAATTGCTTGGATTGTAAGACTGTATCCGTTGTAAGTCGCTCTGGATAAGGGCGTCTGCTAAATGCTATAAATGTAAATGATATCAACGGCAATTACATTTTTTTGAACACCAGAGGGTGCAATGTGGCATGCTCCTATATACATTTAAAACTAATTACTTTTAATTGCTGCAGACTATTCATTTTGTTAATTTTCCCCTATAATACAATTTTTTGTGTGTGTGTGTGTGTGTGTGTAAACTAATAAATAAATATAATATCACTGAGAATACAGGTGAGTATTGGCATGATTTAATAAAGGTAAACAGATCATCTTTTGTCCTCAGCGGGACAAAAGGATCTGGATTTCTAAGGCTTTTTGGATTACTTTTTGCATTCAATTGTCAGCTCTATGAAAGTACCAGCGCTGTGCCCTTGAGCAAGCCTTTTAACCATCCACTGCTCAATTGTAAGTCTCTCTGAACGAGAGTGTCTGATAAATACTGTAAATGTAATATAAACCAATTCTAAGCATGTAAACACGATCATATAGGAAGCAGGACCGGCATGTGTGATCAATACTAGCCAGTTTTGGTCTAGCTCTAGACGCTCAATCTCTGGGTCTCTCAGAAGCTTCACTCTGATGTTTCACTAGATTTATTTTCTGCTCAATTGCTGTTTAATTTTCTCCTGCATGGCATGGCAAGTATTCCGACTCCTGTGTGACACTCGAGTAGTCGCTGGAGGAGGGAAGTCGTTACATGACACTTGTGATTTCGATTTCATTCAGTTCCACTGAAATTGCAGCTGATTTGTTGCCTGGGGAAGTTTTAAACCTTCCTGCCGCATCTATAGCAAGATGTACAGTGTGGTGTAGGACTGCATTCAAAACCATGGTTAGGATTCTTACCCAGCTCCGCTGATGTGCTGGTTACCTTCAGGATGACCGTCTGTTTAGGATCTGTACCTGTTTAGTACTTGGTACACTGGTACTTTATGTAATGGCTGTTTCCCAGTAGTTTTGGAGCTGATGCCTAAACTGCAACTGTTCCATGCTCTTCTACTGCAAGAGTCAGATGAGTCTTGATTAGATTTATGAACCCCATCCTTTGCAAGTGTATAAAGATACCTTAAAGATCTAGTGTGTCCTTAAAGATATAAGATGTAATGGTATTGTATTTACAGCATTTAGCAGACGCCCTTATCCAGGGTGACTTACAATTGATACAGTCTTACAATCCAAGCAATTGTGGGTTAAGGGTCTTGCTCAAGGACCCAACAGTGGCAGCTTGTCAGAGGTGGGATTGAACCCTCGACCTTCTGGTCCATAGTCCAGTGCCTTATCTGCTAGGCTACAGTCCAAAATCAGCATTTAGCAGACACCCTTATCCAGAGTGACTTACAATTGATACAATCTTACAATCCAAGCAATCAAGGACCCAACAATGGCAGCTTGGCAGAGGTGGGATTTGAACCCTGGACCTTCTGGTCCGTAGTCCAGTACTTCACCCGAACAGGCAATACTCTTGGTCCTCCCAAGGTTTCTTCCCCATAACCAGTTTTTCCTTTCCACCCTCGCCCTAGGCTTGCTCAATTTGGGGTTGGCTGTAGATACTAGAAGATAATCTAAAATTGTGAAGTTGCTTTGAGACAATACTCCATTGTAAAAAGCGCTATAGAAATAAATCTGACTTGACAGGTCATGTTGCCCTGTCCACCTCATTTGGATTTTACTGAAGCAGTCAAACCCTGGGTGTTACCTGGAATCAAGAACATATTGGCGTTAAATGAATGTGTGAACAGTGAACAATTTACTTTTCAGTGGAAAGATCTTAAGAAATGTCTTCCACCAAGATGAAAATGAAACGTAGTAGTGAATAGAGCTAATTCGTGAAATCCATGGAGAATGAATGAATACTGAATGGTTCCATATGGCTGCTGAATGACGGCCAAATTGGTAACCAGTATGTAAGTTTAATAATAGCTGAATTAAACATGTTCACAACTTACTGACAGATGTCATAGAAGCTAACTTTGTCACCGCTCTTGGCGACTAAACACAAAGCTTTCTAACTCGGGTAAAAACAAAGTATTGCTGTTCTTCAAGAAGTTAATAACACTGCAGGTTTCTTGATGGAGGATAATTCCACGTTTCATCAAATGTAGATGCACATGTTGTCAGTTGTGACAGGTACTGCCTTAAGGTGTTTATTGCCCTGAGAACTGTTGTCGCTTACTTCTGTGAGATAAAGCCATACGTTAGACCCCAGTGACATTTTTATGTCTCCGTGCAGCTAGGTGACAGGATACAGTACTGTGCAAAAGTCTTAGGTCTGTTGGTTTGCAATGGTATAACGACCATATATAACATAGTCAATGGTTGGACCCACAAAATTCCAACTTGGATTTGGCACTGTAATACTGTGTATAATACTGTCAGCTTCAGCATCTTAGACTTTTCACCCTGTGCCCCTTCTGAAAAAAAGTGCTTTCCTGGCTGCTACCCTTCCAAAACGTCCATTCCTGATCAAGCTTCTTCAGACTGTAGAAGGGTCAGCTTGGCATCCAAATGAAGCTGCCAGATGTTGCAGATGCTCAAGTGCAAGGAGAGGAAACAGTAAATACCTCCCACTGTAGTCTACAGAAGCTGTATTTTTTTTTAAAGATTTTTTTCTCAGTTTTTAATTACTGCATTCAAATTTACTTCTTGATTCTAATAGAGACTGAGAAATGATTATATATGGTTATTGTTCCATTACTGAAACAATTCAGACATTGAACGGTCCGTTTTTAAAAAATCTTTGCCCCCAAATTCAAACTAAAATTCCGATTTCAGACATGGGAACCCTAAATAAAACACACAATGGTGCGATCTTCCAAAGATGAAGCACATCATCCAGTCCATTTGGTGGCGATGATGCACAAATATGCTGTATCCACACACAGGTGCCGGAAAGCAAGTGCCTTGAATGCATGAGGTCTAGCCTGATCTTGTTCTGGACAGAACGATTACTACTACAGTTGGCTATCGAAAGCAAGTTCCAATTTAGAACTGGTTCCAAAAACTTTCCTTTTATTGGTTCCTACTAAAACATTTTACTCTATAAGATCTATCAGAACCGGTGCATCATGTAATCACGTTTGCCACTTTTTTTTGTTGAAAGTTTGGCTCCGGTTTGAGAGGACAAGAAAAGGCTAAATACAATATTTGTGGAAAGTAGATAAATAAGTTACACCTCCAACACATCTAAAGCACCAGCATGTTACTGAGCTTGTACGGCCTGTGATCTGCCAGCTCAAATGCTGCGTTAGCCGGAAGAGTCCAGCGCTTAATGTGAACCAAGCTTAACATGCTTTAAAGTCCTAAAAAATGATTTAAGAGCACTAAACTTCTCTTAATTACTACTGGTCATAAATGGCCCCTACTGCTGAAATGATGAATGTGTGGTCCAAAGGGAAAGTAATCATTTTTACATTACTTTTCATTCCCACACCTATCATAGTTAAAAAAAACAACCTTAATATAAATAATAATTACTTTCCCTTTGGATCACAGGTTCATCATTCCAGCAGTGATTTACTTATGAACAGTTGTAACTGAGAGATGTTGGTGTTCCTGGTTCAATGCTTTAGTACATTAAACCACATGAAGCATTTTACTTGGGTTTAAATGGGAAGAAATAAGCTTAACGTAAAATTATTTTTGAAGTTGAAATGGGGGGAAAAAAAGATATTCTTTTTACTTTAAATTTACCATTTTGGAATCTAAATTTTGAATCAACAAGAACCAGAATCGATAAAATGCAGACGATGCCCTAGTTACTACATGCTCTTACTGCAAGTACCATCTATAGCTGTATATCTGTTTGCTTTCTCTGTGGGGGAAAACCAGGTTTGGATTCTTAATTTTCCAAAGTACACAATTTGTAGTTGGATAACTTCATGTCACTGCTTCCCTTTAAAGTGTTCTCTTTGATAGGTGTGATTAATTGAAAGATTAAACGACCGCTAAGCGTCTCCCATAGCGCGCTCTAAAGCTAGCCAGGTCAGATTACTGGGCTGTGTACCTCCATCGACCAATAGTGTCCTGCCTCCATCACCCCACCTCGTCTCTTCTCCCTCACGAGAGCACTGTACAGCTGGAGACATGCCATGATATACTCATTGTGGTCAGCAGGTATTGTGTTCTCATAAAATCCGTTGCTAACTCAATTATTTGACCTTTTCATAATTAGCATCGACAGATTTCTAGCCTGTATGCACATTTTCTGGGACTGGCTCCTTACTGACATTCCCTCACCAGAATAATGCGGTTACCAAAGATGGCTGGCTGGATGGATGGATGAATGAATGGGTGAGTGGGTGGATAAAGAAATGATTGAACTATTGATCGTTCCTAAACCTTCTGAATACATTTGCATTAATACCATTCACAGTAAACTGACAACCAGTGGAGGTCCTATAAGCTACAAGCATTTGAAATCAACACACACATTCCATAATCACAATAAAACCTTACTATAGTTTATTGCATTTGTCTATGCTGCCGTGTGTGTGTGTGTGTGTGTGTGTGTGTGTGTGTGTGTGTGTGTGTGTGTGTGTGTGTGTGTGTGTGTGTGTGTGTGTGTGTGTGTGTGTGTGTGTGTGTGTGTGTGTGTGTGTGTGTGTGTGTGTGTGTGTGTGTGTGTGTGTGTGTGTGTGTGTGTGTGTGTGTGTGTGCACACCTCACATTTGCTGGCAGCTTTCATAGATTTCCCTCGGCTCTGTTTACTCTGCCAGTAATAAGCAACCTGATGAAATTGTGTTCTGCAATTGCCCCACAATCTTTTCATCCTGCATCTCTTATTGAAAGAAATCTTTAAATGATCCCTAAATCAAACTCTCAGTAAATGGGAATGGAACCCTGTGACGTACCGTGTACCTCTGCCTGGGGCCAGTGCATTCCAGGATAGGCTCTGGACCCACTTTTAACCCTGACCAGGATAAGTGTGGGTAAATCGGGTTGCTTTACTTTGTCTTATCAGTAGACTTCTGTATTCCACCTGGTGGGTCCAGAGCATGTCCTGTAATTGACAGGACGCAGGCGAATGCTGACCTTGGAAGGGGAACAGTGGTGTGAAAAGTGTTTGCCCCTTCCTGATTTTTTTATTTTTATTTTTTTGCATGTTTGTGACACTTAAATATTTCAGAACATTCAGCAGTTTTTAAATTGTGTTTATTATTAAGAGAGAATAAAATCCAAACCTACATGACCCTGTGTGAAAAAGATACTTAACTATGGTTCACTGTCTCTAGCCACACCCAGGCCTGATTATTGCCACACCTGTTCTCAATCAGGACATCACTTAAATAGGACCTGCCTGACAAAGTGAAGTACACCAAAAGATTCTTAAAAGCTACACATCATGCCGAGATCCAAAGAAATTCAGGAACAATTGAGAAAGAAAGTCATTGAGATCTATCAGTCTGGAAAGGGTTATAAAGCCATTTCTAAAGCTTTGGGACTCCAGCAAACCACAGTGAGAGCCATTATCTACAAATGGTGAAGACATGGAACAGTGGTGAACCTTTCCCAGGAGTGGCCGGCCGACCAAAATTACCCCAAGAGCGCAGCGACGACTCATCCAAGAAATCACAAAAGACCCCACAACAACATCCAAAGAACTGCAGGCCTCACCTGCCTCAGTTAAAGTCAGTGTTCATGCCTCCACCATAAGAAAGACACTGGGCAAAAATGGCCTGCATGGCAGAGTTCTAAGATGAAAACCACTGCTGAGCAAAAAGAACATTAAAGCTCCACTCAATTTCACACATCTTGATGATCCCCAAGACTTTTGGGAAAACATTCTGTGGACTGACGAGACAAAAAGTTGAAATCCTTGGAAGGTGTGTTCCCATTACATCTGGTGGTAAATGAACACAGCATTTTCAGAAAGAAACAGAACATTCTAGCAACAGTAAAAATGGGTGTGGTAGGGATTGGTCTAGGCTTGTTTTGATGCTTCAGGGACCTGGAAGACTTGCTGTGATAAATGGAACTATGAATTCTGCTGTCTACCAGAAAATCCTGAAGGAGAATGTCCGGCCATCCATTCGTGACCTCAAGCTGAAACGAACTTGGGTTCTGCAGCAGGCCAGTGATCCAAAACACAGCAGCAAGTCCAGCTCTGAATGGCTGAAGAAAAACAAAATGAAGACTTGAGTGGCCTAGTCAAAGTCCTGACCTGAATCCTATTGAGATGCTGTGGCATGACTTAAAAAGGCCGTTCATGCTCATAAACCCTCCAGTGTGGCTGAATTACAGCAATTCTGCAAAGATGAGTGGCCAAAATTCCTCCACAATGCTGTAAAAGACTCACTGCAAGTTATCACAAACGCTTGATTGCAGTTGTTGCTGCTAAGAGTGGCCCAACCAGTTATTAGGTTTAGGGGGAAATCACTTCTTCACACAGGACCATGTAGGTTTGGATTTTTTTCTCCCTTAATAATAAACACCTTCATATAAAAACTGCATTTTGTGTTTACTTGTGTTGTTTTTTGGTAATATTTAAATTGGTTTGATGTTCCGAAACACTTAAGTGTGACAAACGTGCAAAAAAAAATAGGAAATCAGGAAAGGGGCATACACTTTTTCACACCACTGTAGAAGGACCAGTTGTGTGCGTGTGATGTCCAACCCTGAAATTTTAGAAGGCACCACCAGGACTCTGTTTGCATTCACATTAAACACACTGATCCGATGATCTCCATTTACATGCACCAACTGTAACATTTAGTGTACATCATGGGTGTGGTTTTGAGGTGGGGTAAACCACCCCCTGCAGTAACATCCGCTCACAGCATTCTTGTGACTTTGTTTTCCCCAAACATTTTGAATGTAAATAAAATTTTAAATCTAGTCAATGTAAATATCCATCCATATTGAAGGTGCAATATTAAATACCAATTCCTTGTGTAGCATATCCTATGTACTGTGTTTAAAATAAATCACTACTCGTGTGTTAGGTTGTGTGGTGTGAGCAGACAAACAGACAAACCGATGGAGTAAGTGTAATGAAAGGAGGGTTCATATAGGGGAAGCCCAGCAGGCTGTAATTAAGCAGCCTGCTGTGGAAGGAGAAAAGGGTCAGAAGGGAGCCAAGTAGGATGGGGTAACTTGCAGGCTGTTCCCAGCACGCATCCTCCTGATAGCTATTAGTTTGATTGTTAGCTGATTATTAGGCTGCATGTAAACAGTTGTATGGAGGAACAAACGACAGGGTGACAAAAAAATCCAAAATATTCAAGAATAGCAAAGACCGTGTTTGCCATTGGTCTTTTCATGCATCTTGTATCGGGATTTTATATAGACAGAGATTTTAACCACATGAATTATGTATAGTTTTACTAATAAAATGCGTCTCCAGTCAGCCAGATTTAAATCAGATTGCTTCCTGTGTAATACATAAATCAGTCCAGAACACTGGATCACTCACCCCCTGCATCTAATGAGTTTTACTAGAGATGCACCGCTTGATCGGCTGGTGACCGGAATCGGCCGGTTTTCAGTGCGGTCGGTCTCATAACTGATTCTTTGCCGGTCACACATAGCTACACTTGCGCTCCGCAGGACAGCGCTAATGCCACAAACACAACCACACATGAAAAACACACTGCTTTCACTCACATTAATTCAATGTTTCTCAATCCTGGTCCTGGCGTCCCACCGCTCTGCACAGTTTAGTGCTTCTCCTGTTTAAACACACCCACTTTAACACAATAACAGACTTGTTAATGAGCTCAGCAGTTGGATCAGGTGTGTTGGGAGCAGGAAAACCCTAAAACATGCAGAGCGCTGGGGAGCCAGGACCAGGATTGAGAAACACTGCATTCATTCAAAATACAGTTGTGCTTTAAACTGTGTGTTTGAGACAGATCGGTGCAGACACATGCTGAAGATGACGAAGTGTTACATTTCAGTGGTGCTCCATTGTTAAGGTACTGGACTCTGGCCCAGAAGGTCCAGGGTTCAAATCCCACCTCTGCCAAGCTACCACTGTTGGGTCCTTGAGCAAGGCCCTTAACCCACAACTGCTTGGATTGTAAGACTGTACCAGTTGTAAGTCGCTCTGGATAAGGGCGTCTGCTAAGTGCTGTAAATGTAAGACTGGTGAAACGATTGAGGGAAAACAAACGTGGATGTTCATAAACAAAATATGGCCAACTGCCTCTATATATTTACATCGACCAGATATAAAATGGTTCTATGTATTGTTGATTTTCTAAATATCATCTTTCTGTGCTACGTTAATGATGTGATAATGAAGTGATGCAACCTTTCAGAAAACACCAGCAGGTCGTCATGTTTTTGTAATTTATGCGTTATGTAATTTACATAATTTTTTTTACATTTCAGAACAAAACAGTTTGTTTTCTGTGGATGAAAACATGTCATCCTACTAACAGTGCACTAACATTTGCATAAAATGGTATAGGCAGCCTTTTAGTGACCTGCATTTTGCTTTTCTCAAGAGAAAAATAAGTTGCAGCCTGAGCCATGGTGCATTAAAAACAATGTGAATGCACAACAGGCTCTGATGAGATGAAATGATAGAAAATATTACCATACGCAGTAATTGTTCCAAAAAAAAAAAAAAAAAAAAGGTCCTATGGGAAGGGTGACCTGGTTGAATTCATAACGCACCATAAAATAATTAGGTGTGTTTGGTACTATTGTTGATTCTGCAGTATGTAAACAGGTTCATGCTTCACGAGGTCATATTTTAGGGAATTCAGCGATTTAAAGTAAAACATGGTGCCCTTTTAAACAAGCACTTACACAGGCAATGTGCTGTGTACTGGGCCATGATTTTAAAGGTCAGCTTTTAGACATAACTATCCTCCTGTGTTTCATGAATAGCGAGGTATTCACTCAGCGGTACAGGCGAGTGTGTAATTTTTCCTGCGGGAGTCTTCATGAGTTATTTCTTAAATCAGATGCACTCATTTTTAGCTAGGACTGGCTTGTGCTTGCTCTCACCGGTCGATTATCAGTACATTTCAACATCAAAGTCTAGTTAATGTCGACTCTTGCCGGTTCTGTTCGTAGAGCTTTTGCGCAGTGCTTATGCACACTTAATACTGATGTTTTATCCTCAGTCACCAACATTGACCCAAACTGCTGCCCATTATGGGCTTCAGTTTGCAACTGCACCACCTGACCTGCAAGCCCAACCTGGGTTTCGAACCTTCTGACTGTTGGTTCTATCATTTACATTTACAGCATTTAGCAGACGCCCTTATCCAGAGCGACTTACAGTTGGTACAGTCTTACAGCCCAAGCAATTGTGGGTTAAGGGCCTTGCTCAAGGACCCAACAGTGGCAGCTTGGCAGAGGTGGGAGTTGAACCCTGGACCTTGTGGTCCATAGTCCAGTACCTTACCCGCTAGGCTACCACAGTCCCATTTTGCATTTTCTATCCCAGTAAGCCACAGGTGAGCATTTACAGCTATTAAAATACCCACCACCTTTCAGCAGTGTCCTTTCCATTAAGGGACAGGTAGATGGGGCATGTTTAATCAAACTGTTTTGATTATTAGTGCACCGATGCATCGTGACATGTTGCATCTCGAATACAAAAATGGGAGAATGTCCATTGCTGGGTGGGACGATGCACCGTCTGTCTAATTGCATTATAAATCCTTGACTTTTTTCATCTAATGCAATTTCATTTTCAGTCATATTCACAGACACATCGAGTTTCATGCATAATTATATTAAATATTTTTTGTATACAAGAAAGGTACAAGTTACTTTTAATTCTTCAGAAAAAAAAAAAAGGTTTTCACTGGTTATTTAATATGGTGAAGCTACAGTAATAAGTTAACATAATGCCTTTATTATCGTTGGATATTATACTGTACGTTGAAATTAGGATTGCTGCTCCAGAACAGTGCAAATCTAAAGAAAACAGACACACAGACAGATTGTCAGTCAAATATTTTTGGAAAGAGACCGGCCGGTCTGTATGTAACAATACTTTAACTTGAGGAAATATTACTACTTTTGGCCGCTCTCCCCAACTCTGTAAACCTGACTATGTTTTTATCAAGCATGACCTTAAAAGCTCAAAACAGTCCACCAGAGACCCCGTTTTGTCTTTTTCACACATTCTCTTTGAAGCTCTGAATCAGAAAATCAATTCTCCATCTCGGATGCTTTTACTCCTCCCACCTTTGTAGAAGGCTTGTTTTTCAGCACAGGCACTTGTTCCATTCCAGCCAACAAACATACTGGTCTCGGTAGACTGGTGCTCGTGTATATGCAGCCGTCTCTGGACTTGGGCTTTCGTCAGCATACAGAGTGTGTGGATAAACCCTCTCTGTGCAAGCTGCTCCACATATTTATAGATAATAGAACAGATACAACACCTGTTCCTTCCTTCTCAAGACCTCTGGGCTTCTTCTGACCTGCATTTTCATTCACTTGGAAATAGGACCGCCACTATTTTTCCCTCCAATTTCAAGACCGCTGTCTGCCCCACCTGTTGCCATGGCAACCAGCAATCCTCGTACACCGGCAAGTCAGCAAGTTGAAGTGCTTAGGTTGGGGACTGAGAGAATGAAGAATGGCACGGCTGGCCTTAATGAACTTCTTGTGGAGGGTCTTTTTTTGGTTAAGAATTCTTTTAACCAAATCATTTATTCACAAGCATTTATCTCATTTTAGACAAGTCCCAGAACACAGTGGTACCTCGGTTCTTGTTGTTAATTCGTCCCAGAAGGTGTGTCGAGAAACGAAAACCAGTACCGACCAAATTTTTTCCCATAAGGATCCAGATCCCCAGAAAATCCACACTGTATCAGGTATTATATGCATTAATGGAGTTGGATTGTACAGGTGCTTCCTGACTTATGATGGGGATATGTTAGGACAAATCAATCACAAGTTAAATGTATCAAGAACCGAGGAGTTGAGTGTTTGGTAGAGCAGTCTATAGTGTATAATAGCAATAGAACCTATGAGTAATGATAAAGTTCTTGTTTAAAACACTTACAATAACCTACAGTTGGCCAAAATCATTAACACAAAGCTTGTTTCATAAGTGTTAAAATCTGATGTAATTTAGTGGGTAATGGATTGAAAATGAAAAGTGAAACCAAAACACTTACTCTATTGGTGAACGTGGGGCGCTAGCGTAGCTGCTGCGGTAACTACAGCCTGTTTCCTTTTGTTTTGTTTTTTTTAATCAACCTTTTTAGGACCCATGGAGACTTATTTGTGCTTAGAATACATTACTGTAGATGTAAAAGTAAAGAAAAACACCATTAAAATAGCAGAGGCCTTCACTGAGGAAGGGCTATTGGGAAACTGAATCATTGTGTACTGAAATTATATGAATTATGTATCGTGTTTCAACTGAAATGAGTTGTGGTGGTGTGTAGTGAAGGTGCCACCTGTGTCTGGATGGTGGAGAACAAAACTGTGGGAGCTGTTTGTGATTGTCGGAGGATTGAACAATCTCTACTGTTGGTCTGTCTGGGCCATCTGGAGCCTGTTTGCTGTGTGCATGCCCTCATGCAACACCACCTAACAGCTGGGTCAGAATGGCCTAGATGGTGGCCAATTCATCAAAATGACCATCCTGCTTCTTTCAGTCCATTGATGCACCCCCTCTCAAAGTCTGTCAACTGAGCCTGTCAACTGTCTTGGAGTACGTGGCCTGTTAGGGTTAGGGGCATGTCTAACAGTCAATGATCTCTCACCAAGAGGTACCCTACCCAAGTAGCCTCTGAGAGCCTTTTTATAGGGCAGCAGGGGAAGCACTTTTACGACCCAGTGTCTAATCAGACCACGCCTGTGATGTAACTGCATGCCAAGTTTCTGTGAGGGTGGATTATTTATTTATTTTGTCAGACTATATTTGGAAGAACTCCATTTTTGTGTGTTTTAATAAGCAGTAATATGGCAATAAAGCTGAGTTAAGCAAAGAGAAACATCAGTCCATAAGTACTTTTAAGGAATGATGGCCAAGTAAAATGGGCAACATTCTGAATAAAATAAATAAATAGCCAAGTTTCAACATTTTCATTGGAAGTGTAGTGGCCAAAAGCATCAAACGTTACAAAGAAACAGGCTCTTATGAAGATCGCCCCAGGAAAGGAAGACCATGCGCTACTACTGCTGCAGATGACAAGCATATTAGAGCCATTAGTCTAAGAAATCGGCAGTAAACAGCACCAGCTGTTATCAGCTTAAATGCTTCCCGGAGCTCTAGCTGCACACACATTCCAACATCAGATAGCAGCTTTGTATTACCTTACTGCCTCAAGGCCTGTTTTTGCAGCGGTAAGATGAAGAAAATAGTGAAACTAAAGAAATGTGCATTAAATGCGTATGCATTCAAGCTCAGCTGGTACTGTGTATGTATTTGATATAATATGCATTTTCACCGACCCCTATATTTGGAATACCTGTTCAGTTGCTCGTTAACACAAATATCTAATCAGCAACTCCTTCATGATCAACTCAACCTGGTGAAGTTCAAATCGAGCATCAGAAAGGGGAGGAAAGGTGATTAAAGTGACTTTAAATGCGAGATGGTTGTTGGTGCTAGACGGGCTAGTCTGAGTATTTCCCAACTGAGTACCCCATCACCATCTGAGGACATTGTGTACAGTTGTGATTAATGCACTAATGTGTAAATACAACTTATCTGGGTCTCCTTGGTATTGGGGTTTCCTTTAGGAGATGCTGGCAAGTACAGATGCTTCTCTTATCTCAGTTGGGAGGATCTACTCACGGAGAGAGGAGGGGTCACCCTAGGTATCAGTATGTGTAAAGAGAGCGATGATCGATGATCAATACCGGTAGATGTTGCAACTAGTGCTGGGCGGGCCACCGGTGTTAATTTCCCATACGGTATGCATTGTTCATGTACCTCCATACCGGTGCATAGCAGAAACACAGCTCTAACAAATAGGCAGCAAAGTTGCACTACATCAGTGGACAGCATGCTGCGTAAAGCTCGCTAGCCAGGTAGCATAACGTACACCACAGGCTACCACTATGGTAGCCTAGCGGTTAAGGTACTGGACTCTGGACCAGAAGGTCCAGGGTTCAAATCCCACCTGGGTCCTTGAGCAAGGCCCTTAACCCACAATTGCTTGGACTGTAAGACTGTATCAATTGTAAGTCGCTCTGGATAAGGGTGTCTGCTAAATGCTGTAAATGTAAATGTAGAAATAGTCTGTTAGCTGGGAAAGGCTCAGATTAAAGAACAGAACACAGAACTGGATTATAAAGTGAGATCGGCGATGCAAAAGAAGAACCACATTATGAATGCCCACTGAATTTGGGGTATCTCTTAGCGGAGCGAAAATACTTCAGCCAAAAATAGGCACCTTTCTCTTTTAAGCTCTGTTTTTAAGACGTTACAATAATAAGATCGCACCATAAAATCTGTTTACATTCGGCAACTGTTTCATTCATTCTGATTTGTGTAATTTTATGGGGCGAAACAAACTTTATAATAATAAAAGCCTTCATTATATACATATATAAATGAGATTCGGCCGGTTTTAGCGTGATCGGCTTCATCCGCTCTCATATAACTAATTCTGTGCCGGTCAACCAAATGAACAGCACAGTGCTTTTACTAACTTTAATTCCTAATTCAGTTCTGGTCAGTTCATAATTCAAAGTCTCAGGCACTCGAGGGTTTGTTTGCTGACATGATGAGAAGGACGCGTTGTAGGTTTCCTTAATAGGCTCCCTAAATACTGAATTACTGATTGATGAACTAGGGACACTACTAAGGGCTTTGTTATCCATATTGAACACAACCATGTATTTGGCATGGAAACTTTTAGTGTGCTGCTTGGATTACACACATGGCAAAAATAAGCCATGAAGGATGAACTCCAAAAATGATTGGAATAACGGACTTAGTAAGACGTGCAGAGTTTGACAAAAACAAACAAGGTAAAGAAGCTAAAACTAGCAACAGCACATAGTATGCAATCTTTTCTCTGTAATGAATAAACAAATTTTTGGCCATACCGCCCAGCCCTAGTTGCAACTGAATGTACGTATAAAATGCTGTACAGACCATCAGGGTTAACAGGTTCATCTCCGAGTGGGGAACGGTACGGTCTGGGGCGGGGCTTAAGGTATTAGAGGGTGTAATCAATCAAGGGGAACAAACACCTGAGCTCAACCGCCAGCGGTTTGAGTAGTTGTGTCAGAGTGTAGTAGGTGCATGCGGATTGAATTGGGAGTAGAATCACCCCCTTTGCCACTGTATATATTTTACTCATTTCTTTTTGTTGTTTCTTAGTGTTATTTTGTCTGCTTGCTGTGTTGCATTAATAAACCTCACCTTTTCGCATTGGCCCACCAGCTTGGATCTTGGAAGAAAACCTACCAAATCTGAAGTTCTCCTTTTTGGGATATTACCATATAACATGCTGATGTACTGAGATTTTCAAGCTCTGCCATTTCCACGGTTTACAGAGACGGGTCTGAAAAGTTCCAGGTCACTATGCTACTACTGTTTGGAAGAATAACAGAAGTGAATGGTGTTTCCCCATCAATGAATAAGCTAAACTTTCATTTATTTCAGTGATCATGGATTTTTTTGTATTGTATTTGATGGTACACGAGATAAACGAGTCTCTGGAAGGGCAAAGCCACATTCAGTCTGCAGGTTACAGGCAGGATAGTCGATCAGAAAGCACCCTGTGCCTCTAAAATGATGTCATTTAAAAAGTGTTTGGGGTTTTGAATATGCATTAACGAGGTAGCCATTTACCATAAAAGAAATAATTGAAATAGGCACCCACTGGCTGACTATTTGCTAGTTCTTGCCTGCTCAGTACTCTGCACACTTACTTAAACTTGTAGGAGTCGAGGCAAGCAACGGTTCCGGTCAATTCGATTCATGATCCACGATTCAGTACACAGTGATTCAGTGATTCGGATTCACAGTAGCTCTCTCACAGTGCAGATCTCTGTGATTATCGTGTTTTTCTTTATTTTTACATATACAGTACTGTATTCTTACTGCAAATAAGTCTCCATGGGTCCTAAAAAGGTTAGGGATTACAGACAACCAAAAGCAAAACAGGAACTGAATGCTCCAGAACACAGGCTGGAGTTAGTTTTAGCAGCTATTCTAGCGCCCAGAGTTCACCAATAGAGTAAATATTTTGCCTTTACTTTTCACTTTCAATTCATTACTCACTAAATTGCATGAGATGTTTCAGCACTTTATTATAAAATATGCTTTGTGTCAATAATTTTGGTCATCTGCAGGTTAATGTAAGTGTTTTAAACAATGTTGGCTCCGCTATGATACAGTATAGACTATATTAAACTCATCGGTTCATGTTACATTTAACTTTTTATGGATTTGTTGAACATATCCCCATCATAAATCAGGGAGCACCTGCACAATACAACTCCATTAATGCATATAATGCCTTATACAGTGTGGATTTTCTGGGGGTCTGGAACGGAATCATTTAAATTATTCCTTATGAGAAAAATGTGTTCTGTACTTGTTGTTTTCGGTTCTCAACAAACCTTCTGGAACAAAATAATGACAAGTACCGAGGTACCACTGTGTACCCTAACATCACTTATTGTGTAGTAGTATGCAATTTTGAACATGCTGAAGAGACGGCTGTAAAAGTCATTGATCTTGAAAGACTTCCATGTTCTGTTTTCATCATGTGCCCTTTTCAGATGGGATTCATTTGTCAGGGGGGTTGTCTGTAATTGAATTTTACTCGTCTCCTCTGTGGTAAAACTCTTGCATTCAGATAGTAATAACATTTCCACAGCTTCTAGTGTGTTATATTCTCTATGAACCTGGAGGTTTGCACTGCATGTAACTGAGTGTTGTTCTAAGTCTGTCATTATTTAACCAATCTGATTGGTTGGGAAGCGTTCTTTTTTTCCACACCAAAACCGTATCAATCCAGTGACGTATTGCCAAATAACATCAGTCTTCATACAGACATACTGTAGAACATGTACAAAAAAGGAGTAACTACGTTCTGTTGTTTCATTCGTAATGAATGTGTTTTAATTTTAGCCCTTTTTTCCTTAAATATTAGCTTGTTTGCACTTTGTATTTCAAACTAAACTTACTTTGAAGTGTTCTGTAAACCATTAGCCTTTTGTAGCATGCTGTTAGAGCAGGGTAGAGAATTGTTACTGATGCATAACTCATTTGTTGTGGACCTACTTTTGGAGGAAGGTATTCTCAGTACTGAAGCATATTCAGTATGAAATTAAGGGCTTCTTTGATTTATTTTGTTGTATGTAAACAATAGAACCCTTGTAGTTGTGTGTTATCGCAAATAACATCACAGCTATGATGGTCTATGGCACTCTCCTTTGGCTCTCACCTGTGATGAAATCATAGCCATGATGTTTTTCATGATGACGCACTATATATTTGTGTGTGATACATTTGGCATCTGTCTGGCTTTTCTGACTCCCTGAGGTATGTGAGAACAGTTCTCTTGGCATCCTGTCCACCTAAATTGTGTAGTAACCTTTTTTTAAAAACCTCTATTTGTAGATTCAGGAGCGCCTTTGAATGGCTTTCCTCATGCTTGATGATCTACAGTGAACAGCAGTGGTCAACATGGAGACATCTATCTGTAAAATCTGAGAGATGTGCATCTGGACTAAAATGATCAGAGCAGTTCTGAGTTTGGTGAAAAATGGTGGGTAATTCTGCCTGTGATTTTCTCAGGGGGAGGAGGGGAAAAACCACCAGCATTGCTGATCCACATGGAAACAAAATGACCAAGCAGTGCCTGTGAAAGAGGAAATTGCTCCAGCACCCAATGTAAAATTAGACCTGTCTGGCTAGGGCTTAATTCTCACCTGGTACATAGTTCTCTCCTATCGTGTGACAGCTGCCAGACTAGGTGCATGGAGGCCATTTGTCCAAAACAAAAATCCACCACAATGTGTGTTTGTATTCACTTAATTCTATCATCATTTGGCTTTCTCCAGTAATCTGATTGTTCTGTTGGTCATGTAACCAGCGTGCTCTGATCTAGGAATCAGATTAAGAAATCCTGTAGAGAGAGCTGGATTTTACCTCAGTGATCGGATTTCTCAGTGTATGCGTTCCCATACTCCGATAGTCCAATTCTTTTTCTCAGCTGTCGCAGAAGTGGCTAGCTTACACAAACGCGGTAGCCAGGTCCTCTTATTATGAGAAACTCTGCTTCTTTTGGCGTGTGTTCGTAAATCTGGGGTCGTATTCATAAAGATTCTAATAAGGATCCTCTTAGAGAGTGCTTAACCTAGCTTAAGTTCCTAGCTAGGTGTTTTAGTGATTCAGAAGTGATCTCAGTTCAAATTTGAGCAAGGAGAACGCAAAAATTTTCATCTCAGTGAGGAGACAGGGGTTGACCCAGTTGCTAGGTATGACGCGTCCTTTTGAAGCTTGTGATTGGTTGTCACCCCATTACTCTCTGACTCGCTTTCACACCCACACACACGAACTCTTAAGGGAAATACTGTATAGCCTGTTAGGCAGCACAGTGGTGCAGTGGTTAGCACTATCGCCTCACGGCTCTGAGATCCCTGGTTCGATCCTGATCTCGGGCTCCACCTGTGTGGAGTTGCATGTTCTCCCCGTGTTTGCCTGGTTGTCTGTGTACTCCTGTTTCCTCCCACATTCCAAAGACGTGTGTTAGGTTAATTGGTGTTTCCAAAGTGCCGTTTTAAGTGGTGGGGTTGCTTCATATGTAGCTTTCATTTCGGATGCTACAGATTTATTGTGTGTATATAGTAGATCCCTAATAAAGCCAGCCACAGCCACTATTCCTGCATGATCTAATCTGTAGCGTTTGATTATCTCAGTTATTCAGTGTTTGGAGAACATTTTTTCTACCTCGTCGTCTTTCCTCTAACTCTTAAGCCTCCTAAAAGTCCTCCTCCCTACTCCTAACAGTTTTTCACCGTAGGAACCCCTTAGGGGGTTAAGAAACTTTATGAATATTTTATGTCTTCATCTGGCAACCCTGGAATTAAATGCCGCATCTTCGAAATGGCTACCAAACATTTTTGGGGAAACTCAGAATGCTCAGGGAAATGAAGAATTCCATTAATGAATTATTAACGTTTGAAGTTTGCGTCATATTCTTCTGTGAGATTGTAAGTTGGTTGCAAAGTAGAAATTATTGCCCGAGTCATGTAAAGCCCGAGCTTTCCCATTATCCCAATTGGATGTGAGCTTGTTGATCAGATTACTGACAGTCTGATTTTCTTTCCTCTTACTGTTTAGCAGAACACTCTTTACCCTTACAGAAAGTGCTAGACGAGTGTCTCACCTGACAGGTGACGGTGTGGGCTTTTATAATCTCAACCCCAAGTGGCTTTTACCACTGAGGGGAAAATTAGCTGGAAAAATGTTCCCCGAAATTTCTTTCTTGAAGCTGTCATACCTGCATGGAGGTAATTTAAGCATCCAGTCTGATATGAAAGAAGCTTTGTCGGTCCTCATGTGGAAAAATAGATTTGCTTGTTCTAAGACTACAATCATAGATGAATTAGTTGAAGCATAAGTAAATTAAACTGAATGGTTCTCCACAGCCTTTTTCTATAGTACAACTCTATAGACCCTTGTTTCTGGTTACTGCCTGTGAAGTTTTGGTATGTTCTCCTAGGGTCTGTGTGGTTTTCTTTTAGAAACTCTGGTTTTATAGGTACATTTGCGGCTCCAAGTTGCCCCTAGATGTAAATGAATGCGTTTTGTACTGTGTATTACCCCCTGGGTTTCGTGGCTCAGCTCTGTACACACCCACTACACCTGGATGAAGCTCTTACTGAAGATAAATGAATGGTAAAATTGATTGTTTCATATCTTAATCTAATCAGCTTCTGGTAATGATTCACCACATTTGATTTCCACTGCATAATTAATTTGAACAAAACAGCAATTGTTTAACTTCATTACATGAGGGACTAACATTGTTTAGCTCCCTATACAAACTCGAATCGCTCATATATTCAGTCTGAAAATATGCATTGTTGAGGAATAAGCAATTAGGTTATTTGTGGCTTGTTAGTGTTAGTGTTTGGAAATGCCCAAGAATCAGCCCATGAATGTACAGTAAACAAGCTCGTACCACGCAGTGCTTCATTTTTCAGCAATTCTTCAGCTTTACATATAAAGTGTATAAACCAACTGCATGCTCAAATTACATGCTGTCTAAAATTTGACACCCAATTACTGTTGGAAAAGATAAGCAAAGCCAAATGCTGAAACATGAATGCTTGAGCAGATTGCAGCTGTATCTGTATCCAGTGTTGGGGTAGTTACTCAATAAAAGGAATCCATTACTGATTGCTCATTACAGTGGTACCTCGTTGTTAATTTGTTCCGAAATGGCTTGTCGAGAGCTGAAAACAACGAGTTCCCATAAAGAATAATGTAAATTGAATGAATCCGGTCCAGACCCCCAGAAAATCCACACTAGTGCTAACCGAAACAGGAACCGAATCCTTCAGAATGCAGGCTGTAGTTAGCTTAGCAGCTATGCTAGCCCCCGAAGTTCACCAAAATTAAGTGTTCTGCTTTTTCTTTTCACTTTCAATCCATTAATAACAAAATTACAAGATTTTTCCACACTTTATTATAAAAAACGGAGTTAATGGTTTTGGCCAACTTTTAGGTTAATGTCGGTATTTTAAACACTAACTTAATTATCATTATTTTTCATGAGGCGCAATCTCCCTCTACAGGTGGCATAATGTAACTGCAGTCATTTTAAGGTGATACGGAAAATGCGAATAAGAAACCAATTTCAGTCTCGTCTCTGCTATGACACACCAAACACTCGTTAAACTTCTCAATTCGTGATACATTTAACTTCTGATGGATTTGTCGGAACATATCCCCATCGTAAATCAGGGAGGTTTTCCCATACTTTTTTCGATAGTCGACAAATCTTCTGGACCGAATTAACGAGAATCATGGTAGCTCTGTAAACCCAAACAGACCTTTTACAGCGCATACAGTACCTGTTTTGTGAGTTGGGTACACCTTGAGATATGCCTATAAGCTGTCACATTTATTTGTGCCTT
Organism: Ancistrus triradiatus; assembly: GCA_025084515.1. Taxonomy (NCBI): domain Eukaryota; kingdom Metazoa; phylum Chordata; class Actinopteri; order Siluriformes; family Loricariidae; genus Ancistrus; species Ancistrus triradiatus. The sequence continues at coordinate 385,200 of JAJAGP010000222.1, forward strand.
TTTATATAACGACCTTATGCTGGTCACAGTCATGGTGGAGTTGTGTTTTGTCCAGAAATTGTGGGTATTGTGTTTTTTCCTCCCCCTTCTTCATGCTGCTTGTTCAGTATCACAGGGGGATCGGGAGCCTATTACGGAATTCACTGAGCTCAGGCAGAAATGCACCCTAGATGGGATGCCAGTCCATTGCTACACTTGGCAGAGGTCTTTATTGTAGAGCCAGGGGATCATCCCCCCCGACCACATTTTACCTCCCCTCCCTCAACTATTGCCGAACTTACTTGTATGACATCTAGGCCAGCTGGAGGGAACCACTGGGTCACTGTGGCGGTGCGCTAGTGAATTACAACTGTGCCACCACCATTATGATCCCCCATGTAGTGTAGGCCAGACCTCCTGTGAATGTTTTATTCAGTCGATTTCGAGAAATGTTATATTTATTATAGCACTATATTTTAACATCACAATCAACCGAAGAGAGACATTGAGTAATTAATTTGAGAAATCAGCATTTACAAATATTTCATCAAACCACTCAAATCGGTGCTTAGAGCTCTGAGAACAGCTACTTTTTGCACCTCATCATGTAATCACTCTTTAATTCTACGCTTCTATTCAGCTCTCCAAACACAATGAGGTGAAATTACTCCCTGTGACCAAGTATGTAATTAAGCTCATTAGATCAGAGCATGACGGCCATGCTTTTCAACACCAGTCTTAATGAAGAGCCTGTGGAGACTGACAGTGGACTTCATAGTTTTTAAACACGTTCAGCACTACACGGAAAATGACAGATTGTTCGTGTGCTGGTTTATGGGTATTAACAGGAAAGAAGTGTGTTTAAATTGGTTTTGACATCAATAAGGACTGTGTGTAGACTGCTTAAGTCCTATAACTGGCAATGATGGATTGATACAATTGCACAGAATACACACATTTGCCTTTTGGTAGCATCAAACTTGATTTGTGTGAGACAAAGCTGCATGATTTTGCTCTATTGTTTATACTTGTCTGTTGCTTATTTATTTATTTATTTATTCATTCCATCTGTTAGCTGGAAATAATTGCTGTGTTGCTTTAAGTGAACAAAACTGTTTGACCAAATTACATTCTGCCTTCACAGCGAGTACACCTGTTTTCTGACATGCCCTTTGTGTCAGTTACCCAGTTGTGTTACTGTGGATGCCTATGGAGGACCAAACGTGACAAATCAATCAGTAAATTAAATGAATAAAACCACAAATAAATAATGTTCAACATAAAATGGTATATAAATAGTGTGGAATGTGGTAGCCTAGTGGTTATGTTACTGGACTATGGACCAGAAGGTCCAGGGTTCAAATCCCACCTCTGCCAAGCTGCCACTGTTGGGTCCTTGAGCAAGACCCTTAACCCACAATTGCTTGGATTGTAAGACTGTATCAACTGTAAGTCGCTCTGGATAAGGGCGTCTGCTAAATGCTGTAAATGTAAATAAATAAAAACCATGGCTAATTTATTTATTTGAATTAGCCATGTTTTTATTTTGGTGTGCAGGACTTATCAAGTTATCGGAAACGTTTAGTTGCAGTTATTGCTGCACAGGGGGGTCACAGCAGATACTGAAAGCAAAGGTTCAGATACTTTTGCCACTCACTAATATGTAATATTGGAATATTTTCCTAAATAACTAAATGACTGAGTATAATATTTTTGTCTCATTTGTTTAACTGGGTTCTGTTTAAGTACTTTACAGACTTGTGTGAAAATTTGATGATGTTTTAGGTCATATTTATGCAGACATATGGAAAATTCTAAAGGGTTCACAAACTTAAGCGTGTGTGTGTGTGTGTGTGTGTGTGTGTGTGTGTGTGTGTGTGTGTATACACTGCTCAAATACCACATCCTAGATCTGAATGAATGAAATATTCTCATTGCATACTTTGTCCTGTACAAAGTTGAATGTGCTGACAACACAATCACACAAAAATCATCAATGGAAATCAAATTTATTAACCAATGGAGGCCTGGATTTTGAGTCGCACACAAAATTAAAGTGGAAAAACACACTAGAGGCTGATCCAACTTTTGATGTAATGTCCTTAAAACAAGTCAAAATGAGGCTCAGTATTGTGTGTGGCCTCCACGTGCCTGTATGACCTCCCTACAATGCCTGGGCATGCTCCTGATGAGGTGGCGGATGGTCTCCTGAGGGATCTGACCTGGACTAAAGCATCCGCCAACTCCTGGACAGTCTGTGGTGCAACATGACGTTGGTGGATGGAACGAGACATGATGTCCCAGATGTGCTCAATCGGATTCAGGTCTGGGGAACGGGCGGGCCAGTCCATAGCTTCTGAGGGGTCTGAGGATCTCATCTCGGTACCTAATGGCAGCCAGGCTACCTCTGGCGAGCACATGAAGAAAATGCCACCCCACACCATTACTGACCCACTGCCAAACCGGTCATGCTGAAGGATGTTGCAGGCAGCAGATCGCTCTCCACGGCGTCTCCAGACTCTGTCACGTCTGTCACGTGCTTAGTGTGAACCTGCTTTCATCTGTGAAGAGCACAGGCGCCAGTGGCGAATTTGCCAATCCTGCTGTTCTCTGGCAAATGCCAAGCATCCTGCACGGTGTTGGGCTGTGGACGTCAGGCCCTCATACCATCCTCATGGGGTCGGTTTCTAACCGTTTGTGCAGACAGATGCACATTTGTGGCCTGCTGGAGGTCATTTTGCAGGGCTCTGGCAGTGCTCCTTCTGTTCCTCCTTGCACAAAGGTGGAGGTAGTGGTTCTGATGCTGGGTTGTTGCCCTCCTACGGCCTCCTCCACGTCTCCTGGTGTACTGGCCTGTCCCCTGGTAGCGCCTCCAGCCTCTGGACACTACGCTGACAGACACAGCAAACCTTCTTGCCACAGCTCGCATTGATGTGCCATCATGGATGAGCTGCACTACCTGAGCCACTTGTGTGGGTTGTAGAGTCCGTCTCGTGCTACTACAAGTGTGAAAGCACCACCAACATTCAAAAGTGACCAAAACATCAGCCAGAAAGCATAAGTACTGAGAAGTGGTCTGTGGTCCCCACCTGCAGAACCACTCCTTTATTGAGTATCGTGCTAATTGCCAATAATTCCCACCTGTTGTCCATTCCATTTGCACAACAGCATGTGGAATTGATTGTCAATCAGTGTTGCTTCCTAAGTGGACAGTTTGATTTCACAGACGTTTGGAGGTATATTGTGTTGTTTAAGTGTTTCCTTTATTTTTTGAGCAGTGTATATCAGTGGGAAACACACTATAAAATGTTATTTTCAGTCCGCTGCCTTGAAGTTTTTCCACAATCATGGCAGCTTGAAAGCAATTAATGTTAGCTTGAAATACTAGGATGCTAACGACTCTAGATACTTGCGCATTCTAAGTGAACCATGCTAGCATTTATGGGGTAATCAAGGTGTTTTTTCAGCAGATTGTTTCTGCATATGTTGCAGTTTTGTCCCGATGATGAATCATGATGTGTGTTTGTGAGCGACTGGAGTGAATGTGTGTGATTACGTTCTATGTGAGAGCACAGTTAACACAGAGTGCAGATGAGAGAATTTGATTTGAATCATTAATCGTTCCGAAATGTTGCACAAACGGAGGGATGGAGGGATGCTGATCTGTCAGTCAATTTCTTGGTGCATATTATAGCCGAGATGAAGGCTGAAAAGACTATTTATCAACGTGTTCATCATCGTTTGCTTATAAGGTACAGATCTCAAACCGGAGTGCTGATCAAGAGAAATCAGTTTCTGTGGCAGCCACAGAAGATGATGCACGGTGTTTTTAGCATTTTGCTTAAATAGCAACATTCCCACCATGTCGTGGCCTCTGCTCTCGCTCGAGAGAGCTGACAATAGGTGCAGGACTGCTGCCTGTTTATCATGCTAATGCTACCGCAAGATTTCTCAGCCTATTTTCCACTCGCCTGCCTTGCTGCTCTGTGCTGAAGACGCCTCAAGGCTACTGTGTGTCTGAGGCGAAGGAGCGAGCAGGTCAATTTCATGCTTGGTGAATAAAGGGAATAATGGCAGGAGTTATTATTTATTGCTATGCTAATTGGCGATGACCAGAACGAGCCGAACGCTGTAGCTCATAAAATGTGGAACCAGTTTTTTAGGAGTGATCAGAGTAATTGTAGTTATGACCAGTATTGGCTTACTCAATTCGATTTGTATACTGCATCACAGTCTGCAGTTATCGTCACAAACTGCTTCACGTCTCAGTCACAGAGCACCCTGTTGCACAGTTGATTTTTTTTCATAAAATGCTTCTATGTAAGCTTAATAATTGCAATCATGTTCTATTTGTGTAGCATCTGTCACAGTCTCGAGGTTGCTTTACAAACGCTGAACAGCAAGTAATAAGTAAACAGGCTGTAAAGGACAGACGTACTGTTTGAAAAGAAGAGACTTGAAGAAGGAAACTGAAGTATAGTCCCAAAGAAGTTCCATAGTGTGGAGGCCACAGCACTGAAACAGTTGACACCCATTGAAGAAAGTCTAGTATAGGACAGTAAGTAGCCTACTGTCACATGACCTTGGGGGTAGGGATGGGATGGTGGAGCTTCCCATGACAGGCCGGGGCCAGACAGGTATGTGCTGTTTAACGTCCATTCAGACGGTGCCCAATGGCTTATACGTCTGTGGTCCAATACGTTTATTATCCTTATTGTTGACTTGACCTCTGTTTTACATTGCCAGATATTAACTGAAATAGAGTTGTAATTATAGTGGTATCTTCGGTTCTCGTGGTTAATTCGTTCCAGAAGGCTTGTTGAAAACCATAGTCGAGTACCGAGCAAATTTTTCCTATAAGGAATAATGTAAATTGAATGAATTCGTTCCAGACCCCCAGAAAATCCACCCTGTATGAGGCATTATATGCATTAATGGAGTTGTATTGTACAGGTGCTCCCTGATTTATGATGGGGATACGTTCCTACAAATCCATCATAAGATAAATGCATCAAGATGAGAAGGTTGAGTGTTTGGCGATGGGGCTGAAGTTGGCTTCTTATTCGCATTTTCGCATTAACCTACAGTTGGCCAAACTCATCAACACAAAGCTCATTTTATAATAGTGTTGAAAAATCTCATGTAATTTAGTGAGTACTGGATTGAAAGTAAAAGCAAAACACTTACTCTATTGCTGAACTCTGGGTGCTAGCACAGCTGCTAAGCTAACTGCAGCCTGTGTTCTGGAGCATTCAATTCCTGATGAGCCACAGGTTGGTGCAATGCTGGACAGTTGCAGATGTTCCAGCGTGGCACAGCTTACGAGGTTGTTTGACTGATCGTGTTAGCCTAGTGGTTAAGGTACTGGATTATGGACCAGAAGGTCCTGGATTTCAATCAGACCTCTAACATGCTGCCACTGTTATGACCTTGAGCAAAACATTTAACCCACTATTGCTTGGATTGTAACGGTTGTAAGTCGCTTTGGACAAGGGCGTCTGCTAGATTCCTAGATTTAGATTTATTTAGTAAATACCAGTACTCTGCATTATCCCATATAGCTTTACTATATAACATAGTATAGAAGTGTGTGTGTGTGTGTGTGTGTGTGTGTGTATGTATGTATGTGTATATATATATATATATATATATATATATATATATATATATATGTTGCCAGTAGCCAGTGTGGCTGATTGGGAATAAAGTTAATGTGAAGTTTTTGTTGTATTCTTTTTTGGCACTGTGGATGCAGAGTTTTGGATGAATTGAAGTCTGATGATGGTTTTAGCCAGGAGATCTGTCAAAACAGAATTACAATAATCAATAAGAGAGAATATGAACGTATTAAACAATGCCTTGGCACCGTTAGTGGTGAGTAATGGCTGAGAATGAAAAATGCAGATTTGGTTAGTGACTTTGTGAGCCTCAATAGTGAATGAGGAATCAAACAGTAATCATCTCTGGAACAGCCAGTGAAGCCATCTTTGAAACATCATCAGTGTCAGTGAGTGATGTCAGACATTTTACTGAGAAGGTTTTCAGAGTTCAGTTTTACCCGTATTTAATTTTAGACAGTTATTGTTCAATTCATGGGCGCATGCTGCCAGAGACTAGGGTGGAAAGTTCAAGTGTGTGCGTGTGTGCGTGTGTGCGTGTGTGCGTGTGTGCGTGTGTGCGTGTGCGTGTGCGTGTGCGTGTGCGTGTGCGTGTGCGTGTGCGTGTGCGCGTGCGCGTGCGCGTGTGCGTGTGCGTGTGCGTGTGTGTGTACACGTATATTGGGTAAGGTGTTTTTTTTTCTTTCTCCCAAATAGCAAGATTCTGCTTTGGATGACTTCTTTGAGTTAAGTGATACATAAAATCAGAACAGAAAATTGAGGGGGTTGAATATTTCTTATTGCAACTGTATGTATGTGTAATGTGTGTGTTTTCAAAACTTGACATGTGTTATTTCGTCTGTAAAAATCAGACACTGTGTGAAAAAGGCCTTAAGGGTGGCATGTAAATTAAAAGGAGGAGACCAAGGACTTGGGTGACAGGTGTGGTGAGTTATTTACAGTACTGTGCAAAAGTCTTAGGCCACCTTTTAGATTTGTTGTTTTAGCAGTGTATAATGACCATATATAACATTATTGTGGAGAGTTAGACCCAAAAATTTCTAACTTGGATTTGTCACTCCATAATCCCCTTTTCCACTCTTTTCCAATCTTTGTGAGCTTTAGCGTATCTAATTTTTTTCCCACCCTGTTCCTCTTCCGAAAAAGTGGTTTCTTGACTGCTACTCTTCCAAAAAGACTGTTCCTGATCAAGCTTCTTCAGTCTGCAAAAGTCTCAACTTGGCATCCCAATGAAGATGCCAGATGCTGATATTGCTGTGTCCTACAGAGGCTGTTTTTGTTATTGGTTTTTCTTTCTTTTGTTTTTAAGTACTGCTTACTGTATTTTCTGGCTGTACTCTAATAAATAGACTGAGGAATAATTATATATGGTCATTATACAATTGCTAAGACAATGGAATATGTAATCTAATGGTGGCTTAAGACTTTCGAACAGCATTGGATGTATACCAATAGTGAGCCACCAGTAGAGGAGAGACTGAAGTGGCACTGAGATCAACAGAATGGTTTATTCCACTTTGAGCACAACAACCGGTCAAATGGCGTGTTTCTCTTTGTTAAAAGCAAACTGCTGACCTTTGCTTCTCAGCCAATTTGATATTGAAATGATTATCGACTTTAGAGACATGCAAAGTCGTCTTGCGTGTCAAAGATTTAGACACGTGAGGCAGTAAAAGCCTGTAATATACAGTATGAATGCACAAGTTTGTCTTATGCAAACGTTTATGCACTTTTGGAAATGACATGGTTTGTACAGGCAGATGTGGGCTGATTCTGTTCATCTATTAATTGTAATGCGGAAATCATTCTCTCTCTCCGTCTCTGTAGTTGGTTGGTGGCGAGTTCGACCTAGAGACGAACTTCATCATCCAGGATGCAGAAAGCATCGTATGTATGGTGGAGCTTCTGGAGCACTGTCAGGTGACGTGCCAAGCCGAGATCTGGAGCATGTTCACAGCCATCCTGCGTAAGAGCATGCGCAACCTGCAGACCTGCACCGAGGTGGGCCTCATCCAACTCGTTCTGCTCAAGATGAGCTCAGTTGACGACATGATCGCAGGTACGACTTTGCCTCTTTTGTTACTACGGCCTTCAGCTCTGAGATTTCCTGCTTTGAAATGACCCGAACACAAAGCAGACATTTTTGGGCTTCCCAAAAAATGAAGTGTTTAGACTTCTAACTACAGGTATGCACCATTTAACAACCAGAGTGCGTTCTGTGAAAATGGTCGCTGACTGGACATCACCATAGTCACACTCTTTTATGCTACTGTAATGTAAATATGAAGGGTATCTTCACAGCTGCATGCAAACAATACATAAATGTATCAGAGATGCTGCTGAAAACACGGGTTGAACGCTACCATCTACACAGCATCCAAAGCCTAAACTGTTATACATACAACTCCCTCCAGGAGCGGGGTTTGAGTGTGAATGAAATGTTCTTATTCCTTTATAGAGTGGGGCAAAATGTATTTAGTCAGCCACTGATTGTGCAAGTTCTCCTACTTAGAGAGATGAGAGAGGTCTGTAATTTTCATCATAGCTACACTTCAACTATGAGAGACAAAATGAGGGAAAAAATCCAGGAAATCACATTGTAGGATTTTTAAAGAATTTAATTGTAAATTATGGTGGAAAATAAGTATTTGGTCAATAACAAAAGTTCAACTCAATACTTTGTAACATAACCTTTGTTGGCAGTGACAGAGGTCAAACGTTTCCTGTAAGTCTTCACCAGGTTGGCACACACTGTAGCTGGTATTTTGGCCCATTCCTCCATGCAGATCTCCTCTATAGCGAAGTGAGTGATGTTTTGGGGCAACATCGGGACTTTTTCAACTCCCTCCACGAAATTCTCTTAAAGGAGGGGATGAGGTCCCTGGAGACTTCCTAGGCCACTCCAGGATCTTGAAATGCTTTTTATGGAGCCGAGCGGTGTGTTTGGGATCATTGTCATGCTGGAAGCCCCAGCCACGTTCCATCTTCAATGCTCTCACTGATGGAAGGAGGTTTTGTCTTAAAATCTCACGATACATGGCCCCGTTCATTGTTCCCTTAAAAATCCTACAATGTGATTTAAAGTCGGTCCGACGAAATATTAGAGCGCGAGACCTTTTCTTTGGCCAAGTAGTGTATTATATTAGTGTATCTAAAATTGTAAAGTTCCTTTGAGACAATGCTCCATTGTAAAAAGCATATATAAATAATGTAAATAAATGTGACTTGACTTGACATTTTGTGTGCCAAGTAACTAGTAAGTTGTAGCATTTGGTTTGAACTTTAACGCAAGGATTATTTGTACAGTATTTTTGTGTTTAGTTGGTAATGCGACTTAACAAACATAATACTTGCTTTGTTACTGAGTTCCAGGTCTGGTCATGCATAGCGACTGAGTAATAAAACACAGTCTGACTGAAGATATTTGACATGTTTTCAATATAATTATACATAAATGTTGTAAATAATGTATCTCAAATAATAACCCCTTTGAAAAATGTTTGGACTCCTCTGGTTTAGATTCTAAAGCAGCTTTGCGAAGGTATCTGTCTGATGTCTAGATACTGAAAACAAAACCCAAATTTATTTCTGTATTTATTTTCTGCTCTATTTGGTTTATATCTAAAAGCTTCACTTCTTTCTATGCTAGCACTTCAAGTCTGAAAATAATAATAAAAGAAACTAATTTTGCATTTTGGGCACCAAGCACGTCTTGGCTACTCCATACTACTCTCTCTCTTTCTCTGTCTCCTGTTATCAGATCTGCTGGTGGATATGTTGGGGGTGCTGGCCAGCTACAGTATCACTGTGAAGGAGCTAAAACTGTTTTTCAGTATGCTGAGAGGAGAAGGAGAATTGTGGGTAAGTTTGACCAGATCAGAATCTCTTCTTCTTCAGTTGTTTCCGTTATCAGCCACCGACAGGGTCGTGGGTCAGTGGTGCAGTCGGCCAAACTACGACTGCTGCTTCTGCAAATATCGACTTCCTGTTTAAGTGAGAGTGAGAGCTATTGACAGGTTATTGATGCTGCTGCTTGGTACAGTGAGATACTGAGCCTATGCTTCCTCATTGAACTCTGTTTTGAGTGTAGAGGGTGTGAAGTGTAACAAGAATTTACAGTGGTGCTTGAAAGGTTATGAACCCTTTTAGGATTTTTTAAGAAGCTCTTCTGTCCTCCACTTGTTACCTGTATAAATGGCACCTGTCTGACCTCGTTATCTGTATAAAAGACACCTGTCCACAGCGTCAAACAGTCAGACTCCAAACTCAACCATGGCCAAGACCAAAGAGCTGTTGAAGGACACCAGGAAGAAAATTGTAGACCTGCACCAGGCTGGGAAGAGTGCATCTACAATAGGCAAGCAGGTTGGTGTGAATAAATCAACTGTCGGAGCAATGGAAAGACATACAAGACCATTGATAATCTCCCTTGATCTGGGGCTCCACGCAAGATCTCATCCCGTGGGGTCAAAATGATCATGAGAACGGTGAGCAAAGATCCCAGAACTAGATGGAGGGACCTGATGAATGACCTGCAGAGAGCTGGGACCAAAGTAACAAAGGCTACCATCAGTAACGCACTACGCCGAGAGGGACTCAGATCCTGCAGTGCCAGGCGTGTCCCCCTGCTTAAGCCCGAGTACATGTCTAGGCCCATCTGAAAAGTTTGCCAGAGAGCATATGGATGATCCAGAAGAGGATTGGGAGAATATCATGTGGTCAGATGAAGCCCTTTGGGGCTGTTTTTCTGCAGAGGGGACAGGACGACTGATCCGTGTTAAGAGAAGAATGAACGGGACCATGTATCATGAGATTTTAAGCCAAACCCTCCTTCCATCAGTGAGACCATTGAAGATGGAACGCGGCTGGGGCTTCCGGCATGACAATGATCCCAAACACTTGGGCAACGAAGGAGTGGCTCCGTAAAAAGCGTTTCAAGGTCCTGGAGTGGCCTTGCCAGTCTCCAGACCTCAACCCCATAGAACATTTGTGGAGGGAGTTGAAAGTCCGTGTTGCCCAGCGACAGCCCCACTATAAAGATAAGCCAATTAAACAATTGAGACAAATATATGATTTTTTGGTAATTTATTTATTGAGGATAGTGATCCAGTGTTACATACTGTTGTGGCAAAAGTATGTGAACCTCTAGAATTAGCAGTTCATTTGCAGGTGAAATTAGTCAGGTGTTTTCAAGCAATGAGATGACAATCGGGTACGAATATCTGTAGTATCTCTCAAAGTCTAATTTTTGCAAGACATTTGTGGAAGTGTGTCATAGCACAAACGAAGGGCATTTCTGCAGACCTTAGAAAATGAGTCGTTGATGCTCATCAGGCTGGAAAAGGTTATAATGAATATGGCCCCAGATGTTTTGGACAATATTTATGCAATAAGATTGTGTGGGGTTCACAAACTTTCATGCACTCTATACTGTTCTGTGTCAATCTGCTCTGTTGTGCATGTGACTATAGCCAAGACATGCGGTTAAGCTTCTGGCTGTGCTGAATCAGATGCCACAGAGACATGGACCAGATGCTTTCTTCAACTTCCCCGGCCGTAGTGCTGCGGTGAGTCTTCTTTCAAACTACCTTATACGTAATTGTTTTTAAATACTGGTGCCAATTCATGCCTGATAGATGGTGTTTTCCATCACAAGCTCATCCATCCAAAATGGTGAAGGGTTAATATTTTTCTACAATGAACCAGGAGTCAGTAAGTAAATATGAGAGCCCATCACTGATAAAACACACAGCTGGTGATGTCAAAGGGAGGGAAGGCTGGATAAGGGATCATCTCCCCTTCTATTCAACAGCGACCTCTGTCTGTTGGAGGTGCCTGCAAAGATGGCTGATGGATATGGGGTGGGGAGTGTAGTTTGTTCTTTAACTTAAATACGACGCACTTTATAAAAGTCAGATTTATTTCTGTAGCACTTTTTTACAATGAAGCATTGTGTCAAAGCAGCCTTACAGTTTTAGATTATCTTCTAATATTCAGGACCAGTCCAACTTTGAGCAAGCCAAGGGTGACAGTGGCAAGGAAAACCTCCCTAAACGGAAGGAAGAAACTTTTAATGGGATAACCAAGCCTCAAAATGGGACCCATCCTCCTTGGGTGGCATAGATGATAAATGTAAGAATGAAACTCATTTATTTAGTCAAAAGTCTGTAGCAATAGTTAAAGAAACTAAATAAATATTAACAGTTAAATAAAATATTGAATTAAATAATGTGCAAGTCTGCATTATTTGGTCCGATACACAGTCACTTTAGGAACTTGCGTCCACGGCGGCACATTGCCCCCTATGCCAACTGGAGGAGGGAGGAAATTGCTTCCCACTGGTGTGGCCCGGGCATGATGGGGCTGGAGCTAATGACAGGAAGTGAAGGAACATCTTAGTGTGTGGGGCTGGAACTGGTACCGGAACACAAGCTCAGAGAGAAAAGAGAAAATGTAGTTAGCTGCTTAAGAGAACCGAGTTTATTAACTACCACTGATGCCATGTGTACCAGACCAAATTGTGTTTAAATTGTTCAAAATGTTTTGGGTGTTTCGATGCATTAAAATTAGCAGCATATGGCATATTCATGTTTTTCTTCTTATTGGCGTTTAAGGACTGCTTCATAGTTTGTTAGCAGAAGTGAGTGCGACATTGACAAAAAAAGATCTCTCGCTACTTTCTGGGACAATGTCGCTACCGATAATTAGACGATACTTTGCATTCTTCAAAAATGGGTTTGTGAAAGTCTTACATTGTATTAGCTTGCTCATTTTAATAAGATGTTAGTTGTTGCATACTAATGACATCAATGGAAATGACACTGAAGGAAATTAAATGTAAGGACAGCAGGTCTTGTTTATTTTCTTACCAAGTATCCTTTCTTTTTCTTTCCACCAGGCGATTGCTTTACCTCCCATTGCCAAGTGGCCTTATCAGAACGGCTTCAGTTTGAACACATGGTTTCGCATGGATCCGCTCAACAACATCACCGTGGACAAGGACAAGCCCTACCTTTACTGGTGAGTTAATTTTCTCTTACACAGCTGCACACTGTTTTAATGTTTGGGACATATCGGTAGGTAATATTTTAAGAGGATTATGCTGGATTAATTTGATGTGGCCTGTGCAGAACCGACTTTATTCATGTATTTTGTTTGGGTGATGTAAAAGAATTAGATTAAAGACAGCTGATTAAATGTAAAAGAATGTGACCTGCTGCGGTAGAAGCTCTGAGATCAGGAGGCGTCCGCAGCGGAGGTGTTATTAATTTGTCTGGAGGATTGAAGAAATGCTCGGTGTCTAATAAACAGTAATACAAAAAGCTCGGGTGTGGTGTGTTTTATCTGTGGGCCCAGGGAAGAGGGGGTAAGTGTGGGTACTGGAAGTGGGATGGAGGTTTGAAATCCATAAATGTGCGATCTAAAAAAAAAAATGTACAAGTTTGTGCCATTTAACGTCCATTAGAGGGCAGAGGACATAAGAATTATAATTGGAAATAAAAATCTGTGTTATGAATAGCTAATTCACCTTTGAATGACAGAAAACTAGTACAAGTGAACCCTTGTGACACCTTTTGACAGAAAAAGTAATCAGTCTAGAAAGACATTAACCCCATGGTATTGTTTTACTTTCTCTGTTCTTTGTTTAAGAGACATAATTAGTGGGTGAAAAGGCCAGATACCTTAAGGGTGACAAATTAACACCGTTCCCTGGGGTCTGAACTGTCTGTGGTATGCTTTGGTCAGAATACGAAAAGGATTCAGCAGCACTGCACCCTATTATCTCTGTTTAAAAAGTGTTTTTTTTTTCTCAGAATGATTGGTTTTCGGTGCCTGTTCTTTTAAATGTTCATGAGTCCCCCGCCTCCCCTTAATTCACCCCAATCATACACATCTCTTGAATAAAATGAGCAGCAGGAGAAACTCTGGAGACAACTTGCACTCTCAAACTACCAAACTAATAGCATTAGTATTATTGTGGATCTTGCAGAATAACTGTCTAGAAATCTACTACCTCAGCTACGTCCTAAACAGGTGAAAAACACACGAACTTGTCTGTGTTTTTTATCCACAGACGGTTGGTAGTCAGGCTGTCTGTTCGAAAAAGTTCTGTTCTCAGTCCTGCATCGCAATGGAGGTTGGAAAACACTGCGGTCAAACTATCTGCCCCAAAATCTCGAGTGCATGAATATTATATGCTAGTATGTTAACCTGCATTAGGCATTGCACACTTTTGTTACCAAATCAGTTTACTGATGCATAATGTCTCCAAGTCTAAATTGTATTTACTCTACTACACCTGTAAATTATTTACAAGTTTGAACCAATGCTATTTTGGAATTTTTGTGTAATCCAGTTTAACATGCTACGGTGTAGCTAGTAGTCACACAGGCAAATTTAAGCAGTCTTTGCCAACTGTATCCATATATATATAGGGAGGTACTTTACTGAGGGACTGACTGGATGGCACTATTTTCCAGAAGAAACGTTCCAGATGCTGTAGCGTCCCACAGTTTTACAGGTCATCAGTCAGGGTGGAAGAAGAAGCAATAGGCACAGCAAATTTGCTCATAGGGCTCTTTATTAAACTTACCCAACACAGCACAGACACAATTACCGGTCATGTTTCAGGCTTTTACCAGACAATACATGGGCACTAAGTAGTAGCCCGCGCTACTTGGACCACTAAGACAACCCACAAACACCAAGATGGTAACTTTAAATGGTAACAGCTCGCAGTAAGCTGTTTTCCATTCAGCACTTTTTTGCGAATTTTGAAAGAATATTGCTAGAGCTGAAACGCAAACAAGTGATGGAAAAGGGTTTTCAAATAAATCTATCAAGCTGTGACGACTCAAATCACATGACTCCATTCCACCTGGTCAGACCAAAAACAAAAAATTGATATTGTTAACATTTAGGTATGATTTAAGTCGACCCCACTGAATCTGAATGTGGCTGTTGAATTTATAATGTTAGCCTACATTATCTAAAGTTTCTTTGCAGAACCGTAGTGGATGGAAATGCTACTTAATTCGGATTTTTCTCTGCCGAAATTTCATAAATGCCCGTAAGATTTGCGAAACGTTTGGATGGAAACCTGGCTACACCTACCACACATTTATGGCACTACAATATTAACCCCCCAACAAAGCTGAGTTGAAAGAAGTGGGCTTATAAAGTGAGTGAGCAAATTTTAAAAAAGCAATACAATTTGAAATCAGAATGATTGGAGACATCATTGATTACCGTGTCTTTCAGAAAGATCTATGAAAACAGTCACACGACTAAACAGCTCATTGTCATCCTGCTGCTGTAAAGTACATTGTGTTCTTATGGGTTCTGTTTGCTGCCTGTGTTTTAAGTGATTTACCTGCTGTTGTTTTGACAGTTTATGGCACTTCCTGTTTGTGTTTGAAATAATGTGACTGCAGTTTACAGCAGGGGGTTTGATAAATGTTGCATGCTTGACTGTAACGAACTGAGCCAGGATCAGTACTCCTCCACCTTCTGAAGTGAAGATCAGTAGGGAGTCGGTGTGATTTAAGATGCTGTTCCTGCATGCTAATCATTGTGTACTCAGTACTGCATGCCAGGCAGAAGACGAAGCAGAAAGTGTCACAGATCAGCACCGAGAACATTTCTCATCACAGACTGACCTGAGACAGCCATAGACTTGCCATTATTTGTCTATTATAAATCAATGGAATGTCTTGGTCTCATATTATGTACCATGTTAAATGAATACTTCATTGTTTTTCAGCCTAGTGTCTATTTTTATACCTTGTTTTGTCTTGAGAATTAAAACAAATAGTTAAGTGGAGAACTGTCTGTAGTCACAGGATGATAGTTCTGCTGTGGAGCCTTTGAGGAGTCATCAGCTTCAAGTGACAAAAGATCAGTCATGTGAGAAGCCCATTTGAGAACCCAAAGGCATCTCAGAGGGAGGGCCTTAGATGTACAGGTGCTCCCCAGTTTACAATGGAATTGAGTTCCGAGAAACCATCGCAAGTTGAATGTTTGTAAAAAGAGAAGTTTTATTTATAATCAAAGTCAGATTGATTTATTTAGCTCATTTTACGATGGAGAATTGTTTCAAAGCAGCTTTACAATTTTATATCATCTTCTATTATCTAAGCCCAATCCCAAACTGAGCAAGTGTTGGGTGACAGTGACAAGGAAAAAGTCCCTAAACGTTATAAGCAAAAACCCTGGGAGGACCAAGACACAAAAAGGGCCCCTTAGATGATATATGTAAGAATTAAGAAGTTATCTAATTGATAAACTAAATAAATATTGTGAGAACATATTTTAAAATATATTTAAAATACATTTATTTTCACGAAAATATATTATGAAGAATAATGAATATATTATTGAAATAGAACTTTTTGGTAAAAACCCAACTCGCCGTGTTTGGAGGAAGAAGAATCCTGAGTTGCGCCATACCTACTGTGAAGCATGGGGGTGGAAACCTCATGCTTTGGGGCTGTTTTTCTGCAGAGGGGACAGGACGACTGATCCGTGTTAAGGGAAGAATGAACGGGGCCATGTATCAGGCCAAAATCTCCTTCCATCAGTGAGAGCATTGAAGATGGAACTTGGCTGGGTCTTCCAGCATGACAATGATCCTAAACACACCGCTCGGGCAACGAAGGAGTGGCTCCTTAAAAAGCTTTTCAAGGTCCTGGAGTGGCCTAGCCCCATAGAAAATTTGTGGAGGGAGTTGAAAGTCCGTGTTGCCCCAAAACATCACTGCTCTAGAGGAGATCTGCATGGAGGAATGGGCCAAAATACCAGCTACAGTGTGTGCCAACCTGGTGAAGACTTAGAGGAAACGTTTGACCTCCATCATTGCCAACAAAGGTTATGTTACAAAGTATTGAGTTGAACTTTTGTTATTGACCAAATACTTATTTTCCACCATAATTTACAATTTAAATTCTTTAAAAATCCTACAATGTGATTTGCTGGGTTTTTTTTTTCTCATTTTGTCTCTCATAGTTGAAGTGTAGCTATGATGAAAATTACAGACCTCTCTGATCTTTATAAGTAGGAGAACTTGCACAATCTGTATTTGGATGTTAAATAGTACACTCTGCTTGGTAGTTGGCGGTAGCACGCCTTATACCATAGTATTAGTAGTATAGTACTACTAAGGTATATACTGTCATCTATTTTTGGTAATGGTATTTTTTTTCCTGTTATTGGTATGAAAAAGGTCTTAATAGTCATTGAATTTGAACTTTAAAAAGTGCAGATACCCTGCCGAATAGCAATTAATGCTGATGTGACAAACAAACAAACAAACTCCCAGCCAACATAACAGGCTACTGTTTTCTCAGGAAATCTGAATGCACTGTCCCGTTGGATTTATCTTGAATAATCTATATGTACAAAACTTCTCTGTGAAGCACCAGAGAGCTATAGGTTTACCCATATGCAGCTTCTCTTAGCCTTAGAGGCTGATTAAATGGACTCAGCTGGTTCATTATCTTCAGCGAGGTTATGCCTCATGCCTCATGCCTTTATTAGTCCAGTTTTATGTAGTACAGGGTCTGTGGTTCCTCCACCAAAAGAAGGACTGTGTTCTTTTTCTGACCATAAATACAGGCAGGCTGATTTTTGTTTATTTTAATGCATACGTATCAAGAAAATGCTTTTAAGAACATGCTGTGGTTTCTTCTTTTGTTTTCCAATGCTGCCTCAAACGTGCGCTCTGTAGCCTTTCCTGAACATTTTTCCTGTTGTGTGACTGCACTGCCAACCTGTCCTAATATATAGACAAAAGTTTGTGGACACCGCTTCTAATAACTGAGCTCTGCAACTTCAGAAACACTCACTTGTAACACATTCATAATGCCCTATGATGGTATACATGTCTGGATTCTCCTTAGACAAACAGTGGCAATAGAATTGGTTATGCTGATACCCCAGTGACTCTCAATATGACACATTTATAGGTTTGCGCTTCCAACAAGTCAGTTCATCAACTTTCTGCCCTGCTGTCTTTAAAAAAAGGTCCTTAGAGAATTAGTTTGCTGACTTTGATTCTGAACTTGGCCTGCTTCCACAGAATCTTAACCTCAGCTCCATGAGATACCGTGCAAATGCACTGGAACGCCTAACCAGAGCCAGGACTTACTGTGTAACATCAAAAGCCGACCTCACAGTCGTATTCCAAAATGTAGTGGAAAGCCCTTTCAGAAGAACAAATCAGCAAGGGTTTGGGTCCAAGTTTTGGATGTAATTTTTGGGTGTCCAGTAGTGCTGGCCGAGGAGACCTCAAATCAAGATCACAATTAATGGATCACTATTTTCTTTTGGGTTTTTTTTGGTTAAGTTCTTTGCCCTTATAGTTCACTGACAAGGTTTTTAATGTAAATATGCTCAGCTATTAAAACAGATTCTTTCTAATGATAGACTGCATATCATTGTGATTTCAAAATAACTGAAGGAAACACACAGGTGAACTATTTATGGTCTTCAATGGAATATTTCATCCAATTTAAATCCTTTGGGGTTTAGCAGAATGAGGCATTGTTTATTTCTTTCAATCTTCTTGAATTTTTTTCATATTCTGTAACATTTGTAAACACACAGTGGGGATAGTATTAAGAGAATACAGTATTTTTACGTATTAAGAGAATTAAAAATAAACCCTGAAATAATCGACATGGGCAAGATTTCGTTGGTTAATGGTAATGATTTACTGCTCAGCCCTAGTGTCCACAATTTTTTTCTCTATAATGTATGGTAAATGCACATATGCAGAATATTGGGTAGAAAGCAGTCTTTAAAAATACTCAAGACGTATTAGAATCTTTCACTCTGACCAGATTTTAGGCGTTACATAAAGGTAATGGCATCTTTTTTCAATTCTGTCCCCATCTTCCCTTCAACCCTGTGAAGGAACCCTGAACTGACTGCAATCTTTGACTGCTGTGTGGACATAAAACTACGTCTGATCAAACATAATGTTTGCTCTGTGCTGCATGAATCACTGTGAGTGCACTTGGCACAGGAGCTGAAAGATGCATATTTTAGCATTTCCATTTAGAGATTGGGAATTCCAGCATTAGCCAGCTTGATAAATGACTTAAACAAAGGCTAATGATGGATTGAAATGGTCTGGGTGTTCTTGCCTGAGGTTTAACAGATCGTTTGCTTTAGAATTAGTTTGACGATGTAATGGATGATGATATTGCCCTAACACGCAGTGATCCTGTACTGTTGATATCCAGTGAAGGGATTTTTAACATGCGTCTCCTGCATTTGGACAGCTTCCGTACCAGTAAAGGTGTCGGCTACTCTGCTCACTTTGTGGGGAACTGTTTGATCGTGACATCTCTCAAGTCCAAAGGCAAAGGCTTCCAGCACTGCGTGAAGTATGACTTCCAGCCAAGGAAGGTAAGTTTGAGCCTGAAGGTTCTGAATTTCTCACACATGACTAAATCTTTCACTACACCCACTGACCACTTTATTAGATATACCTCCTCCTTTCTACACTCATTGTCCATTTTATCAGTTCCACTTATAGATAGGTGTGCGTTGTAGTTCTACATTTACAGACTGTAGTCTGTTGTTTCTCTATATGCAGTGGTACCTCGGTTCTTGTCATTAATTCGTTCCAGAAGGTTTGTCGAGGAAAGGAAACGATGAATACGAACAAATGTTTTCCCATAAGAAATAATGTAAATTGAATGAATCCATTCCAGACCCCCAGAAAATCCCCATTGTATAAAGCGTTATGTGTTAATGGAGTTTTATTGTACAGGTGCTCCCTGATTTATGATGGGGATACATTCCAACAAATCCATCGTAAGTTCAATGTATCATGAACTGGGGAGTTTAATGAGTGCTTGGTAGAGGAGTCTGTACTGTATCATAGCAGAGCCTATGATAAGCTAGTAAGTTAAGTAAGATAAGTAAGTTAATGTTTAAAACACTTGCAATAATGTACAGTTGGCCAAAATTATTAACACAAAGCTTATTTTAGCATAAAATGAAAAATCTCATGTAATTCAATGAGTAATAGATTGAAAGTGAAAAGTAAATGCAAAACACTTACTCTGTTAGTGAACTCTGGGTGCTAGCATAGCTGCGAAGCTAACTGCAGCCTTTGTTCTGGAGCATTCAATTCCTGTTTTCTTTTCGGTTGGCTCTTATAAACTAACCTTTTTAGGACCCATTGAGACTTACTTGCAATGACAATACAGCACTGTAGATGTTAAAATAAAGAAAAGCGCTAGAAACAGTGGAGATCTTCTCTTGCAAATCTGAATGTGAACTGAAATATGAGTTGTGAATAGAGTTTCTGCTGAAACAAGTTTAAGTAAGTGCACAGAGTACCAAGCAACTGACAAGTACCGAAATTTTTCTAGTCAAAATGGGTTGAGAACCGAATTCGACAAGTTCCTAGGTGGTCCAAAACCAAGGTATCACTGTACTGCTTTTTACCCTTTCTAGTCGTATTTATATAATACAGACAAGGTCTGGGTGTACAGTTACAAATAATCATGAACAAAACACGTAAAGATCGAGTTTAAGGATCATGATACATTATATGATGACACATGAAATATGTATACCAAAAATAAAAATTTCTATGACACCTGGTAAGAGTGGATCATACAGCAGTGCTGCTGGAGTTTTTAAACACCTCTGTCACTGCTGGACTAAACGTCCATCAACCAAAACATAATGGGCTTTTCTATAGGGGTGAAGCTTAATCTACTGTGAGGAGGAAATACTATATATACTACGGCATCTATAGTAATCCTTATAATATATATATATGAGTACTATTATTATATACTATAATAATACTTCATACTATATAATAAATATATCTATATATATCATATATAATAATTTTTTTTTGTTTTTTTTTAACGTCGTCTTAAATCTTTATTCCGAGCGTTTTTGGAGTTGATTCTTCACGTCTTATTTTCACCATGTACGTAGTTCAAACAGCACGCTGTAAAAGTTTCCATGCCGGAGAAATTATTGTGTTCCAAATGGATAACAAAGCCCTTAGTAGTGCCCCTAGTCCATCATCAGTAATGCGGTATTTAGGGAGCCTATCTAGTTGACTTGCTAAGTAGCACTCAAAAGCTACAACGCTTCCTTCTCATCATGTCAGCAAACAAACCCTTAAACATCTCTTAAACAAACCCTCGAGTGCCTGAAACTTTGAATTAACAACTCACCTGACCTGAATTATGAAATAAAGTTAGTAAAACCACTGTGTTGTTTATTTGGTTGACCGGCACAATCGGTTATATGATACCGGATGAATCCGATCACGCTAAAACCGGCCGAATCTCTTTTATATATGTGTATAATGAAGGCTTTAATTATTATAAGGTTTACTTCGCCCCATAAAATTAAACACATCAGAATTGCTGAATGTAAAGAGATTAATAATCCAATTCTGTGTTCTTTTCTTTAATCTGACGGAGTCTTTCCCAGCTAACAGACTGTTTCTAGCCTGTGGTGTATGTTATGCTATCCGGCTAGTGAGCTTTACCCAGCATGCTGTTCGGTGATATAGTTCTACTCAGAGCTCAGCAGCGCTCATAGTGGCGAAAAATATTATAGAATTTGCTGCCTATTTGTTAGAGCTGTGTTTCTGCTATGCACGGGTATGGAGGTAAATGAACAATGCATACCATACGGGAACTTAACACCAGTGTACCGCCCAGCACTAGCTCGATTTATGACTTTCTTTTCTAGGTTACTTATTTTTCTATATGTTTGCATGTCATATTTTATTTCCCTTCCTAATCTGCCACTGGTGCTCTAGCTTGTATTACTTTGTGGTTGCTATGATGGGCTTTTATCAAAATCAGGCCTTTTCTGCCTATTACCAAAAATGAAACTATATTGATTTTCCTTTATATTTTCTTTCATAAAGCCTTTTACAACTTCAGTACTGGTCTGGACTGACGCCTCTACGTTCTGTCTGTGTCACTGCTGTGAGCATCAGCTTTGCTTTATCCATCCAATCAATGATTAATTTTTCCTTTGTTTAAATTTTAGTCCTTGGGTACTGTGCTACTTTGTGCTTTTTTAAGTTGTTTGGGGTGAAAATTGTGTTCACTCTAAAAAGTAAAATTAGAAACAAGGAACAGAGTACTTTTAAGGCACTTCAGTTTGACTATGAGTGCATTCTACAAGTAACAAACAGTCAATGATGGTAGAGATCAATTAAATACAAGCCAGCACACCGAAACATATGTTCTACACCACAAACAGGTTTCATGTACACAAACAGGGCTGATATTCACCAAAACAGAGCTCAACGTACCCAAACAGGTGCCATGTACACAAAAAACGATCTTATGTTCTCCAAAACCAAGCTTAGACACACCAGAACAGATATCATGAAGCATACAGCAATACGAGTAGGAAATAGTCTGATAATTGCATCATCTTCTTCTTTTTTAGTGGTACATGATCAGCATCGTGCACATTTACAACCGTTGGAGAAACAGCGAGATCCGCTGCTACGTCAATGGCCAGCTGGTCTCATACGGCGACATGGCCTGGCACGTCAACACCAATGATGTATGTATGATTTCTATCCAAATCATTTCCTTTTGGTCATCGCTGCAATGGGAAACCAGAGTTTATTTGGTCCCATGGTCATTTATCTTCACATGAAAGCGTAGTCATGTCTTGATGCCCAACCGGCTGCAAGGTAAAGCCAGGGCTCGAACCCGGGGTCACCACAGTGGTGGACTGGCATTTTATACTTTTGTTCAAATTCTGTATTTTCATTTATACATTTTATCTATCGCATTTGAGGTCCTACTGTGACTGTGATATTTCAATATTTTATTCCTTTACACGATAGGTTTATATTATCTATATTACTATACTTTTCGTATTACAATATCTTTAATTCATTAGTCTGCATATTATATTTAATTTTAATTATTGTATTTTGAAATATGTTCTCTCTTGATTTTTATTTAGCTTCTATTTATTTAAACCATTGCTATAATCTTATTACCTAGATAACTTAGTTTAATTCTTACATATAACATCTAGGTCCCCCAAGGAGGATGGGTTCCTTTTTCAGTCTTGGTCCCTCCAAGGTTGCTTCCTAATAATGTTTAGGGAGTTTTTCCTTGCCACTGTTGCCCTGGGATTCCTAAATCTGGGCTTGGGTTGAGTTAATTGAAGATCATAGAAAATTGAAAAGCAGCTTTGAGACAATGCTCCATTTTAAAAAGCGCTATAGAAGTAAATCAGACTTTGACATTGTCACCTCACTTCTCCAGAGATTCCTGGTTGGATTCTAGGCTTGGATTCCACCTCGATGGAGTTTGGAAGTTCATCCTGTGTCTGGTTTCCTCTTACAATCCTAAGACATGCATTAGGTTAACTGTGTTTGTCTGTGTCCTGTGAAGGCTTGACACTCTGTCTAGGGTTGGTTCCACCTTGTACTTTTTGTTTTATAATATTATTAATTTACTGGTTTTATGGATGAAAATGTGCATCCAGAATCAAGTGGTTGCAGTGGAAGCCTGACCAGCAGTGATTTGAACAGGACCTTTATTACAGGAGGCAGAAGGAATGGTGACGATGTGTCAGCTAATCAAATATTAGCTTTTTTTATTTAAGTTTCTGATTTGTGCTGAACTAGAAGTCCTCATTCTCCTCTCTCTGTCATGAAGCTGTCAGTACCTTATCTGTCCTGGATTACTGTGTTTGCTTGGACTATCTCCTCTTTCTCTCACTTTTCAACATCACCTAGCTTTGTTCCTTCTGGTCATTAAAATCTCATCTGCTGCCATAGCTCATCTTCCCTGTTTCTTCTGTGTCCTTGTCGCAGAGCTATGACAAATGTTTCCTGGGCTCATCTGAGACGGCCGACGCTAACCGGGTGTTCTGCGGACAGATCGGAGCCATTTACGTGTTCAGTGAAGCCCTGAATCCAGCACAGATCTTTGCCATCCATCAGCTGGGGCCGAGCTATAAGGTCTGTATCTCGGACATTAACTCACTGAAATTGAAATAATTATGGAAAAAATGATGTCATTTGATATGAATTATTGCCGTGCATAGCTCCGATAAATGGACTACAATTAGGAGTGTATTTGTATGTTACACTTGACCCTGTTGTGACCCCACTAATTCTCTCTTTATAAATGATGTAGGTGCTGGAATGCATATATATATATTAATTACTGCACATTTTTGGAATAATGTTCACAGACGAACTTCTAGAAGTGTTTTGTGATGCAGGATTTTTGTTTAGTGCTTTTGTTATAGCAGCTCCAGGGGCTAGGTGGTAAGATCCAGCTGCTGGAAATGTCAGGTTCTGAAGACCTAGATTTGAATCTCGGGTGGGGCTTGCACTATGAAGGTCAGGTGGTGTGTTTACAGAACTCAGAACTTAGAATGTTTTGTTTTTGCTTTGCTTTTAATGTCCAAAGAGAATTAAGATGATTAAAGTGTGCACGTAAACAGAAACTTTAAAAAAAGGACTAGACTTTTGTGCAGGTTGTTTGTTTTGCCTTGATTTTTTTTTTTTTTTTTTCCAGATTTTGTAGCATTGGTCTACATTTACAAATCTGTCACTCCAGTCTAGAGTAGCAACAGTACTGAATTGTAATGCATTTGTAGGCAACTTTCTCTTGTAGACTGGTAAACACTGATAGCTTTGAATGTACTTTTTTAGTTAGCTTTCTTTTTAAAGGACAAGGCACTGCTCATGGGCGTCATGAAACCCACTTTTCTGGGGCACATGCTCATGTGGAATGTTGCTATGCCCTGGTTTGCTGAGTAGAACTACAGAACAGCTAACAGAAATTCACTACTGGCACTACATTTCCCATCATTTCCCAGCATCTTTAAAAAAGCTTGAGCAGCTAAAGCTTTCAGTCAGAGCCATTTTCCTTTTTTCACATGAATATGTAAAACAAAGTCCATTACGCTGCAGACGATAATAGCTCATAGCTGTGTGCGTTTACACGTTAGACCTCTGAAGCAAAGCCATTCATTAAACTACCAAAGGAGTCACTTATGCTAGCATAAACAAAATGAATGCAATTAATAAATTCTTTAGTTCAAATATGTTCATTTCTCATCCGTGGAGTACCGCCCACTTTAGCGTTAAAGCTATTTAGTGTTTATTTTGATGCACAGTTGTACCTGTATTACTGATTGGCAAGCACATGGGTACAGCTGTGCCCATCAAAATACCTTCATATCACGTATACTGGTATTATTTAATATAGGAAACATCATCTTTACAACTTCACATTTGAAAATCTGTTTTAAAAATGAAACTAAGAGTGACAATTGATTATTACAGCTTCTCAGTGTTACTGTTCAGTTAAAAGCCAGGCTTGACTGTAAATCCACTGTTAGCAGGATTTCTTTATTATTGCATTGAATCCCATTGCATACCTGGGTGTGGATTTCACAAGTGTCATAAAGCGTTCTTAATTTTGTGCTAACAAGCCATATACCTAGCCAGTGACCTCTTCCCTGTTTATTTCATTTTCCTCAACGTCCCTGACCTTCAATCTGAGGTGCTTTTGTAGCGTTCTTATTTTAATCATGTCTTCGGGGTAAAACCAGGCCTGATATTTGATCCCTCCTCAAGCTTCCCCCTGTAAATGACTGTTGTGTTTGTAATTGAGACCTGCAGCCACGTTTGACTCCTGTTTTCTTCAGTGTAATCGGCACTCTACGAAGTAGCTGCAAGTGTTTCTGTTGATGTCTTACTTTCTTATTTTGGCTCGTCTTGGCTTGGTTTCCGGTTACAGTCGGAACCAATAAAACGCACAGCGTGAGATTTCGATGCTATGCTTAACGTGCTGTAAAATCCCTAAGAGGGAGAATTTCTAAGCGTGTAGGCAAAGCTTTTCTGTCTGCTCCATCAGCCTTGGAAGACACCTTCAATTAGCTTAGTAACACACCCCATTATGACAGGCAGGTTGCTGGAAATAATGAAAAGGCTGCAGCAGAAGAAGGCAATTATCCAGGAGATGAGCTTTCCTAATGGCATTCCCCCCTGCCTAATGGGAAGATCCTTGCTTTTGTAGAGTCCTGACCACAGTCATGCCATTTATCGTTACTTGCCAAATAGCAACGATTTTTCTCATGAATAGAGACAGAAATGTTTGTATGTTTATATCAACGATGTTCTGTTTGGATTCTGGTGCTTACCAACCTGTAGAGGTTAGTTTAATTAGCAATATAACCGATGTGATCCAATGAATCAAGGAATTCATAAGATAGTGCAGTATAGTAATGGTGTAGTTACTAACCCAAAGTAGGCACAACCTGTAACCTTGTCTGTATTCATTTCACAAAATGGACATACTTTTACCAAAATACCTTACCTTACCTTGGGATGCTCCCACGAGCAAACATTGGCTTATAAACACATTCAGGATAACAAAAAAGATGATAAAATGACACCTTATTGGACAGAGTATCATTTAACAAAGTTCTTATTGGACGATTCATTGTCAGAATGCTACTAGGAACGCTTGACCTCTGTCATTGCCAATAAAGTTTATGTTACAAAGTATTGAGATGAACCAAATTTATTGACCAAATACTTATTTTCCATCATAATTTATATTTAATTAGTTAAAAATCCTACAATGTGATTACCAGGATTTTTTTTCTAGTTTTGTCTCTCATAGTTGTGAGACGTGATGAAAATTACAGACCTCTCTCATCTTTCTAAGTAGGAGAACGTGCACAATCAGTGGCTGACTAAATACTATTTTGCCTCACTGTATGTTCATGGTACGCCATTTTCTGCAGAGTGTTCTTTCAGAAATTGATTGTGAAGGACTTCATTTCTGGAAGTGAAGCAATTTTTATTTGCAAGCTTTGAAACACGCCAGCGGTCTTTGTCTGTCAGTTTTCTTTCTACCAGTAGGCTGGGATGCAGAAAGATCTGTATCACTGTAAGATTCAGTTACAGTGGTGCCTAAGTTTGTGAACCCTTTAGAATGTTCTATATTTCTGCATAAATATGATCTAAAACATCATCAGATTTTCACACCAGTCCTAAAAGTAGATAAAAAGAACCTAGTTAAAGAAATGAGACAAAAATATTATACTTGGTCATTTATTTATTGAGGGAAAATGATCCAATATTAAATATTGGTGAGTAGCAAAAGTATGTGAACCTCTAGGATTAGCAGTTAATTTGAAGGTGAAATTAGTTGGGTGTTTTCAATCAATGGGATGCCAATCAGGTGCGAGTGGGCACCCTGTTTTATTTATGTGCAACTACCCAAGTATAATGTTTTTGTCTCATTTGTTTAACTGTGTTCTCTTTATCTGTTATTATTGCTTGAATATTTTAGGTCATATTTATGCAGAAATATAGAAAATTCTAAAGGGTTCACAATGTTTCAAGCACCACTGTACTTCCTTCACACTACAGCCTTTGGCACTCCCAAATGCAATCACTCCATTTTGTGAATCGTTAACATCTGCTTTGCCACCCATTTTCCATGACATTCACTGCTCTGTACCACCTCTTGTCAATGTACGAATCCTGTCACACACTCATCCATGTGCAGCGCCATCTGCAGGTGCCTGAAGTTACTACCACCTTTAAAACACAAGGTGACAATTTTTTGTTCTGGGACCCTATAAACCATGCCAAAATTAGAAGTCACAGGTTTCCAGTGAAAAACCAACATTTGAATCACACACAGAACATTTGAATTGACGTAGAATGACACACAGCTTATTTATTTTTGTTGGTTTGTTATGGGTAAGCCGCCTTTCATAACCATGGTAACAACAACCATTGGTCTAGCTGGTGCTGAATCGCAGATTTTGAGGATTACTTAGACTTTATATTCTTCGAACCACACTCTACCACGATCTCCTGTGACAAAACTGTCGGAGTGTATCATTTTTGTTCCTGTATTGGCTGTTCACCACTCACCGAAATAACTGGCGACGCTGATTTGGCGCTAATACTGCTGGGGAGCAAGGGGGTTGTTATCCCTTAATGCATTCTACAATATATGTGATTGATCTGTAGAAGGAATAATTCATAGTATGTCTCAGTAGAAATGACAAGCAGACACGACTGCTTCTAAAGGCTGGTGCAGAAACAGCCTGTCTACTCCACTAGTGAGATTAAGTGCCATGCTGGAGCCCAGGGATTTCAGTTTTTAATTACCGTGATGGAAACTCACAGCTGATTTCTGGTCATCTCCAGCTGTGCTGACCTCAGCAGGTGATGTAAGAGGTCAGGGTAATGACATATAACTGAAATGAGGCTTGTTGGTGAGAGAGGAGCATGAGAGCAGGAAAGTGTCGTCACCCCAGGCTGTGAAATGAAGGAGAGTGGTGGTTGTGGGATGGAGGTGTCGTAAGAAAGGTGTTTTTTTTGGCTCCTGTTTATATCAGTGGGGTTTAATCAAGGGGTCATTGTCCACCAGGAAATGCATGTAATGGTGTAATGCTGCTGTAATGCACTGTCCAGCAGTGAAACTGGTTTCATAGCTCCAGCAGCACTGTCTGATCCACTCATACTAACACAATACACTAACACACCACCTGTGGGGGTCCTGACCTTTAGAGAACAGAGTAAAGGGGACGAACAAAGTGTGTAGAGAAACAGATGGACTACAGTCTGTAATTGTAGAACTACAAAGTATCCGTGCAATGGACTCATGATCATCTGTGCCATGTGGATTCTGGAGATACTTAAAACCTCTCAAATTCCTCGAGTGTTTGCATAAGAAAGCTCCACAGTACTGTGCACGATAATCTTTTTGATGGTTTTGTGTTGCACATTCAGTCACTGTACTTTTTTTAGAATTGTTGTGGTAACTGATGTGATAGCAGGACTCACTAATGAATCGTGTACAGCTTTCCTTCATCTGCCCTCTTCAGCTCCAACTACAGGGCCTCCATTCTTCTGCTACACTCATTCATTTTTTCACTGTTCTTACTTTCTTTTCTCTATTTATTTTCTTTTTCTTTCTTTCCTTCTTTCTTTTTCTTTCAATTCTAAATTTCTTTGCCATGCTTTTTTCTTTTTTGTTCCTTCTCTTTATTTATTTTTTCTTTTCTTTCTTACTTTTTCCATCTTACTTTCAGTTATAACATCCTTTGCCATGGTTTTATTACTTTCGTATTTCTTTTTCTCTTACTTTTTCAATTTTAACTTCCTTTGCCATGCTTTTTTTCTTTATTTTTTTTAATCTTTCTTTTTCTTTCTCTCCTCCTTTCTCCAATTTTTACATTGTTTGCTATGTTGTTTTACTGTTTTTTTTTTTTTTTCTTTTTACATTTTTGCCATGCTCCTCTTTCTGACTTTCATTCTTGTTTTTCCTTTCTGCCATCTTCAGCTCCAAACTACAAGGCCACCAGTCTTTTACTGCACTCATTCATTTATTAACTTTTCACTGTTCACTATCCTCTAATTTTGTTTTCTTTTTTTTTCCTTTCCTTTTCTTTTTTTCTTTTTCCGTATTTACACACTTTGCCATGTTTTTCTTTCTTTTTCTTTCAATTCCAACTTTCTTTGCCATGTTTTTTTTCTTTATTTTTTCCTTTTCTTTTTTTCCTTTTTCTCTTTTTTTTTCTTTATTTTTCCTTTCTTTCTCCAATTTTTACATTTTTCCAAGCTCTTCTTTCTTTCTTCCTCATTTCTTTTACATTTTTGCTATATACTTCTATATTTCTTTTTATTTCTGTTTGTATTTATTTCTGTATTTCTTTTTTTATTTCTTTTACACCCTTTGCCATGCTATTCTTTCTGACTTGCTTTCTTGTTTTGCTTTCCTACATCTGCCCTCTTCAGCTCCAACTACAAGACCACCAGTATTCTACGGCACTCGTTCATTTATTAACTCTTCATTGTTCACTGTACTTTCTTTTCTTTTCTTTCTCTCCTTTTCTTTTTCTTTCTTTCTTTTTCTTCTTTACATTCTTTGCCATGCTTTTCTTTCTTTCTTCTTTCGTTTTCCATTTTTACATCCTTTGCCATGCTTTATTTCCTTTTTATTTTCTTTCTTTGTTTCTCCAATGTATACATCATTGCAATGTTATTCAATGGCTCTTTTTTTCTGACTTTCTTTCTTTTTGTCCAAGTCGGAGGGTGATATTCAGACTGACTTTCCTTTTCTTTGTTTTTTTTTTTGCAGAGCACATTTAAGTTTAAGTCAGAGAGTGATATTCACCTGGCCGAACATCATAAGCAGGTGTTGTATGATGGAAAGTTGGCGAACAGCATCTGTTTCACCTATAACGCTAAATCTACCGATGCCCAGCTGTGTCTGGAGTCTTCACCCAGAGAGAACGCTTCGATCTTTGTCCACTCGCCTCATGCCCTCATGCTGCAGGTCTGGATCAGTCTGGCATCTTTGTTTATTTATTTATTTTCTGGAAATGAAATGTCTTTCTTGATAGCAGAAAGCAAAAAAACAAGATTAAAAATTTAATAATGTTAGTGCAGATTTAATATGAAATACTCGATTTCCTTTTTATCTACTGAGGTTAACATTTAGGCACAGTGCTGTGCAAAAGTCTTAGGCCATCATTAGATATACCATATATACCATAATGACCATATATAATTGTTTCTGAGTCTGTTTATTAGAATATTACCAGATAATACAGGAAAATTTGTATGCATTATTAAAAAAAACATGCTCTTAAGCTACAGTGCCACATGGCTCCTTTTACACTTGAGCAATAGCAGCTTCTGGAAGCTTCATCGGATGCCAAGTTGAAGAAGCTTGATCAGGTCTTTTTGTAGGGTACCAGCCAAGACACCACTCTCTTAGAATGGGAACAGGGTGATGCGCTAAAGCTCACGAAGATTTTTGGGTCAACTCATCGACAATATGTTTATGGTCTTTATATGGTCATTATACCATTGCTAAAACAACTAAGCTAATGGTGGCTTAATACTTTAGCACATTACTGTATATAGGTGTTGGTATACTTGTTCCCCATACACAGAGAGGAAATCATGTGACCCCATGTCATTTTTTCTGGTTTCTTCCTGAAGGATGTCAAGGCCATCGTCACCCACTCTATCCACAGTGCCATTCACTCCATTGGGGGCATTCAGGTGCTCTTTCCTCTCTTTGCCCAGCTTGATTTCCACCAACACAATGAGAGCCAGCCGGAGACCGCAGTTTGGTGAGTCTAATACCGATGTTCCTATTTAACTTGTAAGCACCTTGTGTAGTCCTGAGCCTTATCCTCTGCACCTCCCCTATCCAGAGAAATTACAGTGATGATGTGGTCCAGGCGATTGAGGGTTTAGAGCCTTGTACAAGGGCCACATAGTGTCCCATTGGATTTGCTGGGCCTTAAACCCTTAACTTTCGGACCGATTGCCCAGTACATTAACCATCAAGCCGCCACTGCCAAGGCTTATAATGGTAGTGAATGATACAGAAAGTCTCCATTTTTCCTACCATGTGCCAAAATGAGATGGCCGGGTGTTGGGAGGCTTAGTGGTTAGACCAATGCTTGGAAGGTTGAGAGTTCCTGGCTCATGTTGACTTTTGAGTAAGACCCTTAATTGGTCACTCTGACTGAGGTCTAAAGAGCCTCTGTGCAGATGGGAGAAACTTTGAGAAGGTCAACTATCACTGCAGCACTCCACCAATCTGGGCTTTATGGCAGAGTGACCAGACATAAGAATCTCATCAGTAAAAAACACATGAAAGCCTGTCTGGAGTTTGCAAAAAAAAACACTTAAAGGACTCTCAGACTGTGAGAAACAAGATTCTCTGATTCGATTAAACTTTTTGGCCTTAATTCTAAGCGTCATGCCTGGAGGAAACAGGTACTGCTCATCTGAGTAACGAGTCTGAAAACTTATGTCAATGCAATATTTTACTTTTTCCTGTTCAATAAATTTGCAAAACCTTCTAAACTTCTGTTTTCACTTCGTCATAATGGGGTATTGAGTGCAGAATGATGTTTATATATACAGTGGTGATTAGGTCATATTTATGCAGAAATATAGAAAATTCTAAAGGGTTCACAAACTTTCAAGCACCACTGTGTGTGTGTGTGTATACACACACACACACACAGTGGTAGTATTATTATTTAAAAATATTATACTTAGTCATTTATTTATTGAGGAAAATGATCCAATATTACATATTAGTGAGTGGCAAAAGTATGTGAACCTCTAGGATTAGCAGTTAATTTGAAGGTGAAATTAGAGTCAGGTGTTTTCAATCAATGGGATGACAATCAGGTGTGAGGGGGCACCCTGGTTTATTTAAAGAACAGGGATCTATCAAAGTCTGCTCTTCACAATACATGTTTGTGGAAGTGCATCATGGCATGAACAAAGGAGATTTCTGAGGACGTCAGAATCCACAGTCAGACAGATTGTGTACAAATGAAATAAATTCAAGACCATTGTTACCCTCCCCAGGAGTGGTCGACCAACAAAGATCACTCCAAGAGCAAGGAGTAATAGTTGCCGAGGTCACAAAGGACCCCAGGGTAACTTCTAAGCAACTGAAGGCCTCTCTCACATTGGCTAATGTTCATGAGTCCACCATCAGAAGAACACTGAACAACAATGGTGTGCATGGCAGGGTTGCAAGGAGAAAGCCACTGCTCTCCAAAAAGAACATTGCTGCTGGTCTGCAGTTTGCAAAAGATCACATGGACAAGCCAGAAGGCTATTGGAAGAATGTTTTGTGGATGGATGAGAACAAAATAGAACGTTTTGGTTTAAAAGAAAAGTGCTAAGTTTGGAGAAAGGAAAACACTGCATTCCAGCATAAGAACCTTAGCCCATCTGTGAAACATGGTGGTAGTATTATGGTTTGGACCTGTTTTGCTGCATCTGGGCCAGGATGGCTTGTCATCATTGATGGGACAATGAATTCTGAATGATATTAGAGAATTCTAACCATGAACTGAATCTCAAGAGAAGGTGGGTCATGCAGCAAGACAACGACCCTAAGCACACAAGTCGTTCTACCAAAGAATGGTTAAAGAAGAATAAAGTCCATGTTTTGGAATGGCCAAGTCAAAGTCCTGACCTTAATCCAATGGAAATGTTGTGGAAGGACCTGAAGCGGGCAGCTAATGTGAGGAAACCCACCAACATCCCAGAGCTGAAGCTGTTCTGTACGGAGGAATGGGATAAAATTCCTCCAAGCCGGTGTGCAGGACTGATCAACAGCTACAGGAAATGTTTAGTTGCAGTTATTGCTGCACAGGGGGGTCACACCAGATACTGAAAGCAAAGGTTCACATACTTTTGCATTTCATTAATATGTAATATTGGATCATTTTCCTCAGTAAATAAATTACCAGGTATAACATTTTTTTTTCCCCTCATCTGTTTTTATATATATATATATATATATATATATATATATATATATATATATATATATATATATATATATAAATTAATTAATTAATTAATTAGTTTATTTATTTTTTAAGCACTAGGCCGCTCCATAACAAAATTTAAATGTTAAAATGTGACTGGGTCCAGTCACTCGTGTTCATCTTCGAACACAGCTTCGTAACCAACAGACCTCACCTTGCCAGAGGCGGGTTACCGGTTTACACTTCTGAGCTACGCCGGGTCATGAACCACCTCAGGTAAGTTCAGGTCTGTTGGTTATGGAGTTGTATTCAAAGGTGAATCCCAATAACAGCACCGAATGTCCAGATGTGGTTCCTGGCACCAGTAAGTCCAATGTATGAATAATATATGGGTATGAATAATGTATATGTCTATCTAGCTATCTCTGGCTCTCTCTCTGTATGTGTATAGCTATATAATATCTTCCACCTCTCTGAGTTTCTAGTATTCCTTATTTCAGGGCACTGGGGTCATGTGACACAACACCAGAGGTGCCCCTGTGACATTATCGAAGCAAAAATGTAGCAAACCACTTGAGTTATTATCATAAGTTGCCTTTCTGAAAATGTTTTCAGGGTTGTAACGTGTCACCTTGTGCCCTGCAGTGCCACACTCCTGGGTTTCCTGGTGGAGTTGCTAAAGAGCTCGGTGGCAATGCAGGAGCAGATGCTGGGAGGAAAAGGCTTCCTGGTGATCGGGTACCTGCTGGAAAAGGTTGGTGCAGTGAATATTTTGCAGTTCTTCTTTTGCGGTACACACATCAATTTTAAACCTTCCTTAAAGTTATCAAAGTCAGCATTGTGTGTGAAGATGTAAAGAGATTGTTAAAAATGTCGATAGTTAAAGCATAAAAAATTCTGAATGGGTGAGCTGCTGGTTGGCAAGGTGTGTATTTATGCATTTTATTTGCTACCATTGTGGAGCTAAATCATCCCAATGATGATAGAAAATAAAACTTTATTTTATGGAGAAAAATGCAACATTCAGGAGGAAAAAAACTCTCTTTACTTTTGTACAGCACTGGCACAAAGACTATAAAGGTATGTGCCATTTAACAAACGCATTATGTTCTGTGAAACTGTGGTTGTTGATTGAAATGGTCGTTGACCACACATTACCACACTCGCACAGTTTTAGGGTACTGTAATGTAAATATAAAAGGTATTTACACAAACTGCTTGCAAATGATACGTAAATGCATCAGAGTAACCATTGAAAACACAAGTGACTGATGAATGATTGAAATGACTGATACTTTTGTTTGACGGAAGCCAAAAATGTATTGATAAACAGTATTACGAACAACACAGATGAAACAGAGACTCAACAAGTGAATGTGAACCAGTTTGTATAGTTCTGGGTTAGAGAAGATATACAGGTAGTGGGGCAGACAAACAAAGGAGTACTACCTACAATAGGACAGGCACATACAAATGCCATTTACAGCTGGTTATATATAAATAGCGGAAAGTCAAAAAAAAAAAGTCTCTAAATACAGCAACCCGAGTTAAAACAGTCTGTAGTCCAAACGTGAGCTAATGAGCAAATAAGCAGACGACCAATAAGTATGTATAATGCACTTCTGCTCTAAAACTCCTGTCCCTGTACATTGATCCACTGTGTTGACTGGCTGTGAAATGGAAAACACATTGCATTAGATTGCAACAAAACAATAATAATATGCTGTCAGTACAAGAGATGGGCCCGATCGATCCTATATCGGTATCGGGTCCGATATTGACGTCATTTACATCAGATATCAGACAGACGGGGGTGATCCACTTAATGATCCACATTCCGTCCCAGAGTGAGCAAATAGGATTAGCTGTTGGTTTAACTAACATGTCATTTCTAAACAGGTACCCAATTAAAAACCCATTAAAAAACCCACTTATCAGTTTCTACCACCGCATTTTATGCTTTAAAAACACAGCCACAATTAGTGCAAAAATACGTCCATATTAAGGAAGCATCTCTCTGCCAGGACTGGTGTGTCCTGTGATCATGTGGTTTTGTTTTGGTATGCTCTGCTATAGCATTAAAGGAAAATCAGAGGTCAAAAACACAGCATGAAATGCTGAAGCATTGTACCGTGTTCGACCGACTGTGCTCTCCTAGCGCAAGTGCTACATTAGCCGGGACAGTCTGAAACGCTTATCGTGGAGTAATCTTCTCAAACCATGACATAGGAAAACCAAACTTCTTTCAGTTACTAATGTTAAGTACTCTCTGCTGCTGAACCAATGAACTTGTGATCCAAAAAGAAAGTACTCATTTTTACGTTAAGCTGTTTTCTTCCCATTTAAACCATAAAGAGTTATAATCTATATTCATTTTAAAACTTCAGATGTTAAAGTGAACGGTTGGATGGTCATTAAGAGGCACTTGCGTGTACTACACCCGTCTCGTAGACTTCAGATTGGTAAAGTCAGCTTCAGAAGGCCAGCAATCCCAAAGGGAGTCCTTCAGGGTTCCAGTCTTGGACCCATTTTCTTTGTAATACACACAATCTCTTATAATGGCCAAATGAGAAGGTAGGGTTGGTTAGACTTGGGATAGAGAAATCCGAGCTTAACTTCTCAGCCTATGACATTTACCAGAAAACAGACCACTTTGAGTCCTGTGGTACAAAAATGGCACCACAGTATTAAATTCATTCCTATACTTTCACAGGTCATGTAGTCAAAGTCAAAGTCAGGTTAATTTCTATAGCACTTTTTACAATGTATTTACAGTTTTAGATTATATTCTAATATCTAAGGCCAATCGCAGCTTGAGCAAGCCTAGAGTGACAGTGGCAAGGAAAAACTCCCTAGAAGGAAGAAACCTCAGGAGGACCAAGACTTGTGTGAACCATCCTCCTTGGGCAGCTTAGATGATATATTTAAGAATTAAACTCAGTTATCTAATTAAAATTTTTTGGTAATAGTTTAAATGAACATAAGCATAAATAAATCTTAACAAAGAACATATAGTTTAAATTGTACTAATGAATAATAATAGTGAAAATAAATAATAATAT
Organism: Ancistrus triradiatus; assembly: GCA_025084515.1. Lineage (NCBI taxonomy): Eukaryota > Metazoa > Chordata > Actinopteri > Siluriformes > Loricariidae > Ancistrus > Ancistrus triradiatus. The sequence goes on from JAJAGP010000222.1 coordinate 421,198, forward strand.
TGAATAGAATGATGTAAAAATGTCCATAGGCATTATTTAGTTCAGTACACAGTCACACTTCACATACTTAAGTTTTGGTGACATGGCATCCTCAGTTAACAGGAAGAGGGAGAGTTGCTGGTCTTTGTGATCTGGGTAATGGTGCGATGGAAAGTGGTGGAAGAACAGCTTGGATGGAGCCGAAGCAGAGGAACATCTTAGTGTAGTGTAATATAGTGCATTAAAAGTTGAACATAACTAGCACTGGTGACTTATTCACAATAATCCAAAATGAATGAGGGGACATGTTAGTACAGTCCAGTATGGACTCCGTTAAGTACAGCTCTTTTGCTTTACTATACATTGCACAGATGGTTTACCTCACCAAAGAAAATAGCTGTAATACCAAGAACGAGGGCAGCTGCTGATTTATACTTTTCATTTTTATGAACATAATGTGCATTTTCTGGCCTTACTAAAGTTTGGAGCCTGAATAAGTACAATATGTACGGCCCCAGTGTTTCAGGAGAGAAACATTCTCAGGGTCACTCAATAATGCTGAAATCAGTGTTGTACCTCTCGCCTAGACAAGAAAAGGAAATGCATTTCACCTGTGGAAACTAGTTTTGTAAATACTGTCTGGCTGTTGAGGTTCTTCCAGCAGTCCAACAATTTAAAGTGCATTATATTAGTAGGAAGAAAGTTTCTCCATAGACTTGTATTCAAAATGAGTCTTTTTCCTTATGGGACTTATTTCCAGGTGTTTGTTTTATTGAAGTAATTCTTTCTCCACTGATAATTTGCCTCAGTGCCAACATAAGGCTACAAAAAAGCTGTTTAGTTTCTGCATCAGCGCCATGAGTTAATCAGTGTGTGGAATCCTTGTCAAAAAATAATTGATTATTCAGTGCAGGAACGGTGTGTCTGTCTGGTTCATTTGCCAAACCTGTAAACTTCACCAGCAAACAGCTTTTTACTTGCAGGAATCAAAAGTAATAGAAAGATCGAAACAAGGATTAAATTGATCATTCTTGGTGTCTAGAAGCAAAGCTTGCTGTGTCATCAGCGCCGCAATGTGACTCAGCCTTTCAGGCCAGCTTTAAGAAACCAGATAAACAACAACAAAGCACACGACCTTTCCAGCACCTGGTCCTCCCTCTACTCACTCGCTGCGTCCCTGATCCTTTCTTCTCCCCCGGCCTACATGACTAACCCTTTAAACGTCTCCTATAAGGATTTTGTATCATGGGTATGTGTACTTGAGCCGGCTAGAAATGGCATACATGGAATTTAGTTGGAGGAAAAAAAAACTTTTTTCCACTATGACGTGTACCTCTACTTGGCTCAAGGCCCGTCTTCTCTCAGACATGGTGGTTTAGCTGTCATCACTATAAATAATAATAATTTGTATCTCCCTGAACAGAAAGCAAGTAAATAATATGAGGCTAATAACTTATAGAAATCATAATATAAGACCCCACTTCTTAGGTGTAACTGTGATGAGCCAAACAGTATTTCTATGTTTAGATTTAGATCATTTAGCAGACCCAGAGCATTTTATGGAGAGGCTTTGTTGTCATCTTAGACACATCCTAACAGCATATGGCTACCATTTAACTGAAACCCAGTTAGAGGTTGGTGTGGGTAAAACAACAAGAAATAATCTAAGTAAGAAGTAACAATGTTTGCTTTAAACCACCTACAACAATCAGCCATAACATTAAAACCACTTATTAATGAAAGTGTGATGCTCTGGGTGGTGTTCTGTAGTGAAGCCCTGGGTTATGGCATTCATATGGATGTTAATTTGGCATGAAGAACCCTAAATTAGAAAAAGTTGGGTTGCAAAAATGCAAATCAAAAATATATGCAGTGTTCCTTCCTTTGACTTTTACACTGCCTGGCCAAAAATCCTGTGTTCCTGGAAAAGATGGTCATCTGCTTCAGAAGGGTCAGATTGTGAGAGTGTGGTTCAGGGAGCATGAGCCATCATTATCACACATGGATTGTCCACCACAGAGTCTAGAGCTGAACCCCATTGAGGATCTTTGGGATGTGCTGGAGAAGACTTTGTGCAGTGGAACAAATCTCCCATCATCAATACAAGATCTTGGGGAAACATTAATGTAACTCTGGACAGAAATAAATGTGACATTGCAGAAGCTTTTAGAAGATGCCGAAATCAAAGCTAAAGGCGGCCCAACGAAATGATTGTTTGACTTTTTTTTAGCCCAGGCAGTGTATTTCATTGCAGCCATTATGAAGTTATGAACCCAAGATATTTCATGTTTTGTCTGGTCAGCTTAATTACATTTATGAATAAACATCCATTCCTGCCTGCAGTCTTAGGAATGTGTGCATTTCCCTCTCAAAGGAGTAGATCCTAGTAAAGAGAGAAGTTATAGTATTCATAAAGCATCTTAACCCCTAAAAGAGCTCCTAAGGTGTGAAACGGTTAAGAGTAGGGAGACCGAGGTTTAGAAGTTATCATAAGCAGAGGAGAAAATGGAGGGAAGACGACGAGGCAGCAGAATGTTCTCCAAACGCTGAATAACTGAGATAACACCATGTAACAATTTTCAAAAAATTTTTTGTTCCCAGTTGTTAAGTGTGTTTTCCTGATTGTTTGTACCCTAAATGAATAGAAAAAAGTTATTATTCCCTGTAAACTTTGCTTTTGTGGTCAGCACAATGATATTTTGAAATTGATCTATTTTTAAGGATATTCGCCATATTTCAAGATACTTAAGAAGCTTCTGGA